>NC_061165.1:41500044-41532544 GCF_022113875.1 Hydra vulgaris
CTTTGGCAGTGAGGACATTACCGGCTGTAGTAAAAACCCTATTTAAGGTTGCAGAAGCTGCTGATATACAAAAATATTTCCGTGTATAGTTATATAGAATTAGGTTCTGCATTTGTTTTTTTTTTGTTTTGTTTTTTGTTTTTGTTTTTTTTTCATTTTTATTTTACTGTTAAATAAATTACAGATCAGTTTTACTTGGTAAATATCAATAAATAAAATATTTTAAAAACGGACGGGGACTCAAAGAAGATATGGATGATGCAATATCACCTCAATCTTTTCATAGAGCCTCTAATAAAATATTGACATTTCAAATTATAAAATACTCAAAAAGAGTTATAAAAATACAAGATATAAAAGTAACAAAATAAAAAAATATATAAAATAAACTAAAGATATAACAAGAAAAACTTATTTTAACAATTGCAAAGATATTTTGCATAACTCTATTGCAATTTTATGTATACCAAGAAATAAATACAAATTTACATAAAAAGATTTGATAATTAATACATTAAAAGATACGTATATCATTACTAAGTATTAAGAATAATAAGTAAAATTTGTTTGAATAAATTTTATTTGGAAGGAGTGGTTACTCTTAATTGGTTACTCTTAAAAATATGGATTGAATGGAGAGCTTTTAGGTTATAGGGTAGGTTATTCCAAGATTTTATAATTTAGTTTTTTATAATTAACAGAACAGTGTTTTAAGACTGCTAGGTCCAGAATATCAATGATTTAAGATAGATTGTTTATTTGTATTTTTAGGAAAGAAATTGTTAAAGGTAAGAGGTAGGTTTTTGTGTTGGTAACTCCAGAACATATTAACAATATAACGGTTTTTCATGCGTTTTCAGTTTGGTTTTTTTACTTTATGAAATAGGTGGATTGGTCACTTTGATTATTTCACCAAAATTACAGTTTAGCTCAATTAACTGCATGGTAATACCGTGGCAAGTGGGTCGGAGGCCACCCCTACTCCCTAAGAAATTAAAAAGTTACTACTAAGACCCCAAAATTAAAAAAAGTTTTTTTATTATATATTACCAAAAAAACAATATTTTCCAACTAGCGAAAGGGTCCCTAAATTTTTAAATAAGCCCCCCTAATATTGCTGCGTTTTATCTCCACACCCCCACCGTCACCGCCACCATTTAGGGTGTGTGAAGAGCCTAGCCATGGCTCTGTTGCATGGTTTTAAATAAGTTTTAGAATACTAACAACATGATATGATTTGAAAGAAAATTAGTAATGTATAAAAACCAGCATGAACACTTAAAAATGCCTAAAACCTTTTAAAGAAGAATACGTCTTTAAAAATAATAAACATAACATAGTTAGAACATAAATCTGCATTTAAAACTTATTTTCAATTTACATATATTTTAGGAATCAAATTTAAATTAAATGTTATTACTATTAACAAAGCTTTTTATATTTAATTAACTTAGTATTATTATTTAATAAAAGAAAAAATATTTATTTTTGTTTTTTAATTATACATACCAGCAAACTAAATTTAAGTTTAATCAATTATCTTATTATTTTGAATTATTATCAGTCATTTACCTCTTTTTCTACCGCTAGCCATTAACATAAACCTTTTTTTGTTTGTTAACTGAACAAATAAATATTAAGTATAATAAATTTAATTAAGTTTTGGCGACAAGTTGTAAGTGGCTTGTGATATTTTTCTAATTGTTAAATCCAATTACTTTAAATTCTTTAAAAGTTTTTGTATTAAATGTTGGCATTCTAATTTTTTTTAGAGTTTAGCTGTTCTTTTTAGCTTATTTTGCTGCCCAGTGGGCACGCGTCGTCTGGAGGTTGTCTGTAAGGCGTCTCCTGGGCGTCCTGACGTCCGACGGGCGTCCTACGGTCGACGCATGCCGACTGGCTATAAGATTAACATCGATTTCCAAAATGGCTTGTATTTGGATTTAAAATGTTTACTAACAGTTAATACACAATTTTGCATTTTTACATAATTACATGATTAATAGAATAAATATTTACACAATTTATAGAAACTTTTTATAACTCCGATAGTGCAAGAGGAAATGGCTTTAATATTCTGAATGTGATAGAATTGAGTTATAGTCTGCTGCAGCTGTTCGTAAAATCTCTTCATTTTTTAACTACTGGCAGCAGCAATCATTATATCTTTTGATGCCATGCCTTTCTTTAGGCATGGCGTCAAAAGATGAGAATCATAAGAAGGTACTAATGAAATTTTATACATAAAATAGTTAAAACCCAAAACAAATTAAACACAAAACGTTCTTGAACGTTTTGTGTTTGCTGGGGTAGTGCATTTTGGAAATAGCAACCCTAAATGAGGAAGTAAAAGTCAAAAATAATCTTGGTATTTTTCGAATGATATTATTTAGAGCCAACATACATCCTATGCAATTAATAAAGCAAATAAACAAACTGGAAGAATTAAACACCCATTTGAATATATAGATAAAAATAATATCAGCTAATTATGCAGTCATTAGTTCGTCCCCATCTCGAGTAGTTATATGGAACCCCATTGACAGACTTAAAAAAGTTCAAAATAGATCGGCCAAAATATCATGTCTAGTTAGTTTTGGTCATGAAGAAAGATTTTTAAAAATAAAGTTACCCTTATTAGAAAACAGTAGTAGGCGGGGTGATTTAATCCAAATGTTTAAATTATTAAAAAGAATTGACGAAATAAATTTGCATAACCCAATTAAATATTTGAATACTAATTGTCGAGCAAGAAGCCATAACTTAAAAATGCATAAACAGTCAATAAAAAAACACAATAATTGCAAGTTTAACACAATTGGATAAAAAAATTTTCTCTAATAGAGTTGTAAATAAATGGAATGTACTAACACTAGAAATTATTGAAACAACAAACTTATATCAGCTTAAGAACTATATTGATAAACATTTCAAATTTTAGGAGTGGGTAATTTTTTTGGCTGTTATAGACTGAAATTCTACATAATTTCAGTTTCAAATCATATGAGTTACATCATTTCTATTCTATTCTATTCTATTGCAATATAAATACCTGAAGCAACATTGCTGAGCCGTACCAGCTTTAAACAGAAGCAATATTGCTGAGCTGTCGTACCAGCTTTAAACGATATACGAAATTTATTTTTTCTTAATCTAAGACTGGAGGTTAAAACTAACTTTTAACCAATTTTTCCAGTTCTAAATTAAATTTAATCAATCCAGTTCAGTTTTAACCACTAGCATTAATAGGTTATTATATATCTGTAACTAAAATTCTTTTTCATTAAGTTCACCTACCCGAGGATCCAGAGATTTTGTACACTCTGCATTTTGTATTATTTAAGAGAGGCATTCTATTTATTTTTTTTAATTTTTTTTTTATATTCTTAACTTCGAATATGCAACTCCCTATCAATTCTAACGTAACTTGTTAAACAAAGTTGCTGCACAAAGAAACAAATTGAATATGGTTCTTTAATAAACGTGGGATAGATTTGAACCACATCAATTTGACACAAACTTTAAATTTATCTTATTACTTTAGTAAAAACTTATTCTAATATGTAAGTTATTTGATCATTCAACTTTACTCTGTGTAACATGAATTCTATCTTTAGTTTAGTATAAGTACGTTTTTAATTAAAAAAAAGTTAGTTAAATATTTGACAAAATATTAAATAAATTTTTTTAAATATATATTTGTTAATATAGTTAATATACTTTTATATGACTAATATATTAAAGAGAAGGTAAAAACTAAACAACCATTTAATCTCATGCAATGTTTCATTCATTACTGACGAATTTCTTATAAGTTAAACATTAGTTGCTGGAGTTTTGAAATAAATAAAAATAGGCCCAATAAAAATTTTTAAACTGCATAAAAAGTTATTGTGAAAATAATTAATGTTAATAAGAAATACCAAAATAATCAACTCTATAAAGCAATATAACAAAATGTAAAACTGAATTTAAAATATTCTAATATACTAAATAGCTGCTTACTGAAACTTTACTCTGACATAGTGGGTATTGAGAATCAATTGGTACTGTGCACGGACAAGCTGATTCCACCTTAAAATATTTTGTTTTAACAATTTTGTTTTTCTTTAAAGAAATTTTTTTATTTTTTATTCTAAGTATATCATTGATAATAATACAAAATAAATCTATTTACCTTACTCAAATAATTTATTATTGAACACAAAGATCCATCCACTCCATTGCTTTTATAGAACGGATTTGATTGCCAGTTATCTTGCATCCACTTATTGAGAAATAAATGATGATTTATTCAGAATTATTTTTGTGTGTTTATTGCATAAACACACACACTATATATATATATATATATATATATATATATATATATATATATATATATATATATATATATATATATATATATATATATATATATATATATATATATATATATATATATAGTGTGTGTGTGTTTATGCAATAAACACATATACATATATATATATATATATATATATATATATATATATATATATATATATATATATATATATATATATATATATATATATTTATATATATTTATATATATATATATATATTTATATATATATATATATATATATATATATATATATATATATATATATATATATATATATATATATATATATTTATATATATTTATATATATATATATATTTATATATATATATATATATATATATATATATTATATATATATATATATTTATATATATATATATATATATATTTATATATATATATGTATGTATATATATATTTAAGTTGATTTAGGTGCCCCAAGAAGTCCCTACGGTCTTATCACAGAGCACCGCGGAAAAGCATTTAATAGGAAGTTCACGCCACTTTCCCAATCGATGTCGCAAAACTTGCCCAGAGGAGGGGTTTAAACCACGGGTCTTACATTTATGAGGCAAGTGCGCTACCACTGCGCCACGGCTGCTTATATATATATATATATATATATATATATATATATATATATATACATATATATATTTATATATATATATATATATATATATATATATATATATATATAGTATATATATATATATATATATATATATACATATATATATTTATATATATATATATATATATATATATATATATATATATATATATATATATACACACACACACATATATATATATATACATATATATATATATATATATATATATATATATATATATATATATATATATATATATATATATATATATATATATATATATATATATATATATACACACTTATCTACTATAGTGTATTTATATAAGCAAAGGAAAACCAATAAATTAATACTTTACTAATCGTAACAACCTGTCTTAAAATGACTTTAGGGTTCCTTAATGGTTAAGGGAATATTAAAGGCAAATTTTTTTTTCGAAATTTTTTTTATCAATATACAATTGTAATAGCTTATTTTACTCTTTTGATAAAGTTTAGTATATATTAATCAATTTTAAACAAAAGGGTTTGTTTAGGGCAAATCCTAATAAGGGATCGGTTAGGGCAAAATTAGGGCTAGCTCTTAGTCGACTTAAATTTTATGCAATTTTAAAACTTGGAAGAAAACATTTTACGGAATGATTTTTGTAAATGCGCGGTTTCTAAAAGCATGGTGTCTTTCTATAATGGCGCGGTCGTTGTCAAAAAGCTTTAATTTGATAACAAAAAAATAGTTTAATAAAAAAGATGTCAATCGTAGCATGGTAATTGTTCATCCTTATCTTTCCATTTCAATTGATGTAGGTATCTGGTGTGAAGATTGTAAATAAATGTATTAAGTAATTTTATATATTAGGTAGATGCCCATTTTATTCTTATCTTCAGAAGTTAATTGTACCTATGCTCAGACCCAGTAACCCAGACACAGTAAACATACAACATCTTTAAGACGTCATATGTTTACTGGGTCTGATCATAAGTTACTGGGTATGTTTGTTGGCTATGATCAAAAATATATGTTTGTGTAGTTATTTTAAAAAATGTATTTTCCTTATTATATGTCACATTTAATTTAAATATTAGATGTCTATTCGATTATTATCATCAGACGTTACTTCTACCTCTGCAATACTTCTGCTCAATATCCCTCCTCTCTAATTAAAGAATAGAATGTAAGTCTCATAAATAACAAGATGGTGTAAAAGTATGTTTAAATAAAAAATTTGTAAAAGTTATTGTCACTATTGTGAGTCTGCTCTTGAAAAAAAACTGTTCTTCTCTTTTAGAATGTAGTATGATTCTATTAACAACGGGTGTACAAAGATAGTTTACTGCTTTAAGAACTTTACCTTACATCCTTGATCCGTATGCACCTTTGATCTTATAAAGTTATCTTCATACTTTTATTACTTATTTAAGATAACTGATGACCAGCGTTATAAGTATTATATCAATATTTATAATATTGTGTTTTTAAGAATAGAGAACTATTAAGTTTATTTGATATATATAAGATTTTGATTTGATAAAAAGTAATTTTTTTACTTTTATAAGGAACCTCACTTTAATATTTTTTCGAGTTGAGTAATTTTAATTATGCCATTTTGTAGCTAAACTATTCACCTCTGTTATGGTTGCTTTTGGTAAGCTATAGAAGCATTTAATGTGACAAAAAAATAAATTTTTTTAAAAATGGAGCGGGTTAGCACTATTGAACCTAATGCGTCAATGCACCTTTTACCCCATGATAAAAGGTGCATACACACTCAAAATGTAAAAGCGATAAAGTACCATGTTATTTTATCGCTTTTACATTTTGTGTGTTTAATAGGGGTAGGAATTTTTTACATTTTTTTCTTAAAATCAATTTACCCTATAACTAACAGTGCAGAAGTATTAGAAAAAGTGACTCAAAATAAATTGTTGTGACAGATTGAAAAGTCTTGTTTTTAAAAGGGATGACCTTTATAAGCAAAAATTTAAGTTAAAAAATAAAGTAACAAATTTACATAGGGCTGAAAACATCTTACGAACAGTGCTGTTGCTAGACGCTGAGAGCCCCCTCCCACCCCCACCAATCTGTCATTAGGGTTAAAATTTTTTTTACTTGATATATTACTAAAAGAAAAAAAATCTTTTTATTTGGAAAAGGATTTTTTTTTATTTTGTCTAGCACAACTAGACTCCATGCTTGCAAATTACGCATAAAAATAGTAACTTAGGAGTTGTCAACAAAGTAGGGGGGAGGGGGTCAAAATAAAAAACTTTTTTGACAATTGTTGACACGGGGGAGGGGGGAGGTCATTAAAAGTTGACGTCAACAATTCTTTTTTTTTTTGAGTTTTATTGCTTAAATAACGGAAAATTAGGCTGAGTTTGTAGCGTAGTTTCTTTGTATAGAGGAGGGGGGGGGGGGTAATCGAAAGTTGACGTAATTTTATAAGGAAGGTCTCTGGAAATTTGACAAAGTGTTGACAAGGGGGAGGGGGGAGGTAAAAAATTCAAAAAACTTTTTGGCGTAATTAATGGACAACCCCTTAGGGTAACTAAGTGTCTTTTCTAACACTCAAGGGAATTACTGGTTAATGAAAATCAAATACCAATTTTAACTTTGTTATATTGTCAGCATTTCTTCTGCAAGAAAACTTTGGTTTGTACTTTCTACAATAAAATTCCACGCTCTTTATTGATTCTTTTTTGTCTGAGTCATAAGCATGAATTTTAAGCAATAGTTAGCGTTTGAATTCCATCGTGCTATTGAAATAGGCTCTAGTTTTTAAAAATATATTGAGGGTAAATTGATTGTGTCTCAATAAGACTTGTAACTTTTGCATAATAAATCTAGCTCTAATCATTCTTGCCAGACTTTTTACTTTTATTAACCGGCCAGTAATTAATATTAGACAAGGTTGATAAGGAATCAAACTTTGAGTTCATAAAATGTTTAAGAATCAGATCGAGAACCTGGAGTTGACAAGGATCATGCACTAAACCTAGAATTATTTTTTTCAAACGTTTAATTACTCCATTTTTAGAACCCATAAATACTGTAAATAAATGTTCTAAAAATGGAGTAATTAAGCGTTACAACAAGTATATATTAAAATTATGTACTATAACAAGTATATATTAAAATAATTTCGTTGTAATATGTGACACCACTGCAGTAAATACTGCAGTGGTGTCACATATTACAACGGAAATTTTATTTAATAAAAAAAAAGTTTTAAAGTAATATTGTGTAACATGTTATAAATAGAAACAGAGTTGCATTTCTCTCATTTTTTCAAAGATATAACCAAAGATTTAGGCTTGCTCGAAATTCAAGTGCTATAATAAGGTTGTTTGTCTATACTCTTACCATCAAAACGTAAGCACCTTATTTCAGAAGGGTTGATATAAGACCAAAATAATTCATGCACGAGTGTTGTAAATGTTTTTTGGATTGCGGATATGCAAATTGATGTCTCACCAACTGCATTGAGCTCTCTTCCATCTTTGCCGTACAACTTATTGAGTATCCTTTGTTTTCAGATACCTTAGATACCATTATACCTTAAATACCATTTTACCGATGATCTTTTTACGTTTTAATGGGTTTGTTTAATCATTACTTGAGCTATTATCTTCTGATCTTTTATAATTAGAATTGTCAGTATCATCAAACAATTGACTATAATTTGTTTAAACTTCTCTTTTTTTTTTGGTGTCAGGTTTCGCGGATGTGTTGTATTAGACATTGTCTCAATTAAGTCAAATAATTTATTCCAGCTACTTATAATACTTGTCTTCATATTTGTACTTTGTGATTTTAATAACAAATTTATAATTTTGAATAGCAGACTTTACTTTTCTTCGCACAGATTTCTCCGTAAAACATCCTACCATTATTTTATTCCATAATGGACAAACTTCAATTGAAAATTCTTTAATAAGATCACTTGATTTAGGATTATTACACAATTCTAAAAGGAAACAATATCTTCCTAATATCCCCTATTATGGGTGTTCCCTATTAGGGGCATGTTCCCTATTATGGGTGTAAAGCTAACATTTTAGACCATGTTTAAAAAAAATGGTAATTTTCTATTTACCAACACCACCAAAATCACCTGTTCTTACTGATTTTATGTTTACGAAGAAACTAAAAGTTAAGTACCCACAATTAAAAAAAATCATATAATTTCCTGCATAAAATGCTTCATCCTCCTCCTACTGTTAAAACTTGGAGAGATGATTATGGTTTATTACCTAGGTTTTTTTCATTAAACTTTTTCTTTTTCAACATCGATGATATGTTTGCATTATATATCCATATTATGCACGTATTTTTATCTTCAGGTTATGCCTTTCCTTTAGGCATTACTTGGATAGTAATATTTTACCCAAACTGGAGCTACCAACAAAATTGCCATGTTCTTACTCTGCAAGATGGAACAGCAAACCAATTAATATCATACTGGGCTAATTCCCAAAGAAATACAATCATTGAAAGAAAAAGCTACGTTTATTAGCTGTTCTTTGTCACATGCATGGCTTAAAATAAAAGAGGAACCCAATTGAGAGAACCTGAAGGAGGCTACATCAACCTACATTACAGCCCAAGAAGTTCTGACCAGACATATTCTTTGTGTTGAAGTCACAATAAAAAATGTACATAGAATGAATAAGGTTGCTGAGACAGATCTTCGAGCTATGTAGATCCTAGATAACCGGTCTGATGATGATGCTCTTAAAAAACTTTTCTTAACTGAAATGTTCATTAAAATGTCTAATAAACATTAATCTAACTTTTTAAACTTTGTTTTATTATATTTATAGTTTGTACGGTAAAAAAAAAAACGAATAAATAAAAATATAACTTTTTTCTTATTTTAAAAAAGTAATTTTTTTTTTTGGCCTAATAAAATCTTTAAAAAATCAATTATTTATTAATAAACTATATTTTGGACACAATTATTCATATTTTAGAAAAGGTTTCACATAATATTTTAAAAAAAAGTTGTTGTAGCATTACTCTAAAATCACCATAATATATATATATATATATATATATATATATATATATATATATATATATATATATATATATATATATATATATATATATATATATATATATATATATTATGGTGATTTTAGAGTAATGCTATAACAACTTATGCTCTTGTTATTTTTCCACGCTACTATAAATATATATACCTATATTTATATATATATATACATATATATATATATATATATATATATATATATATATATATATATATATATATATATATATATATATATATATATATATATATATATATATATATATATATATATATATATATATATATATATATATATATATATATATATATAGATATATATATATATATATATAGATATAGATATATATATATATATATATATATATATATATATATATATATATATATATATATATATATATATATATATATATATATATATATATATATATATATATATATATATATATATATATATATATATATATATATATATATATATATATAGTAGCGTGGAAAAATAACAAGAGCATAACTTGAGATAATTTTTGAATGAAAAGTCCAATTTTTTTCAAATTTTCACTGAAATGTCAAAAAATGAATCGCAAATCTAAAAACAAATAAATTTTTACTAAGTTTAAGCAATCTTATTTTAAAAGTTCATTTAATTAAAATATGCGCGTGCAAAAGTATCCGCACGAAACAAAAAAACTTGTTTTTCTAAACAGTTTTCAAATTGAAAATGCTTTATTTTAAAGTAAAATAATTTAGTACTTTGTCGGAAAGCCCTCAGTATTGTTTACTGCTTGACAGTGACAAGGCATGGAGTCCACCAATTTCATAATCACAAAAATTTTGATTTTTCTCCATTCTTGCTTTAGAGTATTCAATAAATCAAGTTTACTTGCTGGTTTTCAACCTGAAATTTGTCAATCTACGTGTTCCATAGATGTTTAATGGAATTAAGGTCAGCACTTTGATTTGGCCATTCCCTTGAGTGAATTTTTTTGTTTTTGAAAAAGTCTTTTACAAGGGTTGAGTCATGAAAAAGTAGTCATGAAAAATAATCCACGCAATTTCTTGGTGAAATTAGAGAAGAAGGATGTTTTAGCAGGACAATGACCCAAAGTACACTTCAATCGCTATGAAAAACTTTTTCAAAACCAAAGAAGTTTGATTAATTGAACAGCCTTATCAAATTCCTGACCTTAATTCTATTAAATGTCTATGTAAGCTCATTAATCGACAAATTTCAGATCGAAAACAAACATACTTTGAAACACGAATACTTTGAAACAAGAATAGGAAAAAAATCAAAATTATTGTGATTATGAAGCTGGTGGACTCATATCAATGCCTTGTCACTTTCAAGCATTAATCAATTCTTAGGGATTCTTAGTAATCAATTGTTAGGGCTTCCCGGCAAAGTACTAAAGCAATTTACTTTAAAATAAAGCATTTTCAATTTTAAAACTGTTTAAAAAAAAAACAAGGGTAAGTTGGCGAATTTCGGGCAACATCAAATTTCATGGAAACAGCCTTTCGCATCAAAAAAATCACACTGACGCTAACTTAATCAAAGTGTTGTTTCACGTTTCAGTTAGTGCAACTTTTCCGCATCAAGTTACTGCTATCCCCATCTCGGTAGTCCAAATATTTATATTAAAAAAGCTATTATAAGTTACGATACATCGGTTTTTCACGTAAAGTGAAAAAACGTAAATCTTTTTACACTTGACTTTTACACTTAACTGTACAAAAGTAAAGCACGACATTTCTTTGAAAGAAGTACTAATCGTTCACTCAAGTTTAACAAATATGTTTGGAAAGGTAAAAAAAAAAAATATTAATAATAATAAGCAAATTTTTGATGTAAAAAAATTTTTTGATGTAAAAAATTTCTGCACGAATTATCGAAAACATCATACTTCGTGTATTATGCCCGAAATTTAATTTACACGGTATTAAATTTCGCGCATTATTTTGTTTTTACCTAACAATTATTTTGAATGGTTTTATGATTTAAACTATCTTAAAAAGTATTCTTTTGACGTGACGTTTTTAAGACAAAACAAAAAAATTAAAGCAAGAGCTGCGAATTTATCCGCATGGCTAGATTTCTTTTAACTAAGCAATATTTGAATTTAAATTTCAACTTTTTAAAAATATAGTATCATCATAGTAGAATATACAAGTTACAATTTTTTAATCAAGTTTGTTATCGTGACTATGGACTCTAAGAAAAGACAGAAGTACCAAAAATATAACGAGGAAGCTGTTATGGCCGCTGTTGCTGATGTTCCAGACAATCATTTTTCATGGAGAAAGGCAAGTTTAAAATATAATTTACTTTCTCAGACAATCGGTGATAGAATAAATGGCAGATACAGTGGCGCCAAGCAAAAGATAGGTTAGTGTTGTTTAAAATATTTATTTATTTACTATGCTAGATGTAATTCTGTGTAAGCAATAAAATTTCATAAAATTTTTTGAAAAGTTAACATATTTTTTTTACTTAAAATTCGCAAACCTGCTTTAGAAAAAGAGGACAAAGAAAGAATAAAAGACTTTTTGATTAAAGCAGCAAAAAAAGGATATGTTATTTTCCAAAACGATGTACCAAGCATAGTAAAAAATTATTTAGACATTAAAGAAAAGCAACATATAACAGAGCATCGACTTAACGATAAAGAAAAAAACGATATGATAACTCATAGAAAGTTTGTGAATAATCTGCCAAGCAAGTTTTGGATCTACAGGTAAATAATTGCTACTCTGTTAAGTGTCTTGAATATATAATAAAGAAATGACACATTTTTAGATTTTGATTAACCTATGATTGTTTTGTATCTGTTTAATTTGATAAACCTGTTTTTTTTTACTTTATATTTGGTAGGTTTTTCAAAAGGCATTCAGGTTTTGCAAGAAAAATGCCTGAAAATTTGCGCCACCAGCCACGAAACGTTTCTCATGCTAAAATCAGATAATAGTTTACTGACCTGGAGAACTATTTGTTTGAAGAACAACAAATAAACGCTTCAAAGTTTTTATTACCAGAAAACTCTTGTAGAGTGTTTAATTTAGACAAAGCAGGGTTTCCATTAGGAAGGAAATTGGAAGGCTAAAAACAATTGCCTTAAAGGGTATAAAGAATGTTTTTCGCATAGCCCCTGATACTAAAACGCAAACAACAGTTCTTGGCTGTGTATCTGGAGATAGAAACTACCAAAAACCTCTAGTTATTTTTCCAGGAGCACAGCCTCGTTACAATTTAGACCATGTAAATCCATCTGACTATGTTCTTCAATATAGACCATGTAAATCTATCTGACTACGTTCAATTCTTAATTGTTTTTTATTTTATTGGTTTTCTTATTAAAAACTTTTAAATTTCTAATAATTTTTTTTTAAATAATTAGAAATTAAAAAATTTCTAAGTATTTTTTTGTTTTCTTTTAAGCATTAACGAAAGATATATTTTCAGTGTCATTTCAGAATAATATTCGACAAATAATGTTTGGGGCTCACCCAAAAGATTTTTGGTGTAGCTTATATAACACTATAAAGTTTTTAATATCATCACTTGTTTTTACAGGTTCTTAAAGTTAAGAAGGTCTTTTAACTTTTAGGACCTGTAAAAACATTTATTATTAAGCCCAGTGATCGAACCTATAAACAGGCTTGATCACTAGGCCAAATAAATAGAAGCAGGCCCTTCAAACAAATAATCCAACTCTAAGTCAGAGATTTAATCACTAGCAAAATATTAGCAAAAAACTAAATATGAATTAAGTATTGCATCTTGAATAAATCTACTAAATTTAACTTATAAAAAAAAGTGCACGAAATTAAATTTTACGTCGTCAACTTGCCCGAAATTATGCAAATCATCACAAAAAAAAATTCATAACGAAAACAAAAAAATAAATAAAACATAATATTTAATAATTGCCTAAATTATTACTACTTTGTAGATAAAACAGTTGGCTGCCTAAATTGAGCTCATTATACTTTTGGTAGCCGTTTGGTTATATTCTATAACGTTTACGGCAAATATTCAGCAAACTGCCCGAAATTCGCCAACTTACCCTATTAATTAAATTGAAAAAGTGTAAAATAAGTATGAAAAGGTTGATTACCCCTGTACTAAAGTCTGTCTTAATAATTATCTTTTTTATTTACCAAAAAAGCGCAATATACAAGTTTACAGAACTTTGTTTAATTTTTTTCCTTCGCATTTTAGTTTTAAAAATTTATTTTTATTTCACAAATATCTTTTTATTAGATTAAAACTAGTCTTCTCATTAGGTCACGAAAAAAATTTTATGATTTTAGCAAAATTTTATGCTTGCTGATCACTGAATTAATTGAACTAAGAGTTTTATTAACTATTATTGATAATATGATTTCAAAACTAAAAAAAAACACAGAGAAAACAGAGATAAAATTTTATTCTATCATTTGTCTTATAGTTTTATCTAGAGTTAAAAAGCTATTCAACCAGTTCAACCAGTTCATCCTGCTTTTGGTATTCAAAGTCAAAGTTTTCAAAGCAGTCCAAATGCAGTGGTTAGATTCTAGCTTAGAACTAAGAATTTTATCTCAACTATGCACAGATAGGCAACATAGATAAGGAAGGAAGCGTGAGCTGGTTGGTAAAACATTAGAGCAATGTTGCGCGTTGCGTTTGACCAATATCGACCGCCAACGTTGTTTTTATATCATTTTGGTTACAAATGCGACGTCGGTAACGTCCAAAAAACAACGTTGGCCCAATGTTATATTTTAAGTCGGCGTTGCGTAATAATTTACGTTGGCACAACGTTGTATTTTAAGCTGATTCAACGTTATATTTTAAGTTTGCACAATGTTATATTTAACTTTTATCGAAACTATTTTTTTTTATATATATGTTAGTGCATATATATATATATATATATATATATATATATATATATATATATATATATATATATATATATATATATATATATATATTTATATATATATATATATATATATATATATATATATATATATATATATATATATATATATATATATATATATATATATATATATATATATATATATATATATACATATATATATATAGCATATATATATAAAAAAACTAATTTTGATAAAAGTTAAATATAACATTTAACTTTTATCGAAATTAATTAAAATAAGAGCAACAAATAAACGCTTTAAAGTTTTTATTACCAGAAAACCCTTGTAGAGTGTTTAATTTAGACAAAGAAGCTTTCCATTAGGAAGGAAATTGGAAGGCTGAAAACAATTGCCTTAAAGGGTATAAAGAATGTTTATCGCATAGCCCCTGATACTAAAACGCAAATCACTAAAAAACTAAAACAGTTCTTGGCTGTGTATCTGGAGATAGAAACTACCAAAAACCTCTAGTTATTTTTCCAGGAGCATTGAATTTCAAAAAACATTTTCCCACGTTGGTGCTAACATTTTTGCTAAATGGAGGATTAAACCAAATGATGTTGCGTGCTCTGTTCCGTTTTTTAGTTGATATTGCTTTAGGATTATATGTTAGATTACATTTAAAACCAGACTTTAATAAAGCCTTATTATATAGAGGAACAGCATGTTGAAATATTTCTTTGGTAGAAGAATTTGTAGATAATCTAAGTTCAACCGAGTGTGGTATTTGTTTTAGTATACTTGGAGGGTGATTTGAATCAGCATGGATATAATTTAATGTATTATCAAGATTGAGATAAAGTTTAAATGTGCACTCACTAAGATTTAGAGTGACGTCGAGGTAGTTGACAATTTTCATGTTGCATTGTATAGAAATCCGTAAGCCATTGTATTTAAATATTTCGGAAAGATGCTTTTTTAATTTTTTTCATTTGAGGGCCGCTTTTATTCCTAAAAACTGCTAATCCATCGTCACGGTATAAACCAACCTCAAACTTGTTATAAAATTTTGAAATTTCGAAAAGAAGAAATATTCCTAGAAGCTCACAAACCTCCGCGCCGTTTTGGCAAACATTTTCCTAATAATAACAAACTACATAAAATCTTTAACAGGAACACAGTCAAAGTTAGCTACAGTTGTATGCCAAGTGTGAAATCGATCATAAATTCGCACAACAAATACATTTTATACAACGATACAAACTCTAATCAAGAAAATTGTAACTGCTTAGATAAAAATTTCTGCCCGTTGTCCAATAGATGTTTAACAAGCAACATTGTATACCAAGCAACTGTAACCACCACTAGTGATTCATCTCCTAACGAAAAATTCTACATCGGTGTAAGTGAGACTTCTTTTAAATTGAGATACGCTAACCACGTTAAATCTTTTAACATCCCAAAATACAAAAATGATACTGAGCTGTCAAAGCAGGTATGGAAAATAAAAGAAGCCAATTTAGTTCCTATAGTTAAGCGGAAAATTCTCAGACGATGTAAAGCATATAATCCTACATCCAAATCTTGTAAATTATGTCTCACCGAAAAATATGAAATCCTAAATTATAAAAATACTAATCTATTAAATAAAAGGAGTAAGATTGTTTCTAAGTGCAGACATAGAAACAGATTCCTCCTTTCTCAATTTGACACTGGCGATTAGAATAGATGTTTTTTCCATAATATTATTATTATTGCTATTATTATCATTATTATTATTATTGCTATTATTTGTATTAAAATTATTTGACGTCAGAACTCATTCCATTGATTTTTTTTAATTTTGTAACGGTTTTTTAATTATATTTTTGAACGGATTTTTCTTGATTTAAATATATAGCTGATGAGTGCCGAAAACGGCATGAAACTTTATGTACCGTAAAAAAGTTGTTTTTTCTCATCTGACCTTTTATTTATTTATTGATCTATTTTGTGATTATTTCACTTTATATTTATCACTCTCAAATCGAAAAAGAGTTGATTATTATCAAATAATCAAAACAACAATATATATATATATATATATATATATATATATATATATATATATATATATATATATATATATATATATATATATATATATATATATATATATATATATATATATACACACGTTACATATTATATTTTCATACGCATATATAAAGGTATATGTGTACTTATACATAAATATGTCATCTATTTTTGATGAATCAACATTGCTGATGGCGATTGTTTATACTTATTATAACTATTGTTTATACTTTAAACACGCATCTGAATAAAAGCTTGATATTTTGTTTTATGAGAAAGAGAAAAATATATTAGCAAAATATATTTCCACAACCAACTGAAATATTTAGATGAAAAATAATTCCTATAATTTATAAAAATATATATTTGTATATCTGCTTTTTCTCGATGCAAACGCAACGTTGATCCAATGTATATAATCCAACGTTAACCCGTGTGCATTGGATAAACGTTGGGTTACAAACATTGGATCAACGTTAGTCCTTATACATTGGATCATCGTGGTGTTATAAACATTTGATCAACGTTGATCCCAATATCTATCAATAATAATCAGCGTAGGGTTTTCATTGGAAAAAACAACCAACTTTTGCGATTTTTTTACATAAGTTGGGCTAATGTAATTTTCCTAACTATTTTTAATCAAGCCGTTATTAAGGTTTTCATTGTTTTAAATATTATAAAACTAGCATTGAATCATTGCTATTTGCATCAAAGAAAACAGCCGTTGTATATGCCTTGGAGAAAACAGCCGACGTTCGCGTTGTATTTACATACGTTTGCCCAAAGTAAGTGTGCTAGCTCGATTGTGTTTAGATCGTTCAGTTTTCTTGGAGAAGTGTCACAGTTTTTTAACACCATTGAAAACTTTAAATAATTATGAAAAGTATTTTCTTTTTAAATAGTTTTTTTAATAATCAGAATAGATAGAAACATATTAAAAACATTTTTATTATTATAACTAAGTCTAAGTCTATATATATATATATATATATATATATATATATATATATATATATATATATATATATATATATATATATATATATATATATATATATATATATATATATATATATATAGCCGTCTAATAATATATAAAATCTAATAATATATAAAATTAATATTAATAAAATTAGAAGAAAAATTAAAGCCAGAGCAAGAAGAACACAGTTTTATCACTGAGCAGAGTTTTTTGGCTTATTTACATTTTTGGATATCAAATAAAATAATAACAAATTAAAATTACAAATAAATAATGCTATGAGACTTTTAAAATGTGTTCTCTAATATTTTTTAATTTCCAATTTGTTTAGTTTGCCTTTTTGTTTATCAGTTAATATTATTTTAAAAAAAAATTTAAAGTTCGTATATTGTTCAAAAGAAACATTTAAATTTTAATATATATCTAAATTTGACAGCAAGAGGTATCGTTTACATTTAGTTTTCAATTGCTGAAAATAGTTTTTTTTAGCACTAATATTTGGAAATTGTTCCCCCAAAAAAAGTCCGCGATTTTGATTAGAGTAAGAACATTTTGATTTTGGAACAAGGGAGATGTTTTGAAACATGGGAGATGTTTTCTGATGAGAGGGTGATTATGAATAAAATAAGAATTAAACATTTTAGCAGACAGTCTGCACTTTGCTTTGTTAACTGTAAAACAAGATGAACATAAAGTTTAAAAAAATTAGGTGCACCTAAATTTGGAAAAGAATGTTTAAAAGGAATATTTTTATTGACTCCAAACAAAATTCTGCAGGTATGTTTTACTTGTTGTATAGTTTACTTGGTTTATTGTGATTCGTGCCAGCCCAAACTAAGTTGCCATAGATTAAAGAACAAAATACAGACATTTTAGGGGTTTTACATTTATGGATTAACTCTGTATAAAGTAGCAAATATTTTTGAAATTTTTCTTTGAATTTTTTAGTATAAAGTTTCAACAAAATCAACATCTATAAAACTCACAAATGATTGTTTTTTAATATAAGTTTTATTGATGACGTGTGCGGGTAGCATAGAAAGGATAATTTTTGATTGATTCAATTTGTTATATAATAAGAATTTTGTTTTTATCACATTCAAAGATAGCATTCACTTTTTTTAATTCTATTATTAATTCTATTTTTAATTCATTGCTGCATTCACTTTTTTTAAAAATGCATAATCTTTTTTTAATTCTATTATTAATTCTATTTTCAATTCATCGCTGCATTCACTTTTTTTAATTCTTTATTTAGTTTTTGAAAAATATTTTTATCTTTCGATATTTTTACTAAAATAAAAAAGATTGGAATTATCTGCGAATAAAATAAATTTAATAGAATAGATGCAAAATGTAGTTCTTTGATGTGCATAACAAACAGTAGGGGTCCCAAATTGAGTTTTGGGGAACCCTACAGATTATAGTTTTTTCAGATGTTTCTACTGATTCATAATGATCCGTATTGTTTTCTATTTGACAATCAATTTATAAACCAATTTATATTTTTAAATTCCGTAGGATTTGAGTTTTTTGATAGTGATGGGGTGACTTACAGTGTCAAAGCTTTAGACTAATCAATAAAAACCCTTAATGTAAAACAGTCATCATTGAATTCACCGGGAATATGTTTTAGTAACTCGAGTACTGCATGGTTGGTTAAATGGTTTTTAATTCGACAACTGCAATCAATTGAATGATTTGAAAGCTTTAAATTCTTTATCAAAATTGATAAATAAAAATTAACTAATTCTCAAAAATTAAATATTTATTAATTCTCTATTTTCATTTAAATTGGAATATCATAAGAAGTGTTTAACCAATTATAATTTAATATAACCAATTATAATTTATATATTTTATTTAAATAAATTAAAAGCAATATAGTTTATGGTGTGATTTATTGTTTTAATAATGAAACTTCTGGATTTTTTTTGAATAATGTTAAAAATATTTTATGAAAACTCAAAAAAAAGTATGAAATTAAACAAATGTTTTTTGTTTTGCTGTTTCATCCGCATTTTACTCGCATCATAAAAATCTGTAGACTTTGATTTATAAAAATAAAATAAATAAAAAACTTCTCCTCATCACAACTTCTTCTTACAATTTTAAACTCTTCTTTGTATTTTAAAATAAGTGTCGTATCGTTTGTTGGAGGCCAAACAAATAGTTAATAGATAGAAGTGACTTTAAACTGCAAAGATGTTCTGAACCAAATTCCTGACTATTTTTTAAATTGAAATTTTTGTATGGAATAAGAATAATTTTAAAATGCCTTTTAGAAAACTATTTATTATGTTCGTTTGCGCAATAAAGAATGACATAACTTTTTTATTTGCTTAACTATTTATCTACCTGAATTTTAATTTCATTAACTTACTAAAATCTTCTCTTTACACTCCGGATATTTAGGATCTTCTCGCACATTGCACATATCAATGCTTCTTTGATATTCTGAATATACTTTTCGATGATCTAGATAAATTGTTATATTATTTATTGTTAAGATTGTAACCTTTTTTGTCTTATCTATCCAAAAATTAAAATGTGAAATATAAAAATAAATGCAAAAATAATAATGTTCGACAAAAATAGAAAGAATTATGCAAATATAGGCTAAATAATAGTTTAATTAGGAAACATACAAATGTGTGATAAATATAATTATGATAAAAATTAGCGGAAATGGTTTATGTTAAAAGAGGGTTAAGTCACAAAGTTTACTTAATTGAGATAAGTAGTGTTTTGGTATATTGTGGGATGTGGCGATTTTATCTTCAATAAATCAAGTTTTGGTTTTCGCAAATTTTTAGGTAAGTTTATATTGAATAACAGTCATCAAATTTTCATTGAAAAATTGCTTTACATATTTATTATTGTTTAATAAAAATTATGAAAATTATTATCAAGTAATAATTATGAAAATTGTTATTAAATAATAATTATGAAAATAACAAACCGTAATATTTTTATCAAATGTTCTAGGGCTTTCCACAACAGAATAATACCATTATTGAGAAAGAAGGGGCTTTGTTGTGTGTTAAAGCTTTTATAAGTTTTAATAGTACTCTTATTCAATATTTGGAAATGGAATTCATGGAAAACGAAGTAGTAGAAGTTACTAATGAGTGAGAGTATATTGGAAAGATGACCCGAACTCTTGGAAAAGAAAGAGTGTTTTAAGTGGTAAGGTATGTCTGAATTGGAAAAGAAATTCAATTCCAAAGCAAATTACATGAACCGACTACAAACAACGAGTTTCACTAGCTTTAAACTAAACTACTGAACTAGTTAAAAAAAAGGTCTAAAATGTATTGTTAAAACTTTATTTGTTACAGTATTATGTACTACTGTATTTGTTCACTTAAAACATAGGCGACTTAGGCTTAATCTAGCACTGGGGTTATAGCAAAGTAGTTTATTTGTGAATTAGGCTGCGCCTCTTTATAATAAATGGAGACGTATAATGTTTCACTATATTAATTTGGTTTAATGTAACTTGTAACAACATATGCAGGTATTATTAATTGGACTACCAACAGTACAGTATTTGTTTCGTAAATATTCGTAAAAAAACGTGAGATGTTGAACTGCTTCTTTAAGTTAAATAGTAAAAAAAATGATTTCATTCATTTGTTGATTGTCACGACATAGATCTGTACCTTCAATCATTCGTCGATTGACAGAGGTGATGAAGAAAAGAAGAAAAGCGCTTCGCCAGCTTTAAACGTGAAGACAGCAATTTACTGAGCTTTATGCTATTTCTTGATTATTTTCTACTCATATTCATCACCAAATTCCAAATTTAATTTTAGCGTTTGAAAGTTCTGTCTGTATAAAGTTTCCGTTTTCCCCAAAACAAGGTTTGAGGATATTAAACTATACCCTGGATTATAAACTATACCCTGCCATAATTTCATCTTTACTTGTATCAAAAAGTTTATTCAAATTATCATATTTTCCTTTATTCATTCATGCAGTTGGTGTGAACTTTCAGACCAGGACATGCAGGATTTTACAATTTGTGGTTACACAAAGTTAAGGAGTCGGTTTATCATTATTAAAGTTGTTTCAATTTGCACAACTAAAAAATCATGCTAGATATTTTAACTCAAATTTTTTTAATTTATATTTTTACTTAATTTATACTTTTTAAACTTATATATATTTTTTTAAGACATTTGGTATGATTAGAGATAATGCAAAAATGTTAAAAAACCATACTGATGTCTTTCACAAGACATCAGTATGGTTTTTTAACATTACGGAGTTAAACAATTTAAAATGTTTGTCAAAAAAATTAGTTTTACATTTTGTCTAATAACTCAGTAATTTTTATTGATATAAGAACATATCAGCCATTAATTAAAATCTCTCTCTACTGTAAACATTTTGAGACTTCAAAAGTTTTTCAAATATGTATGTTGGAATAACTTATGGCTGAATTATATATTTGTTGCGCGTATAAGTGAAAATCTCGGCTTCAGTGTTTTTACAAAATGTTTTTTTTTTTTTATTTTATTTAGATACCGACAAAATTTTTCTTCGGTGTTATTTTTTTAAAGTAGACATCGGTACAGTTTAAAAAAGGTATGGCATGACCCAGGGATATTTTTTTCTGCCCTGAACCTACTTTCTCTGGGGTGTGCTATAGGTTCATTACTCGTATTTTTATAATTATTATCATTATCATTATTATTGTATAACTATTATTTAAATTATTTATATGTTTATTTATTATTACATACAAAGGTTATTCAATTACTTAAAAGCTTATAATGTAATATATAATAATAAATAATTTGTATAAACTTAAATAAATTATATATAAACAAATTATATAAATAAATTATATATAAGATTATATATTCACAATTTTATCCCCAATATTGTTTTAGACAAAAAAATTAGTTCTTTAAAACATTAATTAATTGTTTTAATAAAAATCCCGATAACTCAAACCTCCATGTGACCTAAGAAAATGGTTTAAATTAACGAATGTTCGAATTATCCGGGGTTTGACTTAACCGGAGATTTTTAATAGTAATCAATATGCGATTTCATGGGACCAAATAAAAGAGTCAAGATAACAAAAGATCGAGTTAACCGATATTCGACTTAAAGTGTTTAACGGATATTTACTGTATAATCTAATATAATATTGTTTATATTTTAAATATTTTCTGAACATTAACAAAATTTACGCTTACTTTTTCCAGCAACAAAAATAATAAAAGTGCAAATGATGAAAATCCTCATTTTCAAAAATAAATTTAAGATGATTTATCAACTTATTACCTAAAAGATTTGATTTTAAAAGTTAAACTTTTTATTTGTGCATATTGTGTAAACAAATGTTTATATTTGATTACTTATATGTAAGCATTGCACGTTGTTTAGTTGAGTTAGTTTGAATTTTTTTTTTTTTTTTTGTTGTTGTTATTATAAACAATAAAAATTCAGGAGTATTGTATTATTCAGGCTGTAAAGTATTGGCATTGTTTTAAGTACACGGAAAAATTGCACAAGACTAAAGTTGTTGTCATCAAGAAACCGCAATATAAAATTTTGTACATTTGGGGGGCGTGAGTCTTGCGATAGCTAGTGCTATACAAAATTGTCTATTGTTACAACCAAAACGGTAGAGCATTTCCAAATCATAGAAATAAGATGCTAATATTTTGTAACATATTATCGTCAAATTTTTTGTTACCGTCAATAGTTTGAGTTATCAGGAGTTTGAGTTACCAAGTAATTTTTATGAGAAAGTATATCGGACGTCATTGGTTTTACATGTATATTCAGCTGATTGTAAATAACCAATGCTTATATAAACATTACAAATAGTATACATAAAGCACAAACCGTTTTACTTAAAAATTTATAAAAGCAGTGCAACTTATTTTTGCAACTTTTATCCTTAAGATCAAATTTGAACGAAAAGGTAAACATTTTAAAAGTATATTTTGATTTAAACAGCTTTCTAAGGGTAGATTAGACGAAGCAAGTTTGAGTAACGTTCAACTTTAACTTTAAAGTTAGAACCTAGAGTTTGCGTCATTAGTTCTTTTTTTTTACAAAAATAAAAAGCTGATTTTTCTTAAGGGTTTCCACCCCTTTGTCGGTAAGGCTCTGATTATGTTGGTAAAAAAAGAAAACATACAGTATCAGATTTTAGATTTATTTTAAATAGATTAATAAGACAAGAAGACAGATGATATCACTTAGGAAAAAAAAATGTTTTTGTAAAAAAAATAACACACTTGTAAACAACAAGGGCAATGTTGCTAAGAGAAAAAAAAGTTCCAAAAAATATCAAACGTTTATATTTTTATAATTAGGAGTTGTTACAATAAAATCAGAATTTTACTTTTTAGCTTCTTAAAAAATTAAATTTCAATTTAGAACTAATTTTTATTTTCTTACATTTTTCTTTTACATAGGTTTTTTACCATTTGTTTTATTATATTTATGTATTAGAATTATGTTGTATCGAGCCTAAATAAAGCAATTTTAATAAATTGTTTCTATTAAGATTTTTTTAGCAATTACAAATAAATAGGCTTATATAAAAAAAAAGGCATTATTTTTTTAAAACTTTAGTGGACTTATAGAAAAAAAAAATTATAGCTGTTGACTAGTTTTTTCATTGAAATTCTATATATATGGAGTTAAATTTACTTCTACCCAGTAACATTGCATTAAGCTGCCGTAAAAGTAGGGGCGAAGGTCATAGAAGCGCAAACCGATAAATATCTTTAATTTTTTGTTTTTCAAAATGAGAGGGTGAGTGTAAGTGAAGGAGGGAGGAGAGTATAGCTTTTCGATACGCTACTGCTTTCACGTTAAAAACATTTTGAGTTTAGCAATGAAGCTATAAAATTAAAAGAAATAAACGAAAATTCAAACGATAAATCTTTTTTTCTTTTTGTTATTAAAATGCTTCATCAAGGCATACCTGCCTTGTCACAGAGCACAGTTGAAAAGCATTTAACAAAAAAGTTTACACTTTCTAACTGATTTCCCTTAGATGAGCAGAAATTAAACTTTGACATTCTCATTTGGTTTAACTGTCAATTTTCTAGGTAGTGATAAATCTTTTCCTTTAAAGTTCTTTGCTTTCCTATATAAATTTCTTCTTAAATTTCTTCTTAAATTTCTTTTTAAATTTCTTCTTAAATTTCTTCTTAAAAGATTATTTAATTAAGAAAATTAACATCAGGTTTTAGTTAAAAAAATTAGGTTGTTAGTATTATTTTTTGGATAAACTTTAATGACTCAGATGATGAGACAGTTGGTAGACTTATTTTTAAAAAAGAAAAAAAATTGATATAATTTGATGTCTTTTCTGAATTTTACTGTAAGTATATTTGATGCTGTATTTAGATTTGACTTGTATTAATATTTTACTTTTAAATATTTGATCATCAGTGTCTATGCTTAGAAACCAAACTAATTTCAAAAGACTTTTGAAACCAAAACAGATTTTTTAGATTATGTTGCTTAGTGTCATAATCTAAAAAATCAGTTTTGGTTTCTAGTTATTCTTTTCTATGGTTTTATTAGCCTACTTTATGGTTTCTTATGGTTTTATTAGCATACTTTTATTAGCCAGCTTAAACGTTGGTTTAAAACTTAATCTAATATTAAACTTTCTAAAATCTTAGGTTAAGAAGAACTTTTGAGTATTCATATTTGAGTTATAACATAAATTATTAATTTTTCAACATATTAAAATTTTGAAGGACTTTTAAACCTAATACCTATTTAATTGACTTTTCAATTTAATGCACTTTTGACAAATTAATTTTTTATAAAAATAACATTTTAAACTTGAGAAAGAGGTTTATGATTCAAAGAGTGTCCGATGAAACCACAACCCTCTGTCGATGCCAATCGATTTATTAAAATTTTGCTGCAGCTATGGCAATATTTGCTGTGGAAAGCGTTAACAGACCACGTAATAATTTAAAAGACAATAAAGCATTAAAAAAAGGGAAAATTTTTTTCTATACTATCAATTTCTTTATACTCTGACGAGTCAACAAAAGAAAATCAAAAGACATTGAACTATTGTATCGTAAAACTAGATGTTACTAAGATCAACATTATCTGGATGCTTAAAACTGTGTAAATAACTGATAGTGAATTTTCTACACCTTGACACAAATAATAAATTAATGTTTTAAAATTTTTTTAAAGTTTTATAAATTAAAAAACTCAAAATTTTAATATTTACATAACTTTATGGAAAGTTTATTCTAGTTCACGAGTTTTTAACAGTTTTAACTAAATTTAGAATTTGAAGTTGGTTTTTATTTCTAAACGAAGTACTAAAAACGTTTATCATGGCTGCGACCGTCAACCATCAAAAACAAAGCAAATAAATAAGCTATCAGTAATAGTTAAGTCAAAGCAACAGCAACAGCATTCTCAATAATATTTTAATAATATACTTTTAGGGTTCCGTTAGTTTTTTGAAATCTAGTTTATATTATTAGCACGCTTTTATATGTGTGTGTATAAATATATATATATATTTATATATATATATATATATATATATATATATATATATATATATATATATATATATATATATATATATATATATATATATATATACATATGCATATATATATATATATATATATATATATTCTAATTTTTACATTAGTAACGACAGGAATTCTAAAAGATCATAAGGATATTAAAAAATATAGTAACTTTAGCTTAAAAAATTAACCTGCTTGGCTAACCTAACCACAGTTAAGTAAGCCTTAGAAAACATAGATTAAAGATAGAGATTAAATATTAAACATAGATAATATTAAATATTAAACATAGATATTAAGCATAGTTCAAACTTAAGCACTATCCGAACAAATTGTCGCACAATTTATACTCAACTATAAGACATAAATTAATGGATCATAGAATGTTTAAATATAATCATGGCACACACACAGTTTACAGAAAAACTCTGTCCCTAACTTAACAAAATAAACTTCATGGTACCATAATTTACACCTAAAGCATTGGACACATTTCTGGCTAGACTCTGATATTTTTTGGTTTTCTCCATATTTAATTTTATCATCTTTTTTTAGTTTAATCTTTTTTTCTGATAGTCTTTTTTTGTTATATTTAATTTTTTTTTTTTGTTTTCAAACCCCTCCTGCAAAGTTTTTTTATACGACGTGCTTGTCACAATTTCGGACTTTTCTTCCTTTTTTTTTGTTGTCTTCACTTCAATAGCTAGAATTGAAAATATATCAGTAAAAGAAAGCTGTTGAGAGTTTGAAATTGACAACGAGGCATTTATTTCATTAACTGAAAAACTAGCAATGGATGTTTGAAAATTCGAATTTTGGTTCAGCCCAATTAAAGAATTAGTTGTAGATGATTGTTCAGGATTTATATCTGCTATTTCATTAAATATTATGTATGTATTACTATCTTTTAAAAATGGATTTTCAAAATAATCTGACTCAGGAAGGATTTCTTGATTAAAAGGATTGATGCCTGTTACTTGAAATCCAGAAATAGCATTTTTCACCGTAGCTGCATTCAAATAAGCTTGACAAAATAGTCCTGAAAGTTTATCAACTGTAATTCTTCTTCCTGGGTGCTTTCTCATCCATGTTGTGCATACTAAGTTAAAGGTTTGAACAAAGTTCAAAACCTTTGAAACACTTTTCAAAGGTTTGAACAAAGTTCGATCAAGTGGTTGGAGCTTATGGGATGTATGTGGTGGTAGTGATAAAATATGCAATCCACTTATGCTAGCATAATTGAGAAGATCAAGATTTTTGGTGTGTGATTTGTGACCATCGAGAATTAACAAACACTTATTTGTAGTGCTACAATTTCCATGTATTACAAAGTGTCTTATAAAATCCATAAACAAATTTGTATCTACCCAACCGCTTTTAGAACAGCGTCCAACTGTTCCTGGTGGTGCATCGTCAATCAATGAATCTAGCATCCGTTTTCTTTTAAAAATAATCATAGAAGGTATGTAGTGTCCCACAAAATTAAAAGCTAGTATAACAGTTGTTGTTTGGTCTCTCTCACCACTAGTTACTGAAGATACAACACGTTGGCCTGTAAAAATACAATTATAAAAATATAGACAGTACAAAATAAAAATAAATACAGACACACAAAAAATAATTTGGCTTTTCACTAAAGCAAATAAAAAAGTTTGCAACTCCTCACTTATTACCTTTGAGCTATTACTTTTAAAGGCTTGTGAACACATGTTAATCCAGATTCATCACAGTTGTAGATGCAATTTTCTTTAAATTGGTTTTCGTTAATAAGTTTTTCCAGATAGTCAAAATATCTTTGAACAGCAGCCTTATTTAAACCAAAAACTCGATTTATGGATACAGCCTCAGGTTTTCAAATAGACAAAAAGGGTTGTCGTTTCAATCTAACTATAAAATCTCGACCTGCAAGTTTCTTTTCAGTATTAAATGGATGGTTTATTTTATTGCGTACAACATAGTCATACACCACCCTTTGAAGTTCATTAATTGATAGACCATAAAAGACTAACTCCATTTTGATTATATACTGTGCTAAATCTTTTTCTTGGGCATCAGATAACACTTTTCTATAAGAACCAAGCAATTTTATGTGTGGTTTATCATCAGGCATTGTTTTTATTGATTTATTAACTCTTCTGTTGAGAGAACCTTTTGGAACTGAATATTCATTAGCAGCTTTACGTAATGTCATTTCTTTATTTTTGACAGCTTGGATAGCTAATTTCATATCGCTGTCATCCCGATTTCCATAATTTGTTTTTCGTTTGTAATTTCTAACCATTATAAAAACCATAAAATGTTCACAAAAATTTTTTCTATTTTTCGAAGTATATATCAGAGTATCTAAAAATTAAAACAACTGAATGGACTCTCTCATCTTTCCCACAAAGATCGTATGTTAAAAACATAAAATTCTTACCTTACAAATCAAAATAAGTTTTCTTTTTTTTTTGGGGTATGAATAACAAAGAAATCTTTTTTTAAAAAATTAGCAGCACGACACTAGTACATCTAAATATTTATCAAGAATATAAATTGCATTGAATATGTCTTCACTAAGAAACGCGTTGAAAAAAATAATGGCTTTACTAAGTTTCAAAAATACCAGTTATTTTATCATCAAACAAATTAAACATTCCAAAAAACAGGTGTATTAAGCTTAGCAAGTACAACCACAAACTATATGCTTAATATTAATGAAGGACTATGATGGTTACTATCTCCAGAAAGGATAAAAAAAAGTTGTCTCATCTTTCCGGTTGTCGCATATTGCCCCGAATTAACCTATCGACCGTTTATCTCAATTTAACGTCCGGACTAGACGGATCGCTTTGAGATTTTCGGACGTAGAAGGAGACAACAAAAAAGTGACCATGCCACGAACCTCTATCGACTGTCACGGTTTCGATTTTACGCTGTTTTTGCTCTCTAACAACACCGTAACCAATTGAGAGATGGTCCGGAGCAGAAATATGAATATGAAAATATTTGATAAACTCAAAAAATTTTATTACAAATAAAGATGTTTGTAGTAAATGCGTTAACCTTGTGGGTGATTTGAATTTAAATGTATTAGAATATGACTTAAATAAAAACGTCAGAAATTTTTTTAATTTAGTATTTCAAAACGAGTTTATTTTAACCATAAATAAACTAAATAGAATCACCAAAAAAGTACAACCTCAATTGATCAAATTATAACAAACAAATTTACAGATACAAAAGTTAAAACTGGAAATTTATATTCGATATATCGGATTTTTTATAGCAACTCAAAAAGGTAATCTTTCAAAAAAACTCGCAAAAAGTAAAAATAACTAAGCGAATCATTAATGACGTCTATTGATCTTTTTAATCAATCTTTATCTTCTGAAAACTGGGAAAATATTTTACAAATAAAAAGCACTAACATAGCTCTTGACAACTTTCTTCAAATATTTCAAAAACATTACAATAATGCATTTCCAGAGATAACAAAAATTATTAAATCTAAAATGTATTTGAACCCATGGATAACCACCGGAATATTAAAATCATCAAAAAAGAAACAACGTTTGTGCGAAAAAATTTTTAAAAAAAGAACATTTAATAATGAATCCAATTATAAAAAATATAAAGATATTTTCAATCGTATTGTTGTTTGGATGCGTACTAAAAAATCAAATTTCAACAGTGAAATTTAAAAATTTTAAATAATTTTTTTTTTCTTTAATATAAGGGAAACAAAAGTCTTTCATAATCTTTTTTCCATACGTTTTTAATGGAATCCGATTTAACATGCACTGCATGATATTTCGAATTTTTTAGTGGTGTTTTTATAATTAAATTCGTAAATAAAATATAGCACTTTTTTTTTTTTAATGGAATCTCGTCAAAACCTTGGCGAGTACCATTTAAAAATATTTTTACAAAATCTTTACAAGATTATGTTAAAATATTTAAATGTCCTAGTTTTCATTAAAAAATAAACATATGCTTAACACACATTACTAAAATTCCAAAGCGACAATCAGAAAACCTGGAATGTCATTAAAGATTTAATTGTTAAAAAAATGTTACCAACTACTTGTCTTCCAAAGACAATAAACTTATATGGTGTTGATATACTTAATGAATCAAAAATTGCAAAAACATTTAATCAAGTTTTTCTTAGTGCAGGATTAAATTTAGCCTTAAAACTAAAACCTGGTAAATTTAGTGTAGAGTCACATTTAATTGCTAGCAATACAATAATGACCAAAAATAAACTGAATAAAAATGAGTTATTAATTGCTTTTCAAACGTTAAAACTAAACAAAGGATTAGGAGTTGATGAAATAAGCAGTGATGTTGTAACAAAATCTATGCATTATTAAATAACATCACTGTTGCATATTTTAATATTTCTTAAAAACAAGGAATAATTCCAGAAAGTTTTAAAACCATATGAGTTATACTGGTTTTTAAATCGGGTGATTCTTCTAATGTCTCTAATTATAGCCCTATTTCCATTCTTCCTTGCTTCACTAAAATTCTGGAACGAATAATGTATAATTGACTATTCTCTTTTCTAGAAACAAATAATATTTTATATAACAAACAATTTGGGTTCAAAAAAGGTCACTCAACTGATCATGCTTTTCTTAAACTTGTTCATGAAATTTTTCGAGCCTTTGATAAACTAGAGTATACATTAGGTATTTTTATAGACCTTAGCAAAGCCTTTGACACAGTTGACCAACATATTTTGTTTAAAAAAAATTAGTAAATTACGGATTTAAGAATGTATATAACGTTTGGTTTAAAAACTACTTGTCTAATAGAAAGCAGTATGTTTCTTATGATGGTGGTAAAACTTAAAATAAGGCAATCACTTGTGGAGTTCCTCAAGGATCCATTTTAGAACCGCTTTTGTTTTTAATATACATTAATGACTTAAGCAAAGCTTTGAATATTTTAGGCTCTAATTTGTTTGCTGACGATACCACTTTATTTTATTCCCATAGTAATATAAAAATTCTTTTAAAACAGTCAACAAAGAACTGTTAAAAGTAACTGAATGGTTTAATACAAATAAATTGTCATTAAACTTAACCCTAACTAAGTATATTTTTTTCATCGCCTTTATCAAAGAGACGAAATTCCTCTATAACTCCCAAATGTCAGCATTAGGAATCAATTTATAAAAAGAGAACACTCAATGAAGTTTCTAGGTGTTTTTCTTGAGGAATATGTTACATGGATAAACCACATAAAATTAATCGAAAACAAAATTTCTAAAAATATTGGCATACTTTATAAGGTAAAACCTTACCTGAATCAAATTTGCTTAAAATCTACTTTTTTTTTAGTCGTTGTCTTTGTCTACTTTTCTTTTATTCGTTATCTTAATTATGCTAATTCTGTTTGGTGCAGCACCAATAAAAAAAACTACACAAACAATTCCACAAACAAAAACATGCCAAAATAATACCCAGCGCAATAACGATACGATGCCAAATATTTTTAAAACACTATTTAAAAAAATACAACACAAATATCTTACTAGACATGCGAACAATAATTATATTTAAGCTAAAACTCACTGAAGTCACTAAGTTTTCTATCACATCTAGAGGCCCCCTACTATGGTATATAGTAATAGAGGCCCCCTACTATGGGTATAGTAATTAAAAATGACATCAAAACGCTTGCTAACATAAATATTTTTAAATCAAAAGTAAAAGTAACAATTTTAATTAATCAAAACATGAAGGACTTCTTCTAGAGCTATATGTAGTTGTTGACCTTTATAATTTACAAAACGCATGATATATAAAAATTTCACTTGAATGGTGCGTATTTTTTGCTTGTGGGTCTTTATTTTATATATTTTGTTGAAATATATAAAGAATACCCTAATACCACAATGGTTAATGCATATTTTTGAATAAAAGAAATGAATTTTATAAAACCATATAACTTATATAGTTTTATAAAATTCATT
>NC_061165.1:41535044-41587544 GCF_022113875.1 Hydra vulgaris
TTCAATAAAGTGGTTAAATAGGATACAGAGTGATAGGGCAATTTCAAAGCGAGCAAATTTAAGTAAAAGTGGAGTAAGATCATCTGGTCTTGACTATCCTATCTAAAGTTTGTTGATTGGATTGAGAGTGTGATTAAGTGTAAAAATAGGGTAATAGGTGGGTTTACTTTTTGGTTGATGAAGAATGAGAGGTTTGGTTGTTTCCTACCAATCCAAACACTTTGAAAATGATCACTCAATTAGTTTGCTAATGTCTCTGAGATGGGATGGTGATTAGTCCTTTATCTGCTAGTCTGCTTTCTTGCCAACAATCTGTTTTTCCAGAAGATAATCTCCTGTTATAGATTCGTCTTCTTTTGGTAATTAGTTTACTGACTCAATTGACAAGTTCTTTTCACTTGTTATAGTGCCACAAGAAAAAAAGTCATTGATGTACTTTTACAAGACTTTGAATAAATGATGTCATCCAAGGCTTGGGGTTGACAAGCGTTATTGCTCTTAGAGGTTGACATGTCTAAAGTAGAGAACATAGAATATAGAAGTATAGAAGGTTTCAAGACTGGTACATCATATTGGTGCAACAGTATCAGCAATTCTACCTGACCAGTAAGCAACCTTGCGGGGAACTGGGCAAGTGGATTTATAAATACTTAGAAGAGACTGACTAATTACAATGAAGTGATCTGAATTACCAAAGCTAGGAAGGGTATTGGACACATAGCATTTAATAAGTAGTGAATAAGTTGGTGAGAACAACAACAAAAAATCAGTAGGGCAGCTATTTGGATCCTCTGCAAGAATTATTATTGGTTTGTTGCCCAATGTACAGTAAGTTATAGCTTGCTCCATAAATTGTGCAAGTTGATAAGAAGCATTGCACTGCTCACTTTAAGTCAAAACGGTAATATAGACACATATTACTAGACAGGAACAGTATCCACAAGTGATTAATTTTTATTGTTATTATTAATATTGATGTAATTATTATTGATTTAGGAAAGAATAGTTTGCTTACCACTTGGGTTTAGGCAAGTTTCGATTAGACAGGCAATGTCAATGTTAGAATCTGTAAGATATTGATTATAAATCTTGATTTTGTTACAGAGTGAGCGCATATTAGTTGTGCTAATAGATAATAAGCTAGTGGTGTTGACACTAGAGCAAATTGGTTGGCATGGAGCTAGGAGTATATATATATATATATTTATATATATATATATATATATATTTACATATATATATATATATATATATATATATATATATATATATATATATATATATATATATATATATATATATATATATATATATATATGTATGTATATATATATGTATATATATATATATGTATATATATATGTTTTTTTTGTTTGTTATTCACCTCCTCAAGGCCGAGAAGGCCACTACAGATGAGAAGGCTACTGAATAGTGGTTATTACCACTTCTTTTTTTACACTACCTCCGCCAAATTTAACAGTAGGTACTAGACAATCTGGTAAAAAAGCTTTACTAGGTTTTCCTCTCATACTTTATGCCAAGAATTTTAAAAAATCTGGAAAAAAAATCCAAAACATCAACCTTTATTTTTTTTATATATAAATTTAGTTATAAAGATCTATTTTTCCATTGTTTCTAAAGAACGTAGTTAGGTTTTACTTACCTCAAAGTTGGATTCATCCAACCAGATTAATTTACTCTTTTTTGCAGATGTCCAATCTTTGTGTTAAACCGTCCATTCTAGTCTTTTTATTATTTTTTTTCCTGAGAGCCAAAGCTTTTTTCTTACCTAGCAGCTTTTCAATCCTTATTCTATGGGGGGGGGGGGTTGTGGTTTTGTGGCGGCTAATACAGAACTTGTTACTAAAGAGTTACAATGTTGCGACGATTTTTTAAAGCCATTTGTGATGTCATATAGTCTTCTCAAGCTGTAATTTTTTTTTTTCTTCCAGTTCGGCATCTACTTTTAAAACTCGAAAGAGATACTATGTTTATATTATATGCTTAAAGTATAAATGAAATAATAAATGATAATAATAATTATATATAATAATAAATGATAATAATAATTATAGAATAAATTTTTTATTTAATTATTTTCAGATATTTTAGATAAATTATTTTAGGCCTCTAAACTCTAGGTTTATGGTCACTTACTATGTATATAAACATATATATATATATATTAATATATGTGTGTGTGTGTGTGTGTGTGCCTGTGTGTGTATAAAGATGTATATATATATATACAGGTTTACCAACAAAACAAAGAAACGAGAAAAAAAAAAGTGTTTTTCCCAATCTAAAACACTTTTAGGTCATTTTCAACCCTAATTCCAATGGTTGAAAATGTATATCTATAATATATAAACCCTGCCTAAACCCAAACTTGACAATGTATATAGTGAAACCCTCATTTTCTATGATCTTGCTATCATTATGGTGTTATCAACAATGTTTTATGAGCACCTACATCAACTTTATATATCGTTATATAGAAGTTATATAAAGTTGTAATAAAAAGTTATACTAATTTTATTTTTAGAATTTCAGTGTAATGGACTGGCTTTGGTGGTACAGCTTTGTGTTGAATAATCGTAAAAGGCTGCAATACCTACTAACAATGAATGTACAATTGAAATTCACAATATTATGGTGTATTTTTGTTTTTGGATCATTATTTCATGATTTTATGCCTCTTCCCCCGTCATACTTTTCGTTAAGAAACAATTTTTTCAATGTTTTTTTTGTGAAAAAAGGATGGGGCTGGACCAGTGGTTTGTTATTTGCATTTTTACTATCTCTACTATCAAAACAAAAGCAGAGTAATGTTATTGTTTGTTTTAAGAACATATCAAGAATCTTTGTTCTTACTCTAACATGGTACCTTTTTACTTCATTTTTTGAAACTATTGAGTCATATACTGGAAATTGTGTTGGTGACAATAATTTGAATATAAAAGAAGTTTGTCGAAATAGTGGATTTTTATGGAATGGTTTTGATATTTCAGGTCATTGTTTTTTGTTAACATATTGTACTCTGGTTATAAATGAAGAGCTTCTTGCTACCATGAATGTAGTCATACAAATAAACAATAATGACAATAATAAATTAAAAAAGGCATATAAATTCCTTGGTTTCGATTTTTCTGCTGTGTTGTTTGATTGGTTAATTGAATTTTTCTCTGCTAGTTTATTGTTACTTATGTTACTTTGGGAAGTTATGCTGTTTTTTACATGCGCTTATTTCCATACACTTATGCAAAAGTTTTTAGGAGTTTGTTTTGGTCTTTTAGCATATTATATATGTTACAGAGTTATATTCATTTTAAAACATCCTTTAGCCCCATGTGAGCCAGGGGAATTTCTTATCATATAAATATGTATATATTATATATTAATAAAATTAAACCATCAATGTGGTTGTTATTAATTTATATCATATTCAAAAATATATTTTATTTCAAATTTCAGTTTTCTTTATATCAACGTCAGTTTTTTTTGTCATTATTAACTTTAATTAAAGTCGGGAAAGGTTGCGTATGTTGCGTATGGTGCAGTGGCGGATTAAAACTTCTTCGGGCCCGGGGCTATTTTTGTTTATGGAGGCCTTTTTATGTACCAGAGCCTAAAACAAAGACTTTAAAAAACTACCAGACTTTAAAAAAAAAAGGTCCTCTATAATTTTTGGGGGCCCCTAAATTTACGCCCTTCCCCCCTGATCCGGCACTGGTATGGTGTATTGTTTTTTGTTTTTTTTTTTGCAGCCGAATTATTAAAATATTTTTATTAATTTTTTCATTTTATCATAATTTAATTTTTTTCTCTCAAAGAATATCAATGAATTGATGGAAAATAAATAAGCCTTTATACCAAAAATTGATTTATTTTCAACACACCCAATCATTTCATCTTACAAACCAGTTTCCTATGATGAGTTTTTTTTTAATGGAACTCAAATAACAAAAAAATAATCACAAAGAAAAATAAAATAAAATTGTATCTTCAAGGACTATACTTAAGTAAAAAGTAATTATCTCAACCATAAAAAAACAAAAACAATAGTAAATCTTTCGGGTAGCAGTAACAGTATCGAAAACAGCCAAGCTGATTAATCTCGAAAAGGGAATTTCCGGAATAACATCGAAATTGCAAAAAAATGGAGTTGTATCAATAATCCGAAAAATAGAATAATCTCGATATTGTGAAAAAAAAGAATAATATCGAAAAAGGACTTTACGGAATAATATCGAAAAAGAGAATATAGCGAAATTGTTAAAAAGGGAATAGTATCGAAAATCTGAAAAGCAAAATTTTCTCGAAACAGCTCAGAAGAGAAAAATATTGAAATTATTGAAAAAGGAATAGCATCGAATATCCGAAAAGTAAAATAATCTCGAATCACCTCAAAAGAGAAAAATATTGAAAAGGGACTTATCGGAATAATATCGAAATTGTGAGAAAAGGAGTAGTATCGAAAATTCAAAAAACGGAATTACATCGAAATTGTGAAAAAAGGAATAATATCGAAACCGGAATTTCCGAAATTATATCGAAACTGTGAAAATAGGAAAAACATTTTTGATCTTAATCATTAAAATGAGTTTTCGATCTTATTCCGTTTTTATTGTTTTCGACATTGTTCCACATTTGTGAATTTCGATATAAAAACTTTTCGATATTAATCAGAAAATCACATTTTCGATCTTAATCATTAAAATGAGTTTCGGTCAGTTATTTTTCGATACTTATCATTTTTTCGATTAGTTAATTTTCAATACTATTCCGCTCTCCCAAACTTTCTTATCTCTAAAAAAGTTAACGATACTATTTTTTGAAAAAACTTTCGCTCTTGAAATACCAAAATAAAGCTCCGCGGAGAATTAAATCAAAACAAAAAAACGCGATTTGCTCAATAAAAAGCTCATGTTGAGTGTCTAAAAACGAATCATCTTAAGCAACTTCATTAAATACTATCATAATTTAAATAGTATGACAATAGCTTATGTATTATCTCATATAACCCATGGAATTAGCAGTATATAAGTATAAAATATTGAGGATGTAATATATTTTTGATGAACTTGTTTCGTTCTGACGTAATTACAAAAAATTGAATAATAAAAACTTATAACGGGGATCGTAAACTTTTTTAACTGTAAAACAATCAAAGAATATTAACTGTACAACCAAGAAATTAAAATAAATAACTCCGTCGAACTTGTATGAATATCTTATACCAAAAACATGTAAATTACCTTATAAAAAGTGCTACAGCAAGATGTTATTTCCGTAACCGTTTCTGTTCTAAGTTTAACTATAATGGCAACACAATTCAACGTACTTTATCTACAATTCAATACAATTCAACATACTTCATCTACAATTCAATATAATTCAACATACTTTATCTACAATTCAATACAATTCAACATACTTTATCTACAATTCAATACAATTCAACAATACAATACAACAATACAGTACAACATACTTCAACTATAATTGCAATACAATTCAAAAATACAATTGAGCTTTAAGTGTTTGCCACTTCAATAATTTTTCAGAATCGTCTCTCCAAAAATCTCAAAAAGGGCTTAAATGATCTGAAAAAATAATTTTGATGCCCTGTGTTTTCAAATTTGACACTAATCCAGTGAAATTAGCTAAAATTGAGGAATAATTTCTATAAACAAGTGAGTTTTTCCAACTGAGTCTGTCATTATATAAATGGTCCTAAATAAAAAAAAATTTTGGCTTCTAAAAACAATATTCAATTAAATACACTATTTTAGAATTATGTAATTCTTTTGATAAAAAAATTGCATTAGAAATTGGCTTCCTCATATAATATATATCCAGTCAAAAATTACCAATATCATAGGTTTAATGTATCGAGTTCGCTCGTACATTAATACAAATAGTCTTAAATTAATCTACTTTGGGCTAATTCACAGCCTCATCAGCTATGCAAACATTTCATGGGCAAGTACTCAAACAGCAAAGCTAAAGAAACTTTATACTTTTCAGAAACATGCCTGTAGAATCATTTACTTTAAAAATAGGTGGGAACACGCTAATCCCTTGATGAAAGATATGAAAATGATGAATGTATTTGAAATAAATATCTACCAGCATTTAATTTTCACGTATCGTTACAATCACAATATCTCTCCTATAAGCTTTAATAATAAGTTTGAGTTAAATAAAAATGATAACTATAATCTTAGAGGGAATATGTTGAACACATATAAACTGCCAAGGATAATAAATAAATATTCAAAATACAGCATTTTATATAGAGGTTCAAAGGTATGGAATATTTTTCAGAAAGAGTTCAAAGGTACGGTGAGTTTGTTAAGTTCATTCAAGTTTTTAACAAAAAAAGAAATCTTTAAAACCGGTGAAACATTTTTTGTTAATAATGCTTTGGATAAATTCTCTTAAATAAGTTTTTGTTTTGTTTCTACTTTTGTTTGTTGCTTGACAATTTTTGTTAGCGGATTACGCATTTTGTTATAATATTTTATTGACATTTTTATTTTGTATGTCATATTACAATATTTTAATTAAATCTTGTTAAAGGGGTTCTATGAAAAGATTGCGATGACGTTCTGTCATCCTCATCTTCTTTGAGTCCCTATCTGTTTTACTTATTTTGTTAAATTTTATATTATGTAGCAGAATCTGTAAAATTCTTATGTTATGTAAACAGAGAAAAAAAAAGAAAAAAAAAAATCTTTATAGACCTCTCAAAAGTGATTCACACTGTAAGCCTTACTATTTTACTGGAAACGGAAAGCTATGGCATAAACAAAAATTAACTTTTATTGAAATGTATAGACAACGAGCTTGAAAAATGTATAGACAACGAGCTTGAAAAATGTATAGACAACGTGCTTGAAAAATGTATAGACAACGAGCTTGAAAAATGTATAGACAACGAGCTTGAAAAATGTATAGACAACGAGCTTGAAAAATGTATAGACAACGAGCTTGAAAAATGTATAGACAACGTGCTTGAAAAATGTATAGACAACGAGCTTGAAAAATGTATAGACAACGAGCTTGAAAAATGTATAGACAACGAGCTTGAAAAATGTATAGACAACGAGCTTGAAAAATGTATAGACAACGAGCTTGAAAAATGTATAGACAACGAGCTTGAAAAATGTATAGACAACGAGCTTGAAAAATGTATAGACAACGAGCTTGAAAAATGTATAGACAACGAGCTTGAAAAATGTATAGACAACGAGCTTGAAAAATGTATAGACAACGAGCTTGAAAAATGTATAGACAACGAGCTTGAAAATTTTGGTTGAAAGTAAAGAAACTCACTAAATAATAAAAAAGAATAAACACATTTATTCATTCTAAAAATTAAAATGTACCAAGCATACTTCCTTTACTAAAAAATGACTATACAAACATTAAAAGAACTGCAGTTGTATTTATCTCTTCGTTAAACTAATGTCGAATTTGAGTGTCAGTTAAGAAAAAAATTCTAAACAACCGGCTTTAAATCAAAGGAAAGTAAAAAATGGAATTTTAATCCTTCCAATTAAGCTATACTTCCTAATACTTCCTTTTACGCGTATATTACCAGCTACGATAATTTTTTCAGTTTGAGCAGCCGTGGGGCAGTGGTAGCGCACTTGCCTCAGAAACAAAGGATCAGTGGTTCAAACCCCACCTCTGAACAAGTTTGCAACATCGGTTAGGAAGGAGGCGTGAACTTTTAATTAAATGCTCATCCGCGGTGCTCTGTGATTAGACCGTAAGGACTTCTTAGGGCACCTAAATAAAAAATAAAGAATAAAAGAGTTAAAACTTCCCCGTTAGCCAGCTCCGTTAACTAGTTTTCGTGCTGTTTTTCTCATCGCATCTACACGTTGCGATACCAACAGACGATTATTATGTTTATTTGGTAAATCACAGCCGGTTAATTTTTTAAATAATGGTTGCTGAGTAATTCTTTAAATTTAATTAAAACACGCTACAATATGAAAAATTCAAAGAGTTTGTATCTAGTTAACTTTTAGTTTTTTAAAATTTTGTCTCTTCACTTTTATCAATACACATTTTCTCATAACTTTTAATTTTCTTCGATATTAAATATCAAAGAAAATAGCGTGTTTTAATATTCAGTTACCAATATTAAATATTAAATTCGGTTACCAATACTAAATATTAAAACCAATACTCGGTTTTAATATTTAGATCCGTTTGCATTTCAAGTAATCGCTATCTTCTTTATCGTACCAAAATGGAGGTTTTATTTTCCTTGTGTTGAAACTATATATCAACTCCAAAATGAGTTATGTTCCTCTGTACCTTGAACTGTGTTCTTTCTGTTTAAGAAATTAACATCTAATTATTCAAAAAATATATTTTACTTTTAAAATGAACTTTTCTAAGGCTAAAATGAATCTTTAGTAGGAAACATTTTAATTATAATACTTTTATATGTTATTTAAATATTCTCTAAAAACAAAAAAAACTAAAAAAGTATTTCAAAAGTATCTAAAAATAACTCTTAAATAATATTTAATATAAAGTCCTACACACAAAAAATCATTGATACTTTTGTAAAAAGTGGTGCCCAATTTCTTTTAAATATGGTTTCAACGGAGCAAATTTCATGTAACCTCTACAAGGCTTTGTCTTATAAGGGTTGGTTTAATCGTAATAAATAACACAGCATTTTGAAATGTAAAACTTAAGTAACCAAGTATTTGATGACTCGTGTACCAAGTGTAGACAATCCTGCAGATCAACAAGATTAGTCTGCGATAAGATTTTAGAAAAACGTTTTTATCATTGGCAAATATCCTAAAAATTTCAGTAAATTTTGCAAGATTAGAGAATAAAGAAAAGCAGGCCGAGAACAGAACTTTGAGAAATACCACTGAAATCCATACAATATTTTTTAATTATGTCAACAAAATAGGGGAAGGAGATAAATTATGAGTTTGATAAATTACGACAATTGTTAACAGGGGGGAGAGAAAGTATACAAAATATATAGAGAAGGGGAGAGTTGTGGATAAACTAACATCAAAAAGTTCAATAATTTAAAAATCAGCAGTTTTTTGGGTATTTCCATCGCGCCGAATAATTTCTTATTTTTGAATTGGTATGGCACTCACCCATTCTCCCGCTTTTTTTAAAAAAAAAGTTTCAGATTTGGTATTAAAAAGTTATGCTACCATAGCACAGAAAAATTATTAAAAAACTGATGAGATTTACGGCCAGGTCAAGTACTAAAGAATGAAGTTTCACAATAAAACACAGAGTGTAATATCAGAATTGAAGTATCAGAACCCTTAATGAATAACAGAACAACCAGAGAATAAAGGTTTTCAAATAAGTAGAAGTGCTTCTTGGGATATCTTTTGTCTTTTCTTTAATAGCAAAAGATTGTTTTTTGTATGCCCAAACTTTTTTTCTAATGGATTTTTTTTCGTTTAGAAATTGGAAACCTGTGATGTCGGGAAATAACAAAAAAATTTAGCGCATTAGGTGATACGAACCCTATCGACGCCACTGGATCCATCAGCCACTATTACACATAACAATTGGGCATCCCATTGGAAGATGATAGAATCTAGAATATAAACCTATCATTTTTTAGTTTAACTTTAAGTTACTTTTAATTTTAAGAGCAAGTTAAAAAATACAATAAAGTTTTTTGACAGTAGACTTTAATTTATAAATTCTACTTTTCGCCAACTATTTTAAATATATCGGCTAACTTAAAACGGAAATTTATGATAAAAATAATAATAATAAGTAAAAATAATAATAATAAGTAAAAATAATAATAAAATATAGTATTAGACATTTTAATTTAAAAATTCTTCTTTTTGCCAACCATCTAAATATATCGGCTAATGTAAAACGGAAATTTACGCTAAAAATAATATTTTAGTACTATATATAATTTAAAAATGTACATAGTATAATATATTATACTATGTATTGTTATATTAATATAATACTAGTACATATATATATATATATATATATATATATATATATATATATATATATATATATATATATATATATATATATATATATATATATATAAACATTACAATGTCTATAATTCTGGCAAACGTATTGCAGTTGATTGTGGTAAATATATATTTTATTTATTATTAAAAATTCATCTGTATAACTACAACTCATTATTTTTACATGTTGATCTTAATAAAATGATTTATTAATAAAATTTATTTTTAATAAAGTATAAATCTTACATTTTTAATTAGTATTAACAATGAGTTATAAAAGTTAATAAAAAGTTAGTCACAAGAAATAGATTTCAAAAAATAAATATGCTAATAAATTATATAATTATCAATTATATAAATTATAATTATGAGATTTAATATTTGAAAATAATTTTAACTTTATACTTGATCTGTATAACTACAAATCATTATTTCTACATGCTGATCTGCCTATGGTATTAACAGAGTAGCATATAAAAATGCATTGGCTAATGTTAATCTTTTATAAGCTATTCTTTCTATGCTATATAATATATACAACAAATAAATTTATGCGCTATAATATATATACAACAAATGAATATATACTATATATTATATACAATAAAGTTTAAACATAAATTTATATATATATATATATATATATATATATATATATATATATATATATATATATATATATATATATATATATATATATATATATATATATATAAACAGCCAAAATGATAAATGAATTACTTGTAATATATTGACTGAGGGTTTGGACAGGCACTATCTACATATGATGATCTCTTATAATTTTTTTTTCTTTTTTAATATTCTTTTTTAAAACATTTTAAAAAACAATTAAAGTTAATTTTCCATGTCATTACCTTTAATTTGCTTCACTTTTTAATAATAACATCAAAGTAAAAAAAAATTTAATGTGAAAATTTATATAGTTTTAATATGGTATAGTATTTATATTGTAATATAGCTCAATTTTAAAAGTTATTTTTTTTAATTTATACTATTAAATTTTTGTTATAGTCTAATGATGGATTTTTTTATTACTTAATATTATATGCTTATAAATTAATACCGGTTCACTATTAACTTATGGCGTGGAGAATTATTGCAGTACCAGCTGTTTTGTTTTTGTTTTCATTGGTTTCCTGGTTGTTACTAAAGTAAGCTTTTTATTTTTGATTAAGTTGAAATAAATTTTTTTATAGGGTTTTGTCAAAATTGACATAATGCATATGTTTTTAAAGTGTTTGCTTTATTTACTAATTGAAGTAAATAAATAAATATTAAAAAGTAATAGTTTATATAAATCAAATTTCCTAACTCTAAATCATTCAAAATTATATGTTTAATGTTGGTCTTTGTGCTTCGCCTAGAGTGATAAAAAGAATAGTTTTAAAAATTTCTGTAGCTCCACATTTGTAATAATTTTCAGATTTTATTTGCTTTGCAGACTATTTATTTATTTTGATACTTCAAGGTTGTTCGAATTGCTGATGACACAATTATATACTTCAGCCTTTGTATCAGTCATCACTTTTTATTGTCTTGAATGTGATTTCTGACATAGGGCTTGTAGTGGTTAGTAATTTTTAATGCAACTTGGTTGTTTACTGCTAATAATTATAATAGTACTGTTCTTATAAGTTTGTAAATGTTTTAAAAAGTCAAAACAATTTTACAGAATTTTCTATTTTACATTTTCTTGGATTATCAATCACTACTGACTTCTTTATTTACTCCGTTACAAAGTTCACATCTGCTAAAGATGCCATTTTTTGCGTAGTGTATTCTTACTCCTGATTCTATTCTTTACCTTTATAAGTTTTTTATTCGTTTTTGTATGGAACATATATAGGAAGTTCTTCTAATGAGTTCCTTTCTCTTTTAGACAATATGCAAAAATGCCTTGTATTGACATGCTCTTGCTGTCAATTTTAAATGCTTTTATGACTTTTTTATAATAGTTTTTTAATTTCTCTATCGATTTCTTACTCTTTAACTCTCTTTTTTTGTTTTCTGTTAATTCCCTAAATAAATATATTAAATCTTAGTCTAAGAATTGGTTACTCGCAGCTTTGTTGTAGTTAATTCTTTAAATAAGTAAATAAATTCTCTAAATGAGCATATTAACTCTTAATCTAGATATTAGTTTTTTGCATTTTGCTTTGTTGTAGTTAACTCCTTAAATAAGTATATAAACTCTTAATCTAAGAAATAATTACTTGGAGACACTACTCTTAGAAATAATTACATGGAGCTTTGTTGTAGTTAACTCTCTAAATAAGTATATTAACTATTTATCTAAAAATTAGCTATATGCAGCTTTGTTGTAGTTAAAAAAAAGAACTAAAATAAAAAATGCTTTTGAGTACCATTTTTTTCTTTAATATTCAACGAAGAGTATTAAAAGTTAATACAACTTCTGTCTTTTGTAATGATCAAAGCTATAAAATAAACCAAATGCTTTTTTTTTCCATACGCGTGTTATAAATTATACAGGTGAAACCACCTTTTAATACAAACAATAAAAAGACATATATTTTGAAACCATTTTTTGAATATTTTTATTTAATAGATTGAGCCTTTAAATAAATTTTTTTTTTTTTTAGATTTTTTGTGCACAAAATAGTGAGGAAACTTGAGAAAGTTTTGAATCTAAAAATTGAAATACAAAGTGTGAGATTAAAATCTTTGTTTGGAGTAAAAGTAGAGAAAGAAGGTTTTTTCAAATTGGTGAGTTATATTTCTCTATTTATTTTAAAAAGAATTTATCATCAATTTTATAATAATATAGTATATTTATATTAATTCTTATGATATAGTAAGGTTGCTGTAAATATCAACCTTCGGAATTAGGAAAAATGAGTTCAACAATAATTTGCTGACCTTAATCTTTTAGAGTTGGCATCAGGTTGGCAAAAAAAAATTTGATATAAAGGCCTTACCATAAGACATAGAAACAAGATCAGCAATTTTTTGCCGATCTCAAACATTTTAAGGTTGGTAGTTAGTTGCGCATCTCCAAATGCCGATCCTAATTCTGAGGGCTGAAATATAAATTTAAAAAAGTGCCTTTTTTTTTAGAGAAGAAATATGCCACAATTATATTTATATATTTCATATATATATATATATATAATTATAATTATATAATATAATATATATATATATATATATATATATATATATATATATATATATATATATATATATATATATATATATATATATATATATATACATATATATATATATATATATATATATATATATATATATATATATATATATATATATATATATATATATATATATATATATATATATATATATATATATATATATATATATATATATATATATATATATATATATATATATATAGTTTTAAATATTTTTTTTATTAAACAAATTTGCTTTCAACAAAGCTGCAATAATAAAAATACATTATAAAATATAAATAAATTCCGACATATCAAAACATTAGCTGCAAGCTAATAAGAAAGTTAAAAGTTATTAGAAACATAGTAGAGTTAAAAAGAAAGAAAGCAATCAACAGAAAACTTAAAAATTTCTTATTTTATGAGTCAGAAAAAAGTATAGAAACAAGAAAGTATTCCTAATTATTAATATTTGAGGAAGAAAAATTAGATAAATAAAACTGTTTTGAACTTAAGGGAATAAACAGACTCTAAGTTCTTGCTGACAATAAAAAAAAAAGACTGATTGGGTGATCAATACAGGTCTCTGAATCATCTATAGAGTTTTTAACAATTGGTTGCTAAAAAATAATAAATGTTGTTTTATAGAAACTGTTGTAGACCCGATCAAGACTAATACAAGTAATTTAGTAGTAAGGTTTATCTAAAATATAAAGGAACACAATATACATAATATAAATATAATAACGCAATATTGCGATAACACAATAACACAATATCATTATATTGATATTGTGTTATTGTATAATAGATATTTATAGTTTTGATTTAGTTAAGTTTTGTTACAAATTAAGCTTTTAGGGTGGTCTTCTAATACGATGTGGACAGTTAGTTTTAACAAGTAAGTTTTGGGTAGTAGTGACGTCAGGATATTGAGTTATTGATGGTGTAATATTGGTTCTAGTAGTCGTTTTATTTGTAGAAGGTAAATCATTAGTGACAGATGGAAGATGGCAATTAGTTGGTAATATCAGGTTATTTTCATCGGTTTCAAAATTATTGCTAGTGTTTGTAGCTGTTGAACTGTCTTCTTTGGGGGAAATTGATTTCTCAAAGGTTTTGGGTGGTTGGATTATTTCTTTAATGTGGGGAGTGGCACACGGTGCTAGATGTCGTGTTGATACAGTGTCAATTCTGCCATTCATATATTTTATATGTGCATAGTGTGGTGATACAGTTTCAAGCAAAGTGACTGGTTCTACCAATGGATCTCCTTTCAATTGAAGGTGATTTTTATGTAGTACAGTGCTACTTGTTTTACTAGGAAGTCAGGTAGATCAACACCAGTAATAGTTGAGTGTTTGAAACTCATTAATCTGTTGTGTGAACTAGAATTTATTGAGGGATCAAACAGAGGATAGAGCTGCAGGGAGTACCAGTTCCTAGTCAGTTTTTTCTAGTTCAAAACTTCATAAAGCTAAGTTTATTGTTTTCATGATTGTAGAGTTTAGTCTTTCACATTGCCCATTTCCTTGTGGTTAATACAGTGTTGTTCGTGTCTTGCTGACACTGTTGCCTATAAGAAAGTTTCTTAGTTTTCTTCTTTCAAACTGAGTACCACGATCGGAGTGAATGTAGGCAGGGGTAACAAAGAGAGAAAATACTTCTAAAAAATGTTTTATTACTATATCAGAAGTGATTTGGGAGCAAGGGAATGCAAATGGGTATCTGGAATACTCGTCAATTATGACTAAAAGGTATTTGCTCGTTGTTTTTGAGGGAAGAGGGCCAACAAAAACCATAGCAAGTCTTTCCCATGGTCTAGTAGAGGAGATCAGTTGACTAGGCGGGGGTTGAAAAAAATTTGGTTTGAGCTCACAGCATACCTGACAGTCAGAAATTATGTCTTTTATTTCCCTGATAGTGTAGGGTAAATTCTGTGTCTTGCAGTAGTGGTTCAATCATGTTACTCCTGGGTGGCATAGTTTGATATGTAGTTGTTGTAGTGTACTAAGATTGGTATTTATGGCAAGACATCTAGAGAATGTTTCCGCTGCAATATTTTCTGGTCCAGATCTATATGAAATATTGAAGCGATACTCAAATAGTTCTAACGCCATCTTGTAAGTTTGTCACTTTATTTTAGAAATTTGTCCTGGATTAAAAAGGAAGGAAACAACTTTTTGATCGGTTAAAATATTGAATTTCGGAGCGGAAAATAGTAGGTGTTTCCATTGACCACAACATTTCATAATAGCCATTGCTTCTCGTTGTATGACTCTCAATGGCGACTTTCAGGCCTTGATAGGACTCTGGAGAAGAATGCAATAAGTCTTCCTTCTTGACTTAGTGTTCCACCAATAGCAGTTTGAGAAGCGTCAGTTTCGATTTTAAGTGGAATATTTGGGTAAGGTATCACTAAAGATGATGTGGTTAGTTGGTCTTTTAGTTTTTTAATGGCAGTGGTAGCTTCCTCTGAAAGAGGGATATTTTTGCTAATTGAGTCACGAGAATTAGTCAGAATGGTAGTGAGGTTGGTGCATATTATATTGCAACTGTAATTATTGAAATATCAACTCGAACTAAATTTACTTGTTATTTAGAACGACTAAGCAAAAAAATAAAAAGCGCCTAAAATTATGCGATATTGTGTTGTTTATGTTGATTATTTTCATTAATATCAAAATAGTCCCAGATTAATCTGTTACTTGCTTTGCTCATTGTTGATTTATTTCTAATTTAATTTTATCTCTAATTATAATTTTATGTTAGGAAAGAAAAGTTTTTATTTTATCGCGCGCTCTTTTTATAAAAGAGTAGAACAAAAGAGAAAGAAAAGTTTCGCATAATTAAACTTTGAATAAGAGTTGTCTAGAATATTTTTTTGCGTGATTTGTTCTTTTTTTAGATGAGAGATATAAAAGTTTAATAGTAACTTTTCTTTTAATAAATGAGAATTGGAAAAGGAAATTGCTTGAAAATTTGTATTTGTTAATTGTGTTTTTAAAATTTTTTATGTTGAGACAAATGCTAAATACGACACAAATTTGGAAATACCAAATATAATATGGTTTTTAAGGCGTGTTATGATATTTTGACAATTTAAATTACTATCTATCTTGAATTATTGCCATTAATTAATGTGTTAATTATTGCGTTATTTAATAATGATTTGTCTGTATTTTTGTTAAATATTAATTGTATAAAACGGGCGAAAATATTCGAACTTCATGTTTTAATTTGATGGTTATAAAATATTGAACAGTAAACTTATAATCAAAGTTTATAATTCCGACTTGTATTAATTGTATGCATATCATTTCACAAATTTTCAAATCTGATACTACTGTCAACTGTATTGTTTAGTGTATTCTTGTACTTTTTTTTCATAACCTTAACAGGTTATAATTGGTATAGAGTTGCCGACTTTTTAAAAGTTTCATTGTCAAAAATCAAATGTAAAATAAAATGATATTTCCTTTTTATCCGTATCCAATTAGGCAAATTTAGCAATTAAATTAGCGTAATCAAAAAGATTTTATTATAAAAAAAGTTAACAATTCATCAAATATCTTAAATTATCACTACCAGTTTATGAAAGTAATTGTTAATAAATAAACAATTACTTTCATAAACAATTACTTTTTTCGACGGAAAAACAAAAAATGTCATAGCGTAAAAATAACCAGAGAAGTTAGAAAATTGTTCCCTTTGTTTAAATAAAAATAAGTAAGAATCATAATATATAATACTGCGCTCTTTTGCACAAAAACGAGAGACTGTATATAAAACGTTCTATATAATGTAAAATACTCGTATGAAAATCATAAGATTGGTAAGTAAAGCTTTAATATTTTTTTTAAATTTAAAAACAAAATAAATATAAGTAAGATATATAAATCCAAAATTTATTAAGATATCTGTAAAAAATTAGTTCCTCCAATAAAATAAAAATATTTATTGTTTTTACTTTTTACAAAATTTTTTTTGCAATATTTGGAAAAATAATGCAAATAAATTTGTTTTGCTGTATGTTAAAAAAATACTACATCGTACTTTTTGAATTAAAGTACAAAAACGCAGCTTTGTGTAATTACACTTTTCATTTGTTAAAAGTTTACTGTGATGTATAAATACTAAAACTTTTATGAATTAAACGCGCTTCAAAGATATTGCCAAAGTCTGTAGATTGTGACATATAATTTAAAGACTCTGAGTTATTGAATAAAATGAGAAGGCGAGCTTCGGTTAAAACAACAACATTAGTTTTTCTTGGTATGCATTCATTATTTATTTTTAATCAAAAAAACTTGGTTCAAATCTTTTTTTTTAACATCATCTTTAATATGAACACAACATGTGTTGGGAGTTTGGGATCCCTTTAATGTTAGTTGGAATAGGATAATGTTGTAAGGCCTGAAACCTTTCGGGATCTGGTTTCAGTGTTCTGTTTTCTATTAGGTGTCCAAGAAAACAGTAAGGTTTGAGTAAACTTACACTTTTCCTTGTTCATTTTCATTTCAAAATCGTTTGCTGCTATTTTAAATGCTGAGAAGTTTTTGTCTTGTTCTTCTTGATTAGATCTAGAAGATAGAATTAGATTGAACGTCATCTAGATAAGGGTAAGTTTTTTGTAGTTGGTATTTTGAGACAAAATTATCCATGATGCGTTAAAAGATGGCTACTACATTTGTGCATCCAAATGGGAGTTTTTTAAATTCGTACAGCTTTCCATTAGCTTTGAAGGCAATAAATGAATAGTCTCTCTTTTTTATTGGGATTTGGCAGGCTTGGTCAGGAAGCGGGAGCGTGGCTAGTATTCGAGTATTCTCTCGAATACTGGCCACGGAAATTATATTTAGTTGCAAAAAACTGGCCAGGTTTTTTAGCCATTTTGAGAACATTTAAGTTTATGTATGAAACAAAAAATTTTTGTTTTACGGACATACATGGAAACATAAAAAACTTAAATATTCGCAAAACATTTTGATACGAAAGAATAAAAAGAATATTCACAAACACTAAAAACCCGCCAAATTAACGAACAAACTAATTCTATTAGTTTGTTCGTTAAAATATGTTGACTAAGCAAAATAAAGTTTTAGAGTATTCTATTGAAATGTTTTAAAATTAGTATTATTCACAATTTGTTATGTTTTGAGACATCTAACATAAATTATTTTAAGAATATATTATCAATACTATGGCTCATTCTCGGAGCCACATTTACAAAGCTGTAAACTATTATTATTTGTTTACAAAGGTTAATGTTTTAAATAAATTAATGTTTTAAAAAAATGTTTTAAAACTGATTTTTCTAAAAGCAAATTTTCTAGTAGGAAACCAAATTTTTTTACATAATGCAATAGTAGGAAACCAAATTTATATAAATTCAATTGCTTTTTAAATAGTTTTATTTAGCTGATTGGTACTAGCTATGCAAAAGGTTCATATTCTCTTTTTTTGTAACTAAATTGATAATAAAATTGTTTAATAAAAAAAAAATTAAGTAAATATTCTTTTAACATTTTCACTAAATTTTAATTTAAAAAAATTTAATTAAAGTTTTAAATCCTTTTCTTCCAGAGCATTGAATATTTGAAGATTAGTTCGAAGCTATTCAATCCAAATTGCGAGTAAGTAAATTGTTTTGTATTCAATCCAAATTGCGAGTAAGTAAATTGTTTTGTATTAGAAAGAAAGCGAAAAAAGATGATCAATGAGTTGTTATATATAATTTTGAAATTTTATTTTAATACTACTGTTTTACTAGTATATACTACCACCTTTCTAGTATAAACTACCTTCTTACTAGTATATGTATCTACTACCTTTTACTGTTACTATCCTGTTAGTATCTTGTTACTATCACATTTATTACTGACATTTACTGTTACTATCTTGTTAGTATCTATTTATAATTTTTAGCCAGCTGCTAACAATTTTAGTTGGACCAACAACATTAACTATTTTAAAATATTCACGTCATAAACAAAGCAAAGAAAATAATGAAAATTCACCTGTCAATAGAGGTATTAATGTTTCAATAGTTTTTTTTTTTCTAATAATTCCCAAACTTAGTTAAATAAAAAAGTAAATTTTAACTTTTCATTATATTTTTATATAGTATTTAGTTATGATTGTTTTAAATTATAATATTGGATGTTATTTGATTTGGAGCTTCTTTTTACGATCATTTTACACTTGACAATTTTTAAAAATTAATGTACTTAAATCAATAGTTTTTTTCTTCCTGTTATGAAATATTTGTTTATATAATATTGGATGTTATTTGATTTGGAGCTTCTTATTACGATCATTTTACACTTGACAATTTTTAAAAATTAATGTACTTAAATCAATAGTTTTTTTCTTCCTGTTATGAAATATTTGTTTCTAAAAGCATCAACCATGAGCAATGCTAGTAGGCAATAGTTATTTACAGAATGTTAAACTATCTTTGAATATAGTTTATTGAGTTTGAATAATAAACAAATTTTATAAATGAATATTTTTTTATATTTTGAAGTTGTTTTTCATACAAATTTTTCCATTTTTATCGGATTAAATGGATCATTGAAATATTTAGTTTAAGCCAAAGCGTTTATTGTGCTGATAGTTTTTTTTATTTTTTTCAATATAAATTTTTTTTTCTAACTACTCCTTATAGTCTCTTTCAAATGGAAAATAAATTTTGACTTTCCTAAGTATTGTTTATTAGCACTAAAATGTCATACATTGTATAGTGTTTATACTATGCACTGTAACAAGGTTAATGTTTAGTTTGATTAACTGTTTACTTAACCTGGTCAGTTTATTTAATCATTTAGTTTAGTTAACAGTATTGTTTGGTTTACCATTTAGTTTAGTTAACTTTTTAGTTTAGTCAACCATTTTGTTTAATTATTCTTTTAATTTGGTTATCCATTTAGTTTACTTAACCTTTTTGTTTGGTAAACCATTTTGTTTAGTTAACCGTTTATAACAGTTTATAAAAATTATGATTTAAGTTTTATCTGTTTTAATTTGTTTTAAAAAAGTACACACATAATCACACATTAATCTTTATTTACTAATAATATTGTCAAATATATATGCAATTATATATACAACACTCTTAAAAAACTCTATTGTTTGTTAAAGTTAGGTCTCAATCTATGTAAAAACTAAAATTTTAAATAACCAGTGTTGTATCTCGTAAGATACTTATGCCGCGTATTTTGTAAGGAACATAGTATAGGCTATACGTTAACTGTATTAACTACAACATTTAATACAATATTATGCTATTATTTAATTTTTTTTAGTATTATTATTCTCTTTTTAATATAATTTTTTTTTAAATTTTTAACCCTAACTGCAATTCTTTGCTTAATCTTTTTTTCATAAACGATATTATTGTTAAATATTTTTTTTTGTATTTATTTTGTCACATATGGTTTAACATCACAAATTTTTTTCGCTTTTAGACAGTGTGTTTAAAAAAAACATTGGCACCAGCTCTTGGATTTTCTTATTGCAGGTAAATTGATAAGTAATAACAAGTTTAAGTAATAACAACAACTAATAACAGGTAAAAGCACATTAATAACTATGCAAGTTTGTTAAATTTCATTTTTTTCCAAATATTTATTTTTAAGTTGTTTCAATTACTTGAATTTTAAATTGTTTGAATTACAAATATGTTTAGTTTGTGTATGTTTAAATATAATTATTATTAAGCTTGTTTTAAACCAAAGTTTTATATAAATTCATAAATACTCTGTTAATACAACATGGTTATTACAGAAGTCTTTAATATTTAGTTTGTTTCAATAAAAGTTGAAAGTCTTGTTGTTGCAGTGTGTGTATCTGAAATATCATTTGTATGGTCAGCAGAAATAAAACTTAAAGTTGAGACAAGTTCTAAGAGGTATTAAAAAAATAATATTTAATATTAAAATATGTATAAAAATAATGTTTTTGAGTTAAATATATTAAAATACAATGTTTTCTTTTTTTAATTTAAATTTAAAGAGGTATCAGTTATAACTATTATATAAGTAATCAAATCTTGTTTACTCAAACCCACAACAGATGAGGAAAGTAGTTTTTCTTTGTTTAAAACAATATTAAGAAAATATATATTTGAGTATTAAAAATTGATATAAGTTTTGAAGGAAATAATTTAAAACAAATAAAATTGAATTTTTTTAGTGTGATATTTATAGAGGGTCCGCTGAATACATAATTAACATATTTTAAATAATTGTGTATCGTAAATTTATTTATAGAAAGATTTAATGACAAAATAAATTTAGTTTAATTTCTTAAATAATTTTTTAAAATGTTATTTTAGTGAATATTTTTTTTTTTTTTAATTTGATAAAAAGTTATAAAAGTTTTAAAAATAATTCATAAATATATAAGTATATATTTTATATTAATATATTTATAATAATATATATAATAATAATAATATAATATATTAATATATAAGATAAATCATTTTGTATAAAAACATAGGAATAAAAAATTCGTGTAAAAATTTTTCTTTTACTCTTTTTTGTCGAAATTTTAAACTTTCACAAGAATAGATTTTTATTTAACATAAATAATCAAACATAAGATCTAAAATAGATTTTTATTTAACATAATCATCATTTAATAATTTTTATATAAATGTAACATAAGTCCAACATTCAATTTCGAATTATCCGCATATCTTAGTTCAGCTCATGTTTACCATGGGTTCAAACTTTTCTTACTTTTTGATAAGAAAACCTCACCATTATTTTTACTTCATTGAACAGAATTCAAGTAGTTTCCATTACTTTAACTAAATAATATTGTTTAAATAATATTACTTTTTTTTAACTAAATAATATTATCTAATTATCATAAATTTTATTATTTTTATTTTTATGATAATAAAAAATTACTAAAAGAAAATAATTTTTTATGTTTTTTTTCAGCTTATGTCTTAAAGCTGATTTAATTAGCTGTAAGTTAACAGCTCTTCATGACGATTCCCCAATGTTTTTTACAGACCATGATATTAGTATCAATGGTTTTTTGTTTCCTGGCAAACCAATAAGTAATATGGTAAGCTAATGGAATATATATATATATATATATATATATATATATATATATATATATATATATATATATATATATATATATATATATATATATATATATATATATATATATATATATATATATATATATATATATATATTGTAAATTTTTATGAAAAAGATGTTTTAAATGATTTAAGTATTGAATAATACGATATGATAATACATATAATAATATGAATAATTTTTTAAATTTTTAGTGCAGCAAGATAATAGTGAATAAGTTTCATGTATGTATAAATGAAGGTAAGTTGCTTTTTTGTAGAGTTTATTTACAATATAAGTTATATAGTCCCTTCAACCACAAACTGTCACTGAAAGTTTAGCTCTGAAATTACAAAAAAGGCTGGCTGTTATGGAACGGCATGCTGTTATGAAAATTAGTGATAAATCAAGTTTTGATTTGACGGATGTTTGGGGACTGGGACTAAGATATTTGGAAAAAATCAAATTTTTTAAGGGTTAAACTAATATTGAATTTTTTTTTACTAAGAATGCAATTCTATACTTTTTTATCCAGTAAGATCTACATAATGGTGTTGCTCATTGCTTACTCATTTGAACTATATTATATTTCAATTATATTGAAGTTTATATGATTCAATATAATTATTACATATATTATATGTTTTCATTTTCAAAGGTAAATTAATTTTTTTAATTTAATTTGTGATATATTGCAAATCAGTTGTGATATACTAAACTACAGTTGTGATATATATTACAATTATATAGTATAGTATTATGTTAAATTATTATAGTATCATATAGTATAGTATTACAATTATATATCACAAAACATGCACAAGTATATACAAATGATGTGCTGTCTAAGACATCTGTTCATGATTTCATTCATCGCATGAAGTCAACAGGTGGCATTAATTAAAGAAAATTTTCCAAAAATTGAATTATAATACATTGTTTGGTGTGAAGGATATACAAAAGTCAAGTTCTTGCCTGCACAGTTATAGCATAGCTATAAATATTGGGTGGTTAGATCTTTTTAGCCATAATTGTACTTTTTTCTCTGCTACTACAGAGTAGGCAGTTCATTTTACTCTTCCATTCGGGTTTAGTTTCCAGACTAAGCAACTTCTTAAGTGCTGAGCCCTTACAACTCTTTAGCTATTTATACATTTGCACATGTTTTTTTGTTGGTTTTAATTACATAAAGTGTTTATTTACCTTTTGCATAGTATATTTCAAATCAGTCTGATAAAGTTCATACCACACTATAAGTACTGCTAATGATATTAATTTGGATATTCCATTAAGCCGATAAAGAAAAGATGTGTACAGGGCTCAAGTTAAGTGTATCGAATTAAACGTATTGCTTTTCAAACCTTTTTCACATGCTAAAGTATTTTTTTCAAAAATATACTTTTGCAACTTTTTATTGTTATTTTTTATTTTTTTGCTATTTTTTTTTCTTTTCTATTTAAGCTGGTTTTTTTGCCATTCTTAAAAGTATAGAAAGTTTTTTATTAGTTGTCATAAAGACAAAAAAAAATTATCTTTTAAATAAAAGCTATAACGTAAATCGAGGCGTTTTCCAGATGGTCGACGTACACAGCAAATGCCATCACTCCCAATAATGTTGAACTTCGATTCATCACTGAACAGAGCAGTTCGTTATTTCTGCACATTCCAGTCAATATGAGATGTTGCAAACAGGAGTCTTTTCTTCTGGTTCTTTAGTGAAATCAGCGGTTTCTTTGCAGGGCTTCGAGAAAAGAATCCGGCTTCAACAGCATGTCGTCTGGTTGTTTGGTCCGATACAGGCAGCTCTAATTGCTTTTGTATCTCGACTGATGATATCTAGAGATCCTTCTTGATGGATCTGACGATCATAGAATCCTCTCCAGAAGTGGTGGAACATGGTCTTCCACCTTTGTTATCTGCTGCCAACTTCCCCGTAGAACGATATTTGGAACATAGTCTTGATATGATAATTTTTTTCACGCGATATTCATCACAAATACTTTTTTGTGAAATTCCACTTACGTAATTTGAGCCGGGATAGCTCAGTTGGTTAAAGCGCTGCTATAAAGTTCGGAATAATTTTTGGCTGAGCAGCAGGATTGCAGGTTCAAATCCCGGCTCCGTCTACTTAGCATATGAGTAGTATTTCAGTATTAAGGGAACTCATCTCAATTAGCTATGCTATTACAATGTTTCCTTCTCGACTAATAAATAAATAATCTAGTCGAGTAAAAGAAAATAATCGTTTTAAAAAAAATCGTTTTTTTTAATCGCCAATAATTTTCTTTCTTAGTTCCAATCCAAGACAGTCAGGAGCCATTAATTTTCTTTGTGACTTCAATTTGCACTTGAAGTCATAAAAATAATAAAAATAAATATTCACGCTTCTCAAAGCTTACTGTGTTACATTTACCTTGTGATGATACAATAATGCTCTGTGGAACACAACATTGGATTTGTTAGATGTGGACTGTATTGATATTCTTCGATAAAACGCTTTGATAAAAATCACTTCGATAAACTGTCTTGATAATACTGACTGATTGACTTCCATATACTGACTGAATTACTTGTTGGTTTACGTCTCTTATATAGTAAAATATACCTGTGTGAACCTGTTCTGGAAGATTCTAGATGCTTCTTTTCGATGCCTCTGGAAGCTTCTAGATGCATCTGGATGCTACTAAATGTTTCTGGATACTTCTGGATGTTTCTGGATGCTTCCAGATGCTTCTTCTGGAAACTTATGGAAGCTTCTGCATGCTTCTGGATACTTCTAGATATTCCTTTAATTATTAAAAAACTTCAGTGACGTTGATGCGGACCAGACTTAAGAAAATGAAACAAACCAAAAAAGTTGCACTTGTTTTGTCTGCTGCAAAATGGCACTTGTCAATGAAATTCTGCCTGTGTGCTGTCACCTGTCAGCTGATTGCTCAAGTCATGGCATGCTATGACTCCAGACTTCTGAACTTATTGCTGTGGTAGTACAGTTCGTTTCGTTTTTAAGACATGTAAAATTAGGAACATTTTTTAGCATTGTTCGATGCTGGTTGCAAATGTTTTGTCCAATACTGTATATCACAGTAAATTTACCCATAAACTAAATTAAAACAACCAGTTAAGTTACTTAACTATTAAATTTACTTTACATTATTAAATATTTTTCACATACTCAATGACTCGCTAAAGTTAACCATACAAGCGTTTATTTATATATTATATGTTGTTAACACATAATAAGCTTTTAACTAAAAATCATTTTAACAAGATATCTTGAATAGAAAATAAAAATGCAATACCATTTTTTATATTTACTTTTTATTTAAAGTGATATCAAGATTTGTTTTTTTTTTTTTGTTTTTTTTTTGTTTATTATTACTATTTTTGTTTGTTAATTCAAGCTCTGGTGTAGCAGTGTAACATGTACAACAATGTATAGCCTTGCTTACTTTGATCAACCACTTTGCAAATAAAATACATATAGTATGTCACTTTCAGCTTAAGAGATATTGTTTTATGAATTTAAATTTTATTAAATTAGTCACAATTAGTTAATTTTATTAGATTTTAAATTAGTTTATTTTATTAAATTTTATTAAATTACTCACAGTTAGTCACAATTGTAGCAAAAAAGCTATCCAGACTGTTCTTATAAATGCAGCTGTTAGACATTAATTGACTATAATAGCTAAAAAACAAAAGGTAATAAAGATTTATACAATACTACAGGTAATATTTGAATCAATATAATATGAACAATAAAATCACATAAATTAAAAAAATGTTTTATTTTCTTTTAACCATATTTATATTTTTGATAACAAATACATTAAGAGTAAATTAATACAAAAAACAACGGTGTATACATAATATTTTCAAACTCATTGGATTTAAACATCTCAAAGTTCTGAGATGTTATCAAGCATATTGTATCTCAAAATTTGAGATGTTTTATAGGGTATTGTATTTCAAAGTTCTGAGATGTTATACCAAAAAAAAGGTCAAAACCAAATTAAGTGACCTCAAATTGCTTTGAAAATAACATTCTATTTGAGTAGTGATTTTTTTTTTGTGGTGTTACTTGTCTAGAATATTATCTATTAAAAGTTATATTTGAAATATATTAATGTTATAATATTCAAGAAAATTAAAAGATATACACAATAAAAATAAGTAGTCTATAGTACAATAACATTATTCAATAAATATAAAATAGCAAAAGGTAATTTATAAAAATCTTTTTTTTGAATTTTGTTTAGATATGGTTAAGCATTTTATTTTTCTCAATAAGAAGCAACATTTTTCAGGTTTTTTTTTTTTTTTGTTTCTTTTTTTAAAAGTTTTAGTTTATAAAATTGCTTTTAATTGTTTAAAGTATTTTTTTACTTTTTATTATTTTATATTGCAATTTTTAAATATTTATGATAATAATATTTTGTAATATTTTTTCTAGAATCAGCAAATATAAAGTTAGATGTAAATAGTAAAAAAGAAGACAATGATTCGAAGTTGTTGTTTCAGTCATTATGTCAAATTCCAAAGGTAAAAAAAAATGTTTGAATCTTGAAAAAGTATGTGAACAATTTAAAAAGTGAAAAATTTAAACATGATTTATTGTTTATTGTCTGTTTTTCCAAGGTAGCTTAACTAATTAATATTCTCATTAACCAATCATATCTTGCCAATTTTCTTTTAGAACTTTTGTTTAAATGGTTTCAAAATCAAAAATCTAAAAACAGATTTTTGTTATGTAATTCGATTCAAATGTTAAACACATCATTGCCTAGGAGGCCTTCTACATCCTTGTAGAAGGCCTCCTAGGTAAAGACTTAAGGGGTAAACAAATTCTATCTGTTAACCAGCCTTGCACCCAACAACATGTTGAATGGTGGATCTTCTTAACTCAATGGGCTTTGCTTGTGTCTCTGTTTTTATGACTAAGCAACTTATTCTATTATTTCTTAATGAGGGTACAGTTCTATAAATCAGTTTAATGGTTCTGAGGCCGGCTGGTAGTCAGGTTACCCGAACTTAGTGGTAGCTCTCAAAGAAGCTGATTCCATCAACAGCTGTAAAGTATCAGACTACTAACAGTGCCATGTTGCGCATGGATGGTGTCCCTGTTCGTACTTTTGGTGTGAATTGTTGAGGCTACATTTGGACCCCTTTGTTACGGCTTAGGGTTTATTAATAGTAACGAAAGCAATTTTTTGAACTATTCAATAGTGTTATTTCTGGTCAAATTGACCAAGCTCTTTCTCTTTATCTTTCAAGCAATATCGTTGTTGTTGGTGCTCATCACACTGAATGGCTTGGCTCTGGTGTCAGTGACTCTACAGGTGTTAAGGCCCACAACTTTTGTTTTTCTCAATTTTTACCACAAATAATCAACTTTCCAACTCGCTTTCCAGACAATCCAAATCATTTACCTTCTCTTCTCGACTTATGCCTTGTTTCTGATCCTAGTCAGTGTTCAATTCCTTCACATTCATCCTTAGGCACTTCTGATCACAGTTTGATCTCTCTAAAATTATTATCTCATTCTTCTTCATCATTAGAGTCCCCCTATCATTATACCTCTTACAACTACCTTAAAACTGACTAGGACTCTTTCCATGAAATACTTCGAGACAGTCTTTGGGTAGAAATCTTTCGTCTTCCTGCTGACAAATGTGCTTCTTATGTAACTTCTTGGGTTCAGGCTGGCATGGAGTTCTTTATTCCCTCTCTACAATTCCAAGTCAAGCTTCATTCTTCTTCATGGATATCCTCTCATTGTGCTGCTGCAATTTCTTAACCATTACTTTCAAAACCATTACCAAAACAATTCTCCAAAAAACAGACATCTGTTTACTACTGCTAAAAACCAATTCAAAAAGTCTGCTATTCTCAGGTCACGAAATCTCAAATTTCATCTCAAAAACTAGGATTTCCTGACTTCTGGAGAATCTTTAACAGTCTTTAATAAGAGAGAATCTGTTATTCCATCTGTCTTGTATGGTTCAGATTTTGTCACCTCATCTAAAAAACAAGGCTGAACTGTTTGCTAAGAACTTCTTATCTATATCATTTCTTGATTCCACTAGTTGCGTTCTACCTGATATCGCTGACAAACTGGTTAGTTGATTGCCTTTCGTATCACTCCAGCTTCTTTACCCAAAGTAATTTCCTGTTTAGATTCTTCTACAACTTTTGGTCCGGATAACAGTTATAGTCTTGCAGAAGTGTTCTCCAGAGTTGTTGTCTATACTTTCAAAACTATTTATAGTATTTGAAGCGGCATTTTTTAGCAACTATTTATAGTATTCAAGCCTGTTGGGAAGCGGCATTTTTTATCCCTATTTTCAAAAACTCTGGAGAGCGATCTGACTTGTCTAACTACTGTCCCATTAGCCTTCTTACCATCATAAGCAAAGTTTTTGAGTCTTTAATTAACAAACATTTTATCTCTCATGTTGAATCTATAAACTTACTTTCTTATCATCAATATGGATTTCAATCTTCTTGTTCTACTGCTAGATGTGGATAGGCTAGGGGTCTTAAGATTTCTAAAGCTTTTAATAAAGTTTGTATACCGATCTTCATTAGCTTTACTCTTTCATTGTATCAGTTAACATCTTTAAGATTATTGAAATCTTCCTTACCAATTGAAGTATAAATGTTGTCCTTGATGGACAGCACTCTTATTCATATCCTGTCACTTCAGGAGTTCGTCAAGGGCTATCTTTGGCCCTATACTTTTTTAAATTTACATCAACGATCTCCCAGAAATTCTCACATCCAAGGTCGAATTGTTGGCTGATGATACATTTATTATTTATTTAGTCTTGATAAGAAGCCAATACTTTCTAATTGCTTGGAGGGGCTTAAAAAGGACCTCTTTTCTGCTACAGCATGGGGCTTCAAGTGGCTGGTGAACTTTAACTCAGATAAAACAGATAAATTACTTTTTTCAGCTAATCGTTACCGCAATAATCTAGATCTTATATTTATGAACATTAAAGTACTTGATGAGTCAACTACCCTTCGTTTTCAAGGATTAACTCTTACTTTCGATCTTATTATTATTTTGATCACATCATCGTAATGTTGCTTGTCTTTCTCTTTTCTATAAATACTATATTAGGCACTGCTCCAAAAAGCTTACGTCTCTTGTGCCGTTTACTAAAATTCATTCTCATGTTACTTGTCATTTAATTAAGTCTCATCATTTTTCTGTGACTGTTCCTGTGTGCTCCAAAAACTCTTATTCATCTAGATTTTTTCCTCGAACATCAGTTCTTTTGAATTTACATCCTTCATCTTGTTTGTCTGATTCATATATTTTCCAATCTTTTAAGTCATCTGTTAATCATTATCTTCCTCTATAAGTTTCATCTTTTCTTTTCCAGTAACTTCCTACTCTAAATAGTGGTTACTTGACAACTTCCTACTCTAAATAGTGGTTACAGTCCAAATTAAAAAAAAAAAAAAAAAAAAATTGGACTTGTCATGGTTTCATACCAGAATATCAGACAAGCATTTTTTTATGCATTTGCTTTGTAATCTTGTTTATGGGAACAAATTTTTAGTGAATATTTATCTTTTTGTTTGTTTTAGATCTCATTATCACTAAATAATATCAAAGTAATATATCGTAGTAACTGTGGCAGGTAAAACCAGTAATACCAGTTTTTTGTTGTGGCTTTTTAATATGGAATTAATCAAAATAATATGAATATAAAATTTTTCATCTACTGTTAATGTTTTGTAGAGAATTAGAAACAGACTGGAATTGTGTACTTTCATGGCAGAGGCTTGATGATGGTCATTTAGAAGCAGCTTTAGATCTTCTTGGTAAAATTTTAAAAACTAATTTGCATATATATATATATATATATATATATATATATATATATATATATATATATATATATATATATATATATATATATATATATATATATATATATATAAGATAAAGATATTGATAAAATGTATAGAAATTATAATATATATAAAATGTAAATTTTTATTTAAAATCTTTTTTTTAGGTTTAGTTGTAAATGAATCAAAAATTTGTAAAATATTTTTATTAAAACAATTAACATTGGAGCTTAATGTAAGTTTTTTTGTTGTTCTTTATTTATATCTGTTGTTCTTTCATTAAAATATTTTATCAGTATTTATTATGTAGATTTTTTTATTATTATGTAGAATTTTCTTTCGCTATACCCTTCAACCTTAAGTGTGCTGATTGCACTTTGTTTATCAATTGTGAACTGTGACTGTTTTGCCATTATAAAAATGAAAAATAAAAATTTATGTAAAAACATCACTCCACTATAATTTGTTTAGCATGTGTTATATAAAAGATATCTGTCTGTATATTAGGGGTGTTCAAATTTTACAAATTTTTTTTTTGGAACATGTATGCAAGCTAAAAAGATGTGTAATCTTGAGTGATTTAAAGATAATATTTTGATTTTTTTTTAAAAAAAAAATTTCACCTAGCTACACCCAACCAAAGTTTTTCAAAATTTGTAACTTTTTACAAGATTGAAATTTTCTAGAGATCTAAGATACATACAAACATGTATATGATTTATTTGTTAGCTTACTATGTCTAGAGCATGCTTGAAAAAAATTGGCACCCTAGCTTTATGGGATTACCTTGCTACAACTTGATTTCGGAAACCGTGAGAGTATGGATGGAAGGGAGGGGGGCAAGGGGAAACAATTTTTTTTTATTTTAATTTAAGTTGAAACTGTATAAATATAAAAACATCTAAAAAAAAATTAAAAAAAAAAAAGTAAAACCTCCACCAATAAATAATACCGTAATATACCTCCACCAATAAATAATACCACCATAATAAGTAATACCGTAGCTCAAAATTCAGTCAAGATTTTATAGTAAGGTGTTGCAGCAGTTATATAGATCTAAAGAGTTTTGTACAACCTCCTTATGGCTACCAAAATAAAACATATTATAAAAAACATATTGATGTCTCTTTACCAAAACAGGAAGGGGCATGTATGGATAATTTTTTCCTGTGCCTTTTCCTCCCCCCCCCCCCTTCTTTTGTGCTTCAGAAAAATAAATGATAACATTAAAAAAAATATTAACTTAAAATATAGATTTAGGTTTCTGCATTATTAAAGACCTTGTTTTTGCCTCGATAGTCTCAATCACATCATCTTCATCAACAATATCCAAGCTACTGTCAAAATCACAAGTACTAGATAGTGATAACTTGTCCTCCGTCTCCTCAAGACATTCATATTCGTACCTAAGGCTTAGCTTTTCAGCAGGATTACCTGTTCCACTGCCTCTTTATATGCTGCTTTAGTGCGTGAAATTATTTTTTTTATTTTATTCTTGACTATTAACATTTTCTGCAGTTTCTTGTCATTTGTCTGTGAAATAACCTCCTGAATTGCTTTTACGGCTCTCTCTGATGCATTATCAACAACTGCCAAGCTTTCAACAAATAGTTGAAAAGCAATAAAATCTGGATCTATATTTCATGTAGACGAAGAATAAAAAAGCCACTCAACATGTCTTTCAGTGTGTTCAAGTATATTAAACACTAACCATTACTTAGCTCCTACATAATTAACGAGTGAAGATGGCTCGGTGAGTTTGAGAAAATTGGTCTTTTGTGGAATAAAAACGGAATTGCTCTTTCTTTCAAAATCATACTTGTTTATTTAAGGATACTGTACTAGCTTTCTAGCCATTTCTTCCTTTGTAATGTCAGACACAGACTGATCTGAATTGGCTAGGGCAAAAATATCAGTAGTGGGATCTACGTATCAGCTGTGTTTGCCCCACTTTTTGAAGACTGAAGCTGCAGCTACATCAAACTTCTCCAAGTGGGCCATGTGCCAGATAAAGTGCTGGTCCTGCAATATTAAAATTTCAATACAATTTGGGTACACTATTTTATCAAATAATAATGCTAAAATTTAACTATAATTATTTGCATCAAAGGCTAAAAAACTAACTTGGATTGCAGCTGTATCTGATTTTTCAGCTCTCAGAAATTGAGGAGCATAGAAAATTGAAATAAAAATTGCCATCTTTTTCACCTCATTAATCTTCTCCTGGCTCAATTTTAGGATTTGCTTGGTCGAATTAAGAAGAAGCATTATTTTTAGATAGTAGATACTCTTTGCCATAAAACGAGCATGATGTACTGCTCCAGGCTTGTGTATGTTGAGAGGCTTGAATGTCGGTTCCAAGAACATGAGAGCTAGCTCAGCAGCTCCTGGTAGTCTGCTCTCTTCTCGTGTCTCTAAAAAAGTTTAATGCGGATATTTAATTTCATTCATTATTTTTTTGTATTCAAACTTGAAGATTTAAATGTTTAGAAAAGTTTACTTGAGAGTTTTTGAAGACTCTTTCATTCACAATTGTCATTAAACATTTTCTTGCTTTTTCTGCTTGTTCATTAAACCAATAATCATAAATAGATTGTCATTTGAAGTGAGTGATGAAACAGTTTTTCACATCAATATCATTCCACTTACTTTTCAAGCCTTTAAAGAGTGCGTTGTCAGGTCCTATGGTTTTGTCTATGGTAACTGCTAGCCAATAATGTTTTAATATGACTTCTTAAACATGATGTCTACAAGCAAGCATCAACAATGGTTTACCAACATCGTTTCACAGTCTGAATAGTTGAGATTATAACTAAATTGTTTATTTTAATTATCTTTTAGAGTCCTTTTTTTAAATTATATTGAAAAACAGTTCACCTGTATATAGCACCATGAATCATTCTAGTATTGATAGCATTAGTATCAAAGCAGACCATCCTTACGTGATCAGCAATTTCAAACTCTTTCAAAATTTCTTTGATAGCCTTGAAATGATTTAGCCCTGTACCAGAATGAACTCTTGGAGCGCCAAGTAGATGATCAGTACCTCTAGCTCTCACAAGAACATAAATCCTATCAATTGCAACATCACCGTTATTTGATATCAAGTCCTAGAACTAGGATTAGATTAACGATGTATGAAAAACAGTTGTTTTCAATTAATACTTAATTTTTCTGCGCTGCGGCCTTGCTTGTCAAGGTTCGTGTTTCGGAGTTAAAGAGTTAAGAGAGGGTTGTACCACAATTTACAACAACAAAAAAAAAAAAAAAAAAAAAAAAGTATCCTCCTTGATTGTAGTGGCCCCCTCGGGCCTTGGGGAGGTGAATAATTGGAAAAAAAAAAAAAAAATCAGTTAAAATTAAATATATGCAAACTTTGATTAACTTTCCGTCAAAGTGTAGCTGAATTTTCACCTTACCCTGTTCAATCTCTTTTTTTATCAAAATCTTATTATTTTCAGCATCTTTGTTAATAATATTGTTTTTCATTTGAAAAGCTGAAGTATAAGAAAGGGGCAACTTATTTGGATCACCTCCAGCTGCGATGAAAAGCTTTATCAGGGTTGCTGTAATTTTATGAGCTGTTATATCCATGCCTATAGCTGTTCTCATAGTTTCTTTAATAACTTCTTGGTTGATAACAATGGTTTGTTCTTGATTTTTAAAACTCCTTATTGAACAGTTCATGTAATTATTTTCTGATTCAGTCAAATGCTTTGACAAATAAAATTAATTTGAACTCTGAACTTGGTTCTGAAGAAATTGTTTTAGGTAGATGTACACCATCAGTAGAGCACACTTTAAAACTTCTAGATTGAACAAATGATTTTTTGCAAAATCCTGCTATTTCTCTTCTGTTTTATCTTGGCTCTACGCTCGTCAATAGGCCCAAGCGTCATTTTTATTTCTCCCATTTGATCCTTCAGAAAAAGCAAGTCAGACTTGTCGGAATGAAGCCTATCTTTGTCCACTTTGACTGCTTTGATAAAAATTTTCTTTGTGTTACTGAGCCAAAACAGTCCTTAAAAATATTTATATTAAATAAAAAATTAACAATTCAAGTAAATATTTTGAGGTCTATTTAATTTAAATTAAAGGAGTAAATTTCAATAGAGATAATGAATAACTTTTTGAATAAAAAGTAGTTAGTACCTCCTCCAGTCTTTAAAATGTCAGTGCGAGATTGCACACATCTTGCCTTACTGTTATTTTGGTTTTTTCTTGAGCTTCAGATATCTGGTAATATATTTTGTTATATTTCTTTGCAAGGTGACAGGTCCAATCATAGGGAAACCAGATCTTAGCCATGAAAACCAAAGTGCTCCTAGTACACATTCCTTTTTTCAAGTAGTATCAAAAGAAATACACTGGAAACTGAAAAAAAATTTTTGAAGAATTTGTGACAAAAAACTCACTTATCAGACATTTTTTTTCAACAAATATAATTTTTGTGAAACTACATATAACATTATATTTTTTTTCCTCAATGCTATTGAAGTGTTATTTACTTATAAATAAATATGTTTTTTTGTAGGTTTTTTGTTCATTTTAAGCCAATTAAAGTATAAATTATAAATTGAAACTGAACTTGTAGCTCAGAGGACAGCATATAAGATGTTTATTTTGATAACTTGGCCCATTCTTTTTTTTTAAGATAAAGAAATTGCTTAATCACATCAGCCCTCATTGGTAGCTTCATGGAACACATCTTAGCTGGCTTACCCACCAAAAAGTGCTCCTTGGCGCGAGCACTTACTCTTCTTCTCTTAATAGAATTCTTTTGCATTTTATAATTTCGGAATCTAAAAATACCTATTCTAGGTCCTCATAGTTCAAAAATTACATTAAATACATTTAAAAAATATTAGTTTAACATTATTATTAAAAATAACTAAACATAAACAACTTTGTGAATGTACTTTTAATAAAAAACTAGCATTAAACTAACTTTAAACCAAAAGCAATGAAAACTTTAGATACTGGTTTTTGATAAATAAAAAAAGTGTAGATAAAATATAAATATTCAATAATTGTTAAAAATTGTCTAACTGCATATTTATATGTACCAAACGCAGTCTTTTTAAATTGTCAATATAAACAAATTCTATCATGAGGTTTTGTAAAATAAATAATATTTTCAAAATACAAAATTTATCATAAGTAAATCGGTTTTTTGAACCAAAAAACATGTGACCTTTTGCATGTTTTTCTCTTGTCCTAATAATAATGATACTTTGCGGTTTTATTATTTGTAAACTTTAAAATTTGTGGTTTATATTATACTTTATATAGATTGTGATTGATTCTTATTTTTTATTACTTTATCTGAATGTAATTTTATTATTATTCATAATTTACTTTTCTAGTTCATTCTATATCATAATATTTTTATGATGAAATTAAATAAAAATTATGCGGTTTTATAACCATATTGTAACAAAGTGATTTGCTAAACGAAAACTTTTTTTTGCTCTTACATCCACCCCCTACCCCTCCGTCCATATTCTCACAGTTTCCGAAATCAAGTTGTAGCAAGGTGATCCCATAAAGCTAGGGTGCCAATTTTTTTCAAGCATGCTCTAGACATAGTAAGCTAACAAATTAATATATATATATATATATATATATATATATATATATATATATATATATATATATATATATATATATATATATATAATTATTTCCAATGTAGTTTGGGTCATAATAAAATTCAGGTTCGATTAGTTGGAGTTAAAGTTGAACACCAAGTGAGTTGACAATGCTGAGGATTTTAGCTTCTTCAGTGTAAATCTCTCTCTAAAGCTTTCTTTACTTTGATGTTTGATGATAAATAAGATTGGGCCAAATAGTGATTCTTGTGAAATGCCACTAATCAATGAAAGCCAATTTGACTGATCAATGGCAGCCAATTTGACTGATTGTCATTAAGGATGACTTGTTGAAACCTGTTGGTCAGGAATGCATTTTTTTGAATTAAGACTATCTTTGGTTCTGTATTTTTTTAATTTGTAGAGCATTTCCTGATGTGGCATTTAGTCAAATGCTTTGACAAATAAAATTAATTTAATATCAACTTTTTAACATTTGCAAAGTTCATTCAATCAGATTTGTAATATCTTAAAAAAGTTAAAAAAAATTTAAATAAGGTTGTTTGATTAAATAACCGACTTCTCCATTATTTTTAAGCAATGTTGGGTTGAGGGAGATTGGTCTGTACATTGCTGGGTCGATCTTGGAACCCATTTTAATTATTTTTGATATGGATTATAAGTTTAGACTTTCAGCATTTTCAAATGACATTTGAAAGATAATAGTGAGTGAAATAGTCATTAAAGCAGAACAAGAAAGAACATACAAAAGATGGAGAACGAAGACTCTGTCTACACCATATGAGAGTTCCAATAGAATGGTTTGAGATTCAAATGCTGCATATGCTGAGTACTTTGTGATTAAAATTATTTTTGGAATTTGAGTAACATGTAATGTCTAAAAAATTTCGAAAGCTCAATGTGGAATATTCAACAAATATAGGCAATTCAGTTAAAATTCATAGGATTTTATTTAGACAGCTATTAAACAACCCTATTTAAACAGCTATTGAAAAATGCTTTATAATCAAAAAAGCATAAAAACTAATTTAATATAAAAGTTATATTTTTATGCAATCAAAATATAAATAATTTTTTTAAAATCTAGATTGGTGAAGAAGAAAATGTATATAAATTACTATTTAATGGAAAACTAGATACTTGTCATTTGGATTTAATATATGAAGAGATGAACTTTTGGTACAAGCATTTCATCACGGAATACCAAAATTACCTTGCTATTAAGAAGAACAGGTTAATAATAAGTTTTCATGTTTCTCTATATTCAAAGTAAAGTATTAAAAATGTGCTTTGTACTGGTTTTTTAAAACATGATTTGTCCTATTTTTTAATGTTTTTTTTTTTTTTTTTTTTTTTTTTTTTATGTGCATGACATTAGTTCTAGCCCTGTTCAAAGTAAAGGAAATCTGCACCAGCTATCATCTCATTTAAAAGTTTCTTTGCATTTCTTATTTGAAAATTGTTCTTGTGATTTCAATATGACAACATTAGAGTCATATGAAACAGCCCTTTGTACCATTTATATTGGTTTGTTCAAATTAGACATTAAAGAAGGTAAAATTGTGTTGTATAGTATTTATAGTTACTTTTGTAGTAAGTTTTTGTGTTAAACACAAAAAAGTTAAGAATGTGTCAAAATGTTTGAATAAATATATTTTTTAGCAAAGAATGCAATTTAAATTCTTTTTTTTTTTCTTTTATATATAGCAGTTCAGCAAAAAAAATGTTTGTAAGTCACTTTTACTGTTATATATATATATATATATATATATATATATATATATATATATATATATATATATATATATATATATATATATATATATATATATATATATATGTATATATATATATATATATATATATATATATATATATATATATATATATATATATATATATATATAAATATATATATATATATTTATATATTATGCTTTATTATATTGTATAAGGTCTTGTGATAAATAAAAATGCACAAATCGCAAGTTTAATGTGATTAGTGACATCCTTACATTCTTTTCATTGCTTTCATATTTACAGAAATCAACTTTTTAAAATTAAATTTACTAAATTACTGCAAAATTATTTAGATTAAGCATTAACTTAAAAATATAATTAGACTTTTAGTTTGCTTTTCGTTTTAATATAAAAAAATGAAATTAGTTCTCTTAGTTTGAATACTAGCTTTATTGAAAAGTAAAAATATTACATACCTTAAGCAAATTAAATATTAATAAAATATTAATTTAAATTAAAGAAAAGTTTTAATAAAATTTTTTTATAAGTTAACTTCTTTTGGGAGTTTTGGTGTATTTATTGGATACTGCAATTGATTTTTTTACGTTTCATTTATTACCTTTTTATTTTTAAAGCTAAAACAATAACTTACTTTTTTGCTGCCTATTTAAAAACAATATTTTTTGCTGCCTAATTAAAAACAAAAGTTTTAAAAAGTAAAATTAACAAAGTGTGGAATTTAATAATTTATTTTTAATCAGGCAGCAAAAGTTTTAATATTTGATAATGTAGAAAATATTATGTATAATTGCATAGAATTACCAATTGCATAGAATTACCAATTGCATAGAATTACCAATTGCATAGAATTACCAATTGCATAGAATTACCAATTGCATAGAATTACCAATTGCATAGAATTACCAATTGCATAGAATTACCAATTGCATAGAATTACCAATTGCATAGAATTACCAATTGCATAGAATTACCAATTGCATACAATTACCAATTGCATACAATTACCAATTGCATACAATTACCAATTGCATACAATTACCAATTGCATACAATTACCAATTGTTGCTATATTTAGTATAACTAAACAAAATGTAAAATATAAACTAACAAAGTGCAACTTTTGTAAAAATGGTGTAGATAATTAAAACACTTTATTTCTCAAATGTCTTAAAAAGTAGTTTTTAACAAATAGCTCTAAATGCTAAATTACTAATTTATTAGTGATTTAGATTTTATTTTTTAGATTTAAGCGTAGTTTTAGATTTATCATAATTATTGTATACATTAAATTCATAATAGGAAACACTTTATCACAAGACTTGGTATATCATTTTACGACTATACTGTGTAATTATTTATCAAAATGTTGATGAAATAAGGTCATAATAAAATAGGGTGTAGCTTAAAAAATTCCATGTTTACATTTACATCAATTTATATTTATTTATATTTACATTACATAGTTTTTCTGAAGCTGAAAACCTTTATCTGTATGTTAATGTTGATGATGTTATTTCTGATGGGTTTCCAAGACCTTGTCGACTTCAACATGATACTCCATCATGTTTACCACAGTCTGAAAGACATGTTTGGGGACGCCTTATTGAGATAGGGAAGTTAAATATCAATGTATGTATGTTTATATTTACAAATTTTTATATGAATGGTAATGTTTTATATGAAAAAAGTTATATGAATGTTTTATATGAATGTTTAAATAATTTTAATAGTAAGATCAAAATAGCAAATCAAATTAGTATTAAATTAAATTATTATTAAATAAGTTAAAAATTAATTTTTGAAATAGAATAATTAATAAGTTCATCACACAAATATATACACATGCCAGCAGGAACTCAGAAAGCTTGTGTAAATCAAAGCTAGCTGTGCATCTAGACAGCTTTTTGTGTGAGCTATATATAACTCACCATTAGACATCGAAATCCTGGTTTTATTGCTCTAGTTATTTCTCACTTATTCTCCTCAAACTTATTTTTATAAAGATTTGTTCAGCGTTCCTGTCAAAGTCTTCACAAAGTGTTCTTAATAACTCCAAATTCTACTCTTTAGTTAATATTTTCAAAATCTCTTGAGATGGTTCTTACCCCTATAGCTATTGCCCATTATTCTTTCTTCTTCTTTCAAACCTTTCTTACTACCCTTTCGTCTTCTTTCAAACCTTTCTTATAACCCTTTCTTCTTCTTTCAAACCTTTCTAACTACTCTTTCTTCTTCTTTCAAACCTTTCTAACTACTCTTTCTTCTTCTTTCAAACTTTTCTTACTACCCTTTCTTCTTCTTTCAAACCTTTCTTACTACCCTTTCTTCTTCTTTTAAACCTTTCTTACTACCCTTTCTTCTTCTTTTAAACCTTTCTTACTACCCTTTTTCTTCTTTCAAACCTTTCTTACTACCCTTTCTTCTTCTTTCAATCTTTTTATTCTTTCTACTATTATTAAAGTCTTTGAAACTTTAATTAACTTATAATATTCCATCTTGAGCTTAACAACATACTCAACCTAGCAAATTTTGTTCCCTTTGTCTTACTGCTGATTTGTTAACTTTTATATAAAAAAATTTTTATCTTGTATTAAATAGAAACAAGGGCTATTATTCTTGACTTATTAAAGATTTTTTATTATTCTGACATAATTTGATCAAATTTTTTGTGTAAGTTCTCTTTATAGATAAGCAGTTTTAAAAATAATCGTTCTTTCCTAACCTCAGATAAAGTTGTCCTTGACGGGACAACACTCTCCTTCATTTTCAGTAACTTTGAGGGTATTGCAAGGTTCTGTTTTGACCCTGTGTTGTTCCTCATCTTTATAAATGATCATCATAATAATCTTACCTCTAAAGTGACTCTATTTGCAGATAACAAAACTATATATTTTAGTCTTGACAAAAGTCATCGCTTTTTAATCATTTAGAACAGGCAGTCAATTTTGAATCTAATTTTTTGTAACAGCTCAGGGTTTGTATTGGCTAGTACATTTTAACTCAAACAAAACTCAATTGTTTACTTACAATAATTATTGCGATATTATTGATACTTCTATATTGATGAATTCAACACTCTTACCCAGTTCTCTACTTTATTATCACTCTTACTACAGTTCTCTACGACCCAGTTCTCTACTTTATACTTTATAAAATGGGATAATTCATTCTGAGTCCTCTACTTTTATATTTTTTAGGTTTTTCCTTCTCTAATGATATCTAATAAAAACTATATATACAATCCATTGCAAATTAAGCATATGCTAAGTATGCATGTTTTTATTGTGCTTTTTTCTTACTCCTGATTCAATTCTCTAGTTTTTTTGTTTGTCTTTGTAAGGAAATCTTTTTTTGTATTTGGGTTCTACTAATGAGACCCTAATGAAGTCCAATATTGCAAGATATGTGCAAGATATGTGGAAACTAATTTCAGTTTGCCAGGTCTACAACAGGATTATGGTACCTTGATCAAAAAAATGAAATAAAAAAAATCCAAAAAACAAAAAAACAGCTAAAAGTTCCTTGGGCAAAAGCAGCTCTTGAAATCTTTTTCAGGTGTCAAAAAAGTTTTCTCAAAACTTAGTTATAATGCTTTAACAAAAAGTGTGTTTTCATCTGGTCAGGAATTATAGGGTTATGATTTTATGACAAAAAAAAAAGCACAAGCAATTCAGTTAGTTTCAGATATTTTTTTTGTTTGCTTTTGTTATTGTTGGTTTTAATGGTTAAAATTAAAACCATGTAAGTAAACTTTCACACTTGTTTTAATTTTCAAAAATTAAATTTTTAAGTGTCAAAAATAAGTTAAAAGATCAACTAGGTTCATTGATGTTGAATGCAAATTATTTTTCTATTACACTGGATTAATACTATTGCATTGGATGAATTCTATTACACCGGATGAATACTATTGTTTGAAACCATTTATTTAACCATAAAATTACAGATTTATTCATAATTTTACAAAATTAGGTTTGGTGTCACTCATATAGTTAAAAACTAGTCATTGAATTGACACCTCAATGAAATAAACAAATAAAGCAAAAAACAAACTAACAACAAAAAGTAATAATATAGATAGTGACCAAAAAATAATAATAAAAAGAAGAATAATAACTATTAAAAAAGCCAGAGTACAAAAAAGAAAAAAGTGAATGAGCTGACATGAGAGATAATAAATGAATATACATACCAAAGGTATATATAGAACAGTTGTTATAAAAACTTTTGAGTTTAGTTATTAAAACTTTAGAGTTTTGATATGTGTTAATTTTTTCTATATGTTGAACTGTTTTTAGTAATGTGCTAATAATGGGGCATAGTTGGTCAGCAAATTAGGGGCATAAAATACAATTTTATGAAAATAAATTGTTTACTTAACGCATTTATATTTCATATACGATCCATTTTGTGTTTGTATATACATAAGACTTTTTTTCATTCATCCGGTCAGGAATTATAAGGTTATGATTTGGCTTTTATGAAGCCACTTTACACTAGTATATCAGGAAATGGTTGAGAACAAGTCCTGAGTGTGTGATCACTCAATTTTAAATAGCTGTATCTTTTGACACTTTCTACCTAGATTTTACCACATTGAAAATACGCCTTCAAAAAGCTTGCGCATAGCCAGTTAATAATTTTTTTAATCTTAAACTGACATTTTGGCAGATATTAGTTTCAGTGAAACAATCCCTGCTTCTGGTATATCAGGCTTGGTTAAGAAGTGGGTGCGATCGCACTTGATAATTGACCACGGAAATAATATTTAGTTGCGAAAAACCGGCCAGATTTTTTAGTCATTTTGAGAACATTTCAAAAACAAAAAAGTGCAAAAAGATTAACTGGACCGATGAGAGACAGTTAAAAAAAAAAAAATAGCCTTTAACACGAAAAAACTTTAGGCAAAATAAATACGGTTAGAGCAAATATTTTTGAAACGTTGCTTCTATAATTTTTTTTATAAAGTTAAGCAACATTTATTATATAAACAACTTACTGTTAATAATTGTTTAATAAGAAAACAAATGTTTTTCGATTTATCAAAGAGTATATATAAATTTTGTTTGTAATTTGTGTCTTATTTTCAGTGCTAATTTGAGGAGGTGGGGGGGGGAGAGATTTAGAAGGGCTATAGGCTCGGGAGTCACAGTGTTAGGGGGCACGGAATAGTCAAGAGGACCATTCGGTATTTTTTTAGTCATGTTTACGCTGTAGCACATAAAAAAGGCCACCTAAATAATGCAGGACCTGGCCCTGAAAAGTCCAAACAGATGCAACCAAGAAAACTAACGCTAGATGATTTATTTATAAATAAAAAAGTTTTTCCAATAACTGTTTTATGCTTTGCGTAGTTTGAAAAGTTTAACACATTGAAACATTTCTTCTTAGTAAGATAAACAAACAAAATAATTAAATCATTGATATACTGTAGAAATTCAATTAGCTAGATAGAAAATTACCTAAAAACATTAAATTACTTTGGGAGGAGGAAGAAGAACTGCTTCACAATACCGCTTGTAATGTTTAGTGAGTGGGCTTTATAATTTTAATTAGTATTTAAAACAGAAAAAGTAACTTTAAGTTTAAGTATAACGAGTTTGTAAGAATGGCTGAAGCAAAAATAATTAAAGTTAGTAAACCAATTTCTAAGAACTTGAAAACTTTTCTTTTTTGGGGGAAAGAATCAGTTATTGGGTACACTAAGGAATGGATTAGTGGTTAAAGTTTTTTTGTATTAACTTTGATGATTTTTAATAATTTCATTGAAAACGCAGTTATTATTGAAAGTATTTTTGTTTACAAAATCAATCGCACAAATTGCTTTAAAAGATTACATTTAATTTAAATATACATACATAAAATTATATACTTAAAAAGTACATACATAAAAATACATTACATACATAAAAATACATTACATTCATAAAAAATACATCTCTTATATATAAAAAATATACTAATAACATTTATAGCTTTGTCGATGTGGCTCCGAGAATGAGCCATAGTATTAAGAAAATAGTTCGTTTGATAGTATATTCTTAAAACAATTTAAGCTAGAAATCTCAACGAAAACATGACAAAGCTCAAATAATACAGCTTTTTAAAATATTTCAATAGAATACTCTAGAACATTCGGTTAGTATTTTTTGAATACTCTAGAAATTTGGGTTTGTATTTTTTGAACCAATAGAATTAGTTGTTCGTAGATTTGGTGTGATTTTTGTGTTCGCGAATATTCTTTTTTAATTTTTCCGCACAGAGCATCAAGTGTTTCCATTTATGTCCATAAAACAAAGTTTATATTAAAATATTATTTCCGTGGTCAGTTATTGAGTGCAATCATACCCGCTTCCCGACCAAGCCTGGTATATGTGAGATTATTACCAGCAATCTATCATACTTTTACATATGTAGTTATATATATATATATATATATACATATGTATATATATATATATATATATGTGTATATATATATATGTGTATATGTATATATATATATATATATATATATATATATATATATATATATATATATATATATATATATATATATATATATATATATATATATATATATGTATGTATATATATGTGTATATATATATATATATGCATATATATATGTATATATATATATATATATATATATATATATATATATATAATATTGTAAAGATAGTGGTAATAAGTTATTGCTGAATATAAATAATAAAAATATTTTTATTATTTATAAGTGTTATGTTGACGAGAAAGAAATGGACTGCTCCTTCGAATGTGTGTACTTTTCATTGGAATATTCAAGTGCAATGGGTCATGCACTACTCATTCTCACGAAGAAAATAAATTTAGATAAAATATTGCAAACCAAAAGAGAATTGCAAATCGAATCTAAATATCAAGTAAATAAAGAGAGTGCAGATGGCTTAAAAGCAGAAAAACTTGAATGTATGTTTTTGTTTATAAATACTTTTTTTTTTTTTAAGGATAAATAATTGTCTTTAGAGTAATAATTTGAAGTTTATTTTTAAACATTTATAAAATTATAAATTCTTAAGTTTACATATTCAATTTTTCATATTTTTCATGCTAAAAGCTCATATTTTATTTAGTAATAATTTTCATTTTATTTATTTTTAAAATAATAAATTTTATTACTAGTAAAACTTTCTATGTGCGTGAAAAATATCAATCTCTTTATGTTGGGTGAAAGAGAAGGTAAAATTTTTAATTTTATTTATGATGGAAGTAAGAGAAACTCGGTTGTTTTTTTTTTTACAATTTCAAGAACTAATAGTTTTTTTTATAATGTGCAATATAAAGTATAATTTTGTATTGAAGTATTTTTTTGTTTAGGTGGTTATAATTCAGTCCTCTGCAAGCTGAATGAATTAATCCTTACATCTACTCCAGCTTGTTTTGTCAATGGAGAGTTTAAGTCTCTACTTGTTGCACAACTAAATGAACTTGAAAATTTAAAAACTGTATGTTTGTTAATTAAAAACATTTTATCTATAATTTCAAAACAGTTTTAACTCATCTGAATTTCCAAATAAAATAAACAAAACAAAATAAACATGAGGCAAGTTAGTTTGATATATATATTTTAGTGTTAAATTTACCTTCCCAAGCCTCCAGAGGAGGCCACTGCAGCCTATGAGGTATTTTAGTCACTGCAGGAGGCTACTGATTTTTTTTTTTTAATTTTCACTCTCTTAAGCCTAACCTCTGAAATACGAAACATGTTAAACAAGACCGTTGTCTTTGTTATTCATATGTTATTGGTTCATATATCTTAATTTTTTAGATTACTTATTGAATTTAATAAGAAAAAAAACATAATTGCTCTTTCAATAAAAGAATGAATAGTGTAGTGGTAGAGTGCTTGGTTTATAAGCAAGAAGTTTTAAGTTTTGTCCCTACCATGTCCTTGTTACTACCATACTCAACTCGTTTCCCTACTTGTTTGTTCATGTTTCAGAATTGAGAAAGGGTTGCAGACACAATAAAGTAGCCTCCTCAACTGTAATGTCCTTTTTGAACTTGAGGAGGTGAATACATTTTTTAAAAAATATACATTAAAAAAAAAAACTTATTTCAAAAAAAAAAGTTGTTTAATTTTTGCAGTTGCTAGGTAACTAACTCTAGTTAATATGGTAAAGATTCAAAAAATTTTATAATTAGATTTTAAATAAAGCTTAAATCTTTAATTTAATTAATTTATTTAATTTTAATACTTTAGTCACTATGTTAAAATGAACTTTGAGTTTAACTTTAAATTACCAAGTATCACTTTTTATGACTATTTTTCCAGACAATTATAATCATTTGACTTAACTCTTTGTGATTTGTTTTTGATACTTACTTGTGCTTAGTTTCTTTTTATAAGCTTTTGGATGGATGAGATCTATGATTTTTTCAAAATTCTTTTTTCTTGTATTTCTTATACATCACATTCACATTCGTTCATTGTCGTAAGACTTTTTGCTTCTATCTTAAGGCTGACTTGAATTCCTTTGTAAATTTGTGATGGTCCTTAGGGTGATGTTTTTCATGAAAATATAGTACGAAAGCTTTTATTCTTCTTGATTTTAGGTCAAGTGTTAATCTGCCTCATGGTTTTATTGTGAAAAAATAATTATGATTTTCAATCATAATTATTTTTTTAATTTTTTAAGAATCTCCCTTAAGTAAAAATGTTTCTTTATTTTAAGAAAATTTTTTAAAAATTATTATTTAAGATATTAATGTTAAAATTAATGTTTAATACTAAGGTTCAATATTGTACGATTATTATATTTCTTATTTTATGTCAGGAGTTCTTTTGAGAGATGAGCTTTTCTTTTGAGAGATAGTGGCATCAACAAAGGTCTCCATTCGTTTGATATGAAGTTTAAGAAAAAGTTGTTGCTTGCCGTTTTATTGTTGCCATTTTTAATCTTTATACTTGAATATTATTAGCGAACTGTCAAAACAGGGATAACTGAATTAGCACAAATTTCATAAATGTGAACTGGCATAAGTGCAATTGGCGTAAGTACGAACTTGCATAAGTGCAAACTGGCATAAATGCGAACTGGCAAAAATGCGAAGCATGTGCAAAAACTTGCTTAAGTGCGAATCAGCATAAGTGCGCCTAAAGAATTTTCAAACATTGTCATAAGTGCGAATTGTCATAAATGCGAACTGGCCTAAGTGCAAAATGTTTCATCTCTCAAACATGGTTATGATATTGTTACCTTTTCCAAAATTGAGTATCTTAAATATATATAGTTATATATATATATATATATAGTTTTATATATATAGAATACATATATAGTTTTAGAGCATACATTATATATAGTTACAGAATATATATATAGTTTTACAGAATATATATATATAGTTTTAGAGCATACATTATGTTGTTATTTTTTACTTTACCTTGTTAAATAATTTTAGGTCATGAAAACATATAAGATACCATTTCATCTGCTCTACATTTTTTTCAATCATTTTTAGTTTTGTAAATCCTTTTAATTCTCTTATTTTAGCCATTTTAATTTAGACTCTTTTTTCAGCCATTTTTAGCACGTTTGAACAAGTATAAAAAACTTGAAAATAATTTAATTTTTTATCTTTTAAAGTTTCTCAGTGACAACAAAAATAAAAAAGGTTTTAATCCACACAAATCCACAAATGACAAATTTTTGTTATTGTTTTGTTTATCAATTTGGCTTTTCACCTCATACTTCTGTTTGCAATTATGCAGGAAAATATATTTAATTTCTGTCTCTTTTTCTTTTAAGCATTATTAATCTTGTCTTTTATGAATTTAACAGTTTTTTCAGAGTACTTAATAATATGATTTTGGCATGTAGTAAATAAAACTATTCACTAAAAAACTTCATTTACAAACAATGGTACAGCTCCGTTTTCCTGTTAACTTTTTTTTATCAAATGCAATAGCTTGTATTTGGTCTGCAAACTCAAAGCTGTTAAATATTTTTTCTGATTTTTGCCAGTCTTAAAAAGAGTTATAATAATTGACTTGCATTATTATTGGCAATCGATTTTTTTCATTCATAAAATATTTTTTTATCAAAATGAAATTAAACTAAAACGTTTTTTATAGAAATTATTATTTTTTAGTTTTTTATTGTAAAAAAAAACTATTTATTTAAGTATATCTGAACATCAGTATAATCTGAGAACTCACAGGAAGCATGGAGCCCAGAACAGAGCACTCTAGTTAGTTAATATATATGTATATATATATATATATATATATATATATATATATATATATATATATATATATATATATATATATATATATATATATATATATATATATATATATATATATATATATATATATATATATATATATATATATATATATATTATATATCTTAATGACAGTTCTTTCCAACCTTACTGCAAACCTGGTAATTTCATCAGTTATATAAATGCTGACTCTAACCACCCTCCTAGTATACTAAAAAGCCTTCCTTAAACTATTGAACTAAGACTGTCAACCAATTCTTCTAACAAAAATGTTTTTAAACAATCCATTCCTCTTTATCAAGATGCATTATCTAAATCAGGTTTTATCTGCAAATTCACTTAACATTCAAATAAAAAGCCTATCCAATTCAAAAATCACAAGGGAAACATAATCTGGTACAACCCACCTTTCAGTACCAATGTTGCAACAAAAATAGGCAGTTTTCTTTTAAACATGGTAGACCTGCACTTTCCGGTTGGCCACAAACTTTGTAAGATATTTAATCGAAATTCCATTAAAATAAGATGCTCATGTATGCCAAATATTAAGTCGATCATTAATTCGCACAACCACAGGATAATATGTAGCCAAGATAAAGATGAGGGAAAAACATGCAACTGCCTCATCAAATCCATCTATCCCATGAACAATCAGTGCTTGACAAAAAATATAGTTTATCAAGCCACTGCGTCGTCAAATAAACCTGACTACAAAGAAAAAGTATATTTTGGCTTATGTGAAACTCCATTCAAGTCTCGGTATGCTAATCACATAAAATCTTTTAACATTAATAAATATAATAATAATATCGAGATGTCTAAAGAAATTTAGGACATAAAAGACAAATTATTTACACTCTTAATTAAGTGGAAAATTGTAAAACGTTGCAATACTTATAACGCCTCGTCAAAAATTTGCAACCTTTGCTTATTCGAAAAATTCCTTATTTTAACATATAAAGGGGATAACTTACTAAATAAACGAAATGAGTTGATTTCAAAATGCAGACACAAGAATAAATTTGGCACCGGTGATTAGCTAATATTTTGTTTTTTCTTTGATTGCCATCAAGTATTTCTTAGTGGCATAAAGATCCCACTACACAGTATTTTGTAATTTTTAGGGGGTATTTTTATTTTTGATTTTTTATTAAATGGCTGATGATTGACGTATAGGCATGAAACTTAAAGAACCATAGAAAAAGTTGTTTTTTATTTGTTAATATATATGCATATATATATATATATATATATATATATATATATATATATATATATATATATATATATACACGCACACTACCGTGTATATATATATATATATATATATATATATATATGTATGTATATATATATATATATATATATATATATGTATATATATATATATATATATATATATATATATATATATATATATATATATATATATATATATATATATATATATATATATATATATATGTATATATATATATGTATATATATATATGTATGTATGTATATATATATATATATATATATATATATATATATATATATATATATATATATATATATATATATATATATATATATATATATATATATATGTATATATATATATATACCGTGTATATATATATATATATATATATATACACGCACACTACGGTTCATAATTATTCAAATTTTTTTTTTTTATGTTAATTTTTATTTAACTATTTTTTATGTTTATTTTTGCACTATTAGATAATTTAAAAGTTTTTTGATTAAAATGCTTTGATAAAAATCATGACTAATAAAAATGTAAAAGTGAGCAAAACTACATAAAAATGGACCATCAACGACTGTAAACGTAGGCCAATGTGTCGAAGTTTTAAATCTTTGGTTTCAAGATAAGACTGTTTAACTTAAAAAAAAATTGTTGAATGTATGATAAAATAGTGTGTAAATAGTGTGTAGTAGACTGTAAAACATCCAGTATGTAGTTTTAAGGTATGGGGCTGTTTTGGTTGGAATGCCACAGGTGACTTTGTATTTTTACAAGAGGGAGTAATAACAAAAGTAGTTTACTTGTACACTTAAAAAATGATGCTACACCTTTGGAAAGATGGTTTAATGGGAAGGCATTTATTTTTTCGGAAGAAAATGACTTGAAGCTTAAATCCAAAACATATTTTACAAAAAAAATTATATAAGTCATTTGACTGAGTTCGAGAATGATCAAATATTGAATAGAATGCTTAAGCCTCCCTAATCACAAGGTCTCTCTTCTATTGGATTATTTTGGAAAGTAATGTCAAAAAAAAATTTGTAATGATGCATAAGATGTGGAAAATATTTATTAGTTTTTTCCATATCTTATGCATTGAAATCCTTGAAAATTGTTCAAGTTGTTAAGTAGAATTCCAAGAATATGTATTGTGGTTATTGTCGCTAAGGGTGATTAAGGCAAGTTAACTATAAACTAATCTAATGGGATTTTATATTAATTTTTTTGTAAACATTATCATTGCTTATGATTTGCAAAACATTATTTCCATTCACCCTCTGTTTCACCCACCTATTCATTCACCCACCTATGCCAATATATTGTTTATCAGGTAGATTCTTAGAGGAAACAACACATTTATATACCACATTTTTCGATAAACAACTTCCACTCATTGGACATTTGTTTTTTTGTTTACAATTACAATTTTCTGTAGTTTTTTTATTTAGGATTTCTTTTTTATTTAGCATTATTGTGACCTTTTATAATTCTTTCCATTTTTTTGTGCAACTGTAGCTAACATGTAGCTGAGTTTTAAATAAAAAAGAAATCCAAATTTTGCCAATCATAAGCAATCTTTTAAAAATAAAAAATATTCAAAAGGCATCATGCTGTCAAAATATATATGGGAACTAAAAGATAAAAATTTTGATGATTTTATACTGAATTGGTCCATCCTTAAAACAGCACCTGCATACAACAGTATTTCCAAAAAATACATACTATGCCTACAAGAAAAATTTAATTGATTTTATAACAAAGGCACTTGCAGATGGATACAATATAGATGAATTTTTATTAGATTTTTCAAAAGCATTTGAAATTAGTAAAGCTTGAATGGCTTGGGATTAGAACAACCCTGAATACAAATACAAAATTGATGAAGTTATACTAGAGGAAGTAAAAGTCATAAAAAATCATTGTATTTTTGAATAGGAAAAAATTTTATGGGTTGCTCAAGACCCTTAAACATCAAATGGGTCCCTAATATTTTGAAAAAAAAGTTCTTCAAAAGTATATCATGTTGAGTCTCAAAAGAAGTGAAATTTTATAAAAATTTCAAAAATAATAATTATTTTATATAAAGATTACTAGTTTAAATTTTATGGCTTAAAAACTGTTTTTAAACAAAAAATAAAAAGTGCATTTTTTTAAAGTTTTTTTTCAAATAAACTTTTTTAATTTGTATTTCTATGATTTGTTTTTATTATTTTTGAAAATTTTATCAAACTTCTTTTGAGACCCAACATGATATACTTTTGAAGAACTTTCTTTTTCAAAATATTAGGGACCCGTTTGATGTTAAAGGTATTGAGCAACCCATAAAATTTTTTCGTATTCAAATTATTTTTTAATTAAGTGTTAATTTATTACATAGAACACATTTAGGGGGTGGCAGCAGACAATTTCAAAAAAAGTTGTTTTTAGAGGCAAATAATCTCAAAAAATTCTTTATAAATTTTTTTTGTCATTATTCCTTCAATTATATGTAGGTTTCCAAGATTTTCTCTACCAAAACATCCCCAAACAGTGATAGAAACGCCTCCATGTTTTACTGTTGGTAGTAAACATTCTTCTAAATTCCTTTCCTATGCATATTTACCCACGAAAACATGGCGTTTTGAACCAAAAACTTCAAATTTTGACTCATTTGTCCAAAGAACATTTCTCCACCTGATGCCGACCTCTAAAAGGTTAAGGTTGGCAAATTATTGCCATCTCATTTTTCCTAATTCCAAGGGTTGTATATATATATATATATATATATATATATATATATATATATATATATATATATACACACTAGAGCGCATTTAGACACACTTTTGCATGACTTTAGCATGTTTTTCTTCGACCTAAAACAGCAATTTTATATATTTCGAGTGCATATAATAGCGCTTATAATATATATATATATATATATAATATATATATATATATATATATATATATATATATATATATATATATATATATATATATATATATACACACTAGAGCGCATTTAGACACACTTTTGCATGACTTTAGCATGTTTTTCTTCGACCTAAAACAGCAATTTTATATATTTCGAGTGCATATAATAGCGCTTATAATATATATATATATATATATATATATATATATATATATATATATATATATATATATATATATATATATATATATATATATATATATTTATATATATATATATATATATATATATATATATATATATATATATATATATATATATATATATATATATATATATTTATATATATATATATTTATATATATATATATATATATATATATATATATATATTTATATATATATATATTTATATATATATATATATTTATATATATATATATTTATATATATATATATATATATATAAACACTGATATATATCTATTAATTTATGTTATGCAATTGTA
>NC_061165.1:41592544-41627544 GCF_022113875.1 Hydra vulgaris
TATATATATATATATATATATATATATATATATATATATATATATATATATATATATATATATATATGTCCGTGTGTATAAATTTATATATATATAAATTATATAGGTTTTATTTTATATTTTAGTTGCAGCTGGTTATAAAAATGGTAATAAAGTTGCACAAAAAATCTAAACCCCCAGATTTATTAAGCTTGCCACCTGACCTTCTTTTTTTATGCAAGGTTTTTATTTTTTTATTTTTTTGTTTATTTTAGAGATTAATTTTAAATGTGAAGTTTATAACATTGTCTGTTTCAATTTTGCATCATTAGTAATGCAGACCATATGTATGTAATGTATGTATATATATGTGTGTATTATATATATATATATATATATATATATATATATATATATATATATATATATATATATATATATATATATATATATATATATACACACACACATATATAATAAGCTTGAAATAGAGTTTGCAGTAAGACATAATAAGCTGTTTATCTTTTTGGCTAGAAAGGGTGAAACTTGTAAAGAAATAGCATTTGTGGGTGTTAAACTAAACAAATTGTTTGGTTTAACATCCACAAATGCTATTTTACAAATGTTACTTTTTTAGATTGTACTTTATTTCTTGCTAACTTTTTTATATAATATTTGCTGTTGTTGGAACGCATTGCAAAGAATTATTTGCAAATTTTTCAAAATGAATTTTAGAAGCAAGTTGCGGAGAAAATCCCTAAATTGCTTGAAAAATCGCAATTCTCAAGAAGTTCATTCCAATAGACATTTTTGCAGTTATGCAATTGCGTAGTTATACCAATAATGGCAATTTTATTTCCAGTTTTACACAATAATTAAATAAGAATTTCTCATGTTATTTTCCTAGTTTTTAGTTTTTAATAACAACTAATTTCTAATAATTTTTAGAATTATTACTAAACTTTAATTTGGCAAACTTTAGGATTTGGATTTGGATTTTTTCACCTTTAAATTGGGAATTTTAATTTTATGAGCATTTGGGAATACTGTGTTTGACGGGTGCCCACAGGGCTAGTTTTCACCCTGGTATAAAATACAACCTAAATTTCCTATTTAAAATGTGAAAAAAATGGATCTTATTTAAAAGTTCAAGTTTGATTACAAAACTGAATTAAATAACTGGTGCAGTTACATTTTTGGATTTTTTCATTAAAAGTTTTTGGTACTATTTGGTACAGACAAAATTTTCTTGTATATTCATTTTACTTACGCATTAAATAAAACTAACAACCTGTGGACCAATCATGTAATCGCGTAACCTTTGGATCAATTATGTAAGACCTGTCCTTTGATTTTAAAGTCATAAATAGTTTTATGAAGAAAGAAAAGAAAAACAAGTTTTGCTGAAAATCTACTGAATTTATTGTTATCTTTTGTGACAAATTAAACATGAATACAAAGAGGACATTAAACATGGGTACAAGGAGGAACTTAAGTCCAAGTGAGAAAAGCCAAATAACTGTTTTGCTTAAAAACAGTGGACTGAAGCTGAAGAAAATTGCCAAAAACTTTAGTTATTTTTGAGTTTGATTAAGAAAAACTATGTGTGGTTTAAAGGCAGGAACTACACTAAGCCTTAACCAAAAGATACAAATATGGCCCAAAAGAATAGAAGAGCTTCTTGTTAGAAAATTGTGATAGAATTAGCTGATGCCTTTTAAAAAATGGTCTAAAGGCAGACAATTTGAAGAAAGTTAGGAAATAAATTTAAACCTAGCTGGTTGAAGAAGACTATGAAATTTCTAACAAAAATCCTTGTCTAGAGAGCCATATCTGTAGACGATACATGTCTTCTAAATGTAGTTGAGTGGATATAAACTATAGACATAATAACATTTTATGACAATGAATGAAAAAATAATTATTGGTATTCTTCATTGCCATGATAGTGTGCAATTGCTCGCGATCAATATTCTTTTGAATTGAATGTAGCAAGAAAAGTTTCTAGTTTTTCAAGCCAGGGTGTGGTTTGGTGATAAAATTTTCTACAAAAGTACTTAAATGGCATGGAAACTCTCCAGATATGATTCCAATTAAAAGCTCTTGGAAATATTTAAAAAATGATATCTGAATTGTGCTCATTACAACAAAAACCAAACAACTTAATCCAAATTAAACACTTGATTTGTGGTTCCATAGTAAAAAAAATTTAAGAACTCTATCAAACTTTGATCTTTTTAAATGCCTAATCGTGTCACTCTCCTAACTTGCATTAAAATTTAGGATAAATTGGATATAAGTGGCCGAAAGAAGTACAGAAATTTTTGAGGCACTATTTGAAAAAGGTATTAAATATGTTCTTATGACTTACTTAAAAAAATAAAGCAAAAATAAGGCGAATAAATTGAATTTTAAAAATCCATTATAATTAAGCAATACTGTAAAGTGATCCGTACATTACTGTACTTTCAATATTTAATATAATAAAAAATTTTATTTGTTAAATTTGTTTTTATGTTTATTATTAAACATAATTTATATTTAGAATTTTTCTTTTGAAGTTGAAGATGATCCATTTGAAGTGCGTTTAGGAGATAATTATATGGTATACTTCATGCAAAAGTTTTTTTTGTCAATTCATTTTTTTCAGATTTAGTAGTTTGAAATGTGTAAAATACTGAATATATATTTTCTATTTTCCAATCTTATTTATTTTTATTTTAGCTTCTTGCTGATGAGAATGAACAAGCTATTGAAAGGGAGCAAAAACTTGAAGCAAAACTTGAAGAAATCAAAACTGAAAAAGGAACATCTATATCTAGTATGGTCTTAGTATATCTAGTATGATCTTTATTTACAAAAGAACGTTAAATGAAGAGATTTGGAAGAGTGTCTGATTGCAAAATAAACATGAAAATCAATACCTAAACTTAAAAAAACCAAAAAAATCCTGAAATCAGTTTTTAAGTTTTAAATTAAAAAAATAAGTTTTAAGATTAACATTACTAAAATATTAATTTTTATAATTTGTCTAAATATCCTTCAGTTTAGTGCTATAGATATTACCTCCAAGTTATTAAAAACAATTTTATATATAACAAATTAATATAAATATAAAGAGCTGTTAGTACACAAAAATTAAAACTGTTAAAAACAAAGAAAAAATTTGCTGAAAAAGTTGTTTTGGATAGTCATAATTAGTTAAACATCAGCAATGCTTGGAAACTAGTATATACAATTCAACAAAAGAAATGATTGATTGACTGATGATTCTTTTACTTATTATTATATCTAGAAAATTGTTTAAAATTAACTTCTTATTAAGCTTATAAGAAATACCAACAAGCTGGGATTTTTTAAAAGCTGGTATTTTTTATGCTATTCATGAAGTATTTTTGGGGTCCATTTAAAGTCATTATAAAGTAAAATGCAAGTTGCTTGAGAACTTAATTTGAATTGTTAAAGGTTTTTAAATGTAGGGCTGTTATTTTTTTTTTATAATTTTACATGTAGGGCTTTTTTTTTTTTTTTTTTTTTAGCAAAGAAACTAGAAGAGCTCAGAAAGAGTTTAAAAGAGAGGAATGCTTTAATTTATATCAGACGATCAAAGGTTTGTTTTCTACTGTTGTCTTACTTTTGTTTACTTATATTAGGTTTTGAATTTACTATCATTTTATTTTATTGTTGTTTTATTCTTAGTTACTATTATTTAAAATATTATATTTAAAAAATTATTTATATTAAAAAAATATTTAATATTATAAAAATATTTTTTTTAAGTTTTGTTAAACAAAAACATTTGTTGCATAAATTTATCTAATTTACTTGTAAATTGTGTTGCATTTATATTGAAAGAATAATGAACCTAAAAGATGATGGTCATCTAAAAGATGATGGTCATCTAAAAGATGATGGTCATCTAAAAGATGATGGTCATCTAAAAGATAATTAAATTAGTTGAAAAACAAATAATAAGATTAAAATTTGGTTTCTTTATTTTTAACATTAGGTAAATTAAAATTAGGTAAATGAAAAGATGCATGCAGTAGATCATGAGTAAATAAAAAGAAAATGTGAGAAAGAGATTATTAATAATTCAAGAAGATGATAGTCCGCAAGTAGATAGATTGCACAAAGCAGAAAATACAATCTTTGATTGTTTTTAAATCTAATATGCTGCGAGTTGCTTATTTGTTTGGTATTAGAAGTTTAAATTATTCTTTTTTTAATAAAAGATTGTGTGTTTATTATTAATAAAGCTTGTGTAGCTATTAAGCTAGACCATATTTTAAGTATGGACGGATTTTGCATGGTTTTTAATCTGGAACTCTCGTTTTGATATGGCATTGATGTACTTTAATCGTAAAAACAAGAAACCTTATCTAGTAACTTAAACTCTAAATTTTATGTCCAATGAATTAGTTGAAGAAAGAAAAGCTCAAAAAAAAGTTCATGTTTAGTGCAAGTAAAATAATATATAAATGTTAAAAGCCCTTTATTTGTATATACTATTAGACTACAGAATTTTTTTACATATTATTAACATAATTTAACCTTAAAAACATCATTTATTGTTTGAAGCAAAGTATAATTATACACAAAGTATTTTAATATAAGTTTTTAATGTTTTTAAAATTATTATTAATATATTTGTTATTAACTATACAAGTTTTTTTTGGTAATGAATTAACCATGAAAGTGGTGAGTAAAATTTAGTGAGTTAATAAAACATAAATTGAATTTAAAAATACTTTTTATTAAGAAAATGTTTAAACAAATTTAGGAGATGTATGATGATCGTCCCCAACGAAAGTTGTTGTTTGTTAGTAGAATAAAAGACCTGGAACTAGCAGTACATTCAGATCATCACTTAAATAAAAAAGAAAATATTCTACAAGAAATGGAAAATGTTGATGAACGGTAGTAATAGTATTTAATTTTTTTCTGTTCAAAATTGTTGTAAGAGAAATAAAAAATATATATACCAGTTAATTTTAATTATATAAAAAGTTCTAATATTTAAATATAAATAAAAACTTTTTTTTTTTTTGTTGCACTGCTAAATCTACGTTTATAAATGATTTTCTTAATGATTTTATAGAGTTACCTATTCAAAGTATTTTTTTATTTTAAGTGCTGTTCCTAAAGAATTAGAGTTTTCAACATTGTGGGCTCGAATGGTTAATGGAAAGTTTGACATTTTAAAGGTAAATAAAGTCTTAACTTTATGTACTTAATATTCACATTCACTTTTGTAAAACTTTAATAAAATATGTAAACTAAGTAAAACTATTAAGTTCTGAAATGAGCTTGGTACTATCAGGGGAGAAAGTTTTTTTTTATTTATCATATATTAAGTTCTGAAATGAGCTTGGTACTACCAGGGGAGAAAGTTTTTTTTTATTTATCATATATTAAGTTCTGAGATGAGCTTGGCACTACCAGGGGAGAAAGTTTTTATTTATTTATCATATATTTATATATTTTATATATAGTTTTATATCATTTTATATTTAAAAAATTTATAATTTTATTTTTTTTATAATAACTTAATTGTTAAAATGAAAGAACCAAATTTTAAGTTTATTTTAAATTTTTCTAGAAACTTTAAAGTCTCTGAAAATGTTTATTAGAAGCATGTAAAGATTCTTCTGGGGGTAGCAGGTATTTGTCCATGCTTGCTTTAAGACCCATGTACTTTAGTTTTAAATGGACAATAAAAGCCCATGCAAAGTAAAAATATTTAGAGAAAAAAGCTCAAAATATTGTGTTTTTTGTTTAATTTCTCTTAAATAATTTCATTTAAAATTTAATGCAAATTTTTCTCGATGGAGAAGTTTCTACAGAAATGTTTTTTGACTGAAATTTTGTGTCATTAATTTTAAAGTTTTAACATTTTGAAGTTTACAACAACTTTCACCAACAACTTAAAAAAAAAATGTTCTAAAATTATATAGTTAACTATGTTTAAAACATTTAAAATAGTTAAATAATAAAATAATAAAAAGTAAACTTTGTTGAAACAAAATAGTTAAATATAAAGTTAACTTTGTTCATAACATTTTAACAATTAAAAATTGTTCAAAACAAGACTTACTATATTCTAGGCCTTGTCTACTTGTGACTGGAGTAAAATATAAGATTAAAAAAAAACTCACATAAAAAACAATTATCAAATTCTATTAAACAATTATTAAGTCTAAAAGTATTTTATAAAAATCTTTTGTTTTTTCATAAAATACTTCAGTTATAATACTTTACTACATTATACTATAGGTATATACAAGTACAATATTCAGGCAAAAATCATTTGAAGATGTAAATTGCTACTAAGTAATTTTTTAAACTCCAGTTTTTTATGCTAAATGTGTGTTGGCAAGACCTGTTATATAGTAAGTCATGTTGGCAAAGCCTGTTTTATGTTATGGTATAAAAAATAAAATTAAACATGATTGTTATGTAACATCATGCTGTAAGTAATAAAAAATGAAATAAGTTTAACAGTTTTTTTTTATTGTTATAATTACTCAAGATTACTGCTTCCTTTACATACTCAAAAGTCAACATAAATTTAGACATAAGAACCAATTCATTGTGTTAATTAAATTTGAATTTTTTCAGCATGTTAAAATGCTGACAAAATTTAAAGAAAAGAATTTTATTCACATTTCATTTTATTTTATTCACATTTCATTTTGGTTTTGTTATTTACCGATTTTTCCTGTTTGTTTTTATTTTTAATATAAACAACAAATAATAAACAGCAATAAATAGCAAATTTTGCATAATAATCATTATTTATTGAGACCCTGACCCGAAGGAGGACATAACTCATACATAAATGTTACATATTTACAAAAAATGAAAACAATATGTATAAGATAATTTAGGCCTTGTTATGAGATTTTGTTGCATAATAAAAAAGCATAATGCAAGTAAATGTAACTTTGCTTAACAAACATATTTACATCAGTTGGGTATTTTAAAGTTGTTAATTTAAACAAAATAATTAAATTTAATTTGAAACCACATTCAAAATCATTGTAAATCTCTATAAAATATCATTGAATTAAATTTGTAAAATAAAATATAGAAAATTAAGAACTTTGTTATTTTGAAACACAAAGAATTTTTTTGTTTAAATTAAAAAATATTAATATAAAAAAATCATAAATAAATTTTAAATGTTGTTTGGAAAAAAAAAAATCTTTATTCTTAAAAACTACTCATAAACTAGTTAATCATTTCTAATCAACGTACATTCTATGATCAAAAAATTAATGATAAAGAAAAACCTTTTGTTAAAAAGCAATTTCAAAACTGAAAAAATCTTTTCATAAATTTGTTATTATATAAAATGTACTGAAAAAATTCTCTAAAATATTTTTAATAAATCTAATAATTTTGCCTACATGGATATTTATGGTTTATCTGACAATGCATTTATATAGAGTTATAAGTGCATTAAGCACTTTTGTAACAGAATGAAAAAAATGTTGATTTGAAATTATAAATAAATAAACAAAAGAGTTAAATGTATTAGGAACATTTTAAAGTGACTTGAATTAAACTTATTTTTAAAAATTTTTGTTCTTTTAACTATGTTTGGGAATTTTAGTAGTAAAAAAAAAATTGTAAAATAGAACATTTTAAAATTTTTCAAAAAATTTAAATTAATTTCAATAAAATAGATTTATATTTAATAATAAATTTAATTTAAATATAATAAATTAAAAATGAAAATTTTGTCAAAAATGGAAAATAAAAAAATATTTATTCAATCTGTTTTTTAATCTAATAAAAAAAATATTTCACAAATGTTTTTTAAAACAATTACTGCCTAATGTTTTTCGCATAAACTATTTTAAAAAGACAGTTTAAATAATTATCTAATTGAAAAAGGTTTTGGCTTAACATGTAGGTGAAATCGCTAATTCATACTGCTAATGCTTCTTGACAAGGTATCTATTAAATATCTATTTATTATTTATATCTGATATCTATTAAAAAGTCTGTAAAAAGAATTGTTTATTAAAATTTAAGTTTATTTTGTTCATAATTACAAAAAGAAACAAATGAACTTTATTATTAAAGCAGTTTACAACTATTTACAATTAAAAATATTAATATTTTAATTGTTTTAATAAAATAGTGATTTGAAAATATATCAAAAGAAAATTCTAAATAACAAGTAAAATGTAAAGTTTGATATAATAATTTTAAAGAAAACAAACATAAAACTGAAAAAACATGAGTAAAGAAAGAAGGTTGAATAAAAACAGAGTAGAACCAAAGCGGGGAAGCACAAAAACAAATGGAAATGAGCTAAGAGTATACAAAGCAGTCCAGTGACTAGTAACTATCGAAAATTACTAATATATGTGTCTGTGTGTCATACATACATACACACATAGATGTGGCAATCTACGGTTTGTTATTAACAACTAATCTATTTATTGAGTTGATATTTTTTGTAAGAATCAAGAAAGTAAAAGACAGTAGAGGTCCAAGACCAATACTCTAGGCTTTCAAGATCAAGACTAAGACAAAGACTCTAGGCTTCAAGACCAAGACCAAGACAGTCTCAAGTCTCAAGGTGTCTTGAGATCAAGACTTTAGTCTCAAAACCTACATCTATGGCTGACACTATTTTAAAAAGAATTTTCCAGAAATGTTTACTTCTGCTTTTTTTTTAGATATATTATCAAAGGCGGGATTTGATATAATTATTTTTTGAGGTCACTTATTTTTATAGTTTTTTAAAAGTTTTTTTCACGTGTAATTATTTTAAATTTTCTTGAAGGCATAGTATGCATTTTTTGGAAATATTATATACAGGTGCTGTTTTAAGGATGGACCAAATCAAAACAAAATCATCAATATTTTTATCTTTCAATCCCCATATGTATTTTGACAGCATGGTGTCTTTTGAATACTTTTTATTGTTTATTGTTGGCAAACCATAAAACCAAAAAAGTTTGCCTTATTTATAAGGATAATTAAAGTTGGTTGTTTTAAATTATCAATATACTTATGTTTATCTATACATCGTTGTTTGAAGTTTATCTATAGATCATTGTTTGAAGTTTATCTATAGATCATTGTTTGAAGTTTATCTATACATCATTGTTTGATGTTTATCTATACAATATTGTTTGATGTTTATCTGTACAACATTGTTTGATGTTTATCTATACAACATTGTTTGATGATAAGTAATTAAAACTTTTTCTATGGGTATGGTCAATTTTTAGCAGACTTTTTTAATTCATTAAATGTCATGATTTCTTCTGCCATTTTATTTGGCTTAATTGTTTGTATTCTTGTTTGATTATAAAATGCTAGAGTTAATTTAACTGTTTCATTTGCTAAAATCTCTCTTTTAGTTTTGGTGTTAAAGTGTGAATAAAATATAAACCTGACAAGCAGTTTTCAGCCTAGATCAATGCAATCTATTCATAGTCAAATTCAATAGTGATAGTTTCTAATATGTTTCTAGTATCTATGCATCATTGTATGATGTTTATCTATACATCAGTATATTGTTTTATAAGCCTTTTTTAAAACTGAAAAAATGCTATGGCAAAGTGGGAGTAATAAAATATGAAATCTTGTTAAATGGGAGTAATAAAATATGAAATCTTGTTTAGGTTCAAATTCGAGATTATCCTCAATCTTTAATATTTATGGAAAACTTTTCAGCACGTGGTTTAGTTATAGGAGCTGAAGTATGTGCTACTCAAGGTATTTTAGCAATCAATGATTTATAAAAATTTTATTAATTTGTACAGTTTTAATTTATGTTCATGCACTAAGAAAACTAATAAACATTTTGAAATCAGTAATCTAGAGATAATCTATTGTGTTTGTTCAGTTTTGTTTTTTAATTATCTGCTGTAAATATAACAAGTATATTATTTATTATTTTACTTTTAACTTATTATTACTTTATTTTTAAAAAGCATAAATTTTATTTAATATTTGTTAGTTGAAATTTTTACACTACTAATATATATTGTTTTGTTTGTGTGCAAGTTTAATATATATATATATATATATATATATATATATATATATATATATATATATATATATATATATATATATATATATATATATATATATATATATATATATATAATATTTTTAGCAACTTATGAAGTCTTCTTGCCTATTGGTCATCCTTGGAACAACATTGCAATAAAAAAAAATATGTCACCACAAAAGTTCTTTTATGATTTAAAATGGGGTATTTATTTTTTTAATTATTCAAAAAATTTTATTTTGAAATCAAAATCAAATGGTAAAAACTTAATTTCTTTTTGTGTGTGTGTGCATATTTTTTGTAGTGCAGTGATTTTTTGTTAAATAAAATGGATACCAAATCTGCCAAGATATGTTCATATTAAAGAGAATAATAAAAAAAAAAAACATTTAGTTTTTTTTGACTAAAACAATAGAATAAATGCATTCCAAAAAAAAAATTTATGATATCATGTACTAAAATGCTTTGTTTGGTTTTTGATTTTTTTTTCATACATACATATATACATACATAGTCTTTGTGATCCCTTTAAAGTAAAATTAATTTAAGTTAAAATGATTATTTTCAAAGTGAAAAAAAAATTTTTTCTTACTTATTCCCTGCCAGCAAAGCAAGTTAAAAGTTGCTAGAAGGTGAAAAAATTAATGAGCAAATTAAAAAATGAGAAAATTTTAAATCATAGATATTAAAGTCAATAACTTGATAAATAAAAGTTTATAGACCATGAAGAAGTTTCAGTAGAAAAATGACATTTTGCTGAATTACAAGTCATTTGAAAGTGTTTTGGTTATTGGTAAAAAAAAAGCTTAGTTGAGCATTAACCATGATAAGAAAACATAAGCCCATGATATGTCAAGACCAATATACCTTGCCTACTGCTTCTAACTTTTCTAATATTAATTAATTAGGAGTAGAACAAAAAGATAGAAGTCTTTATTGATTGTTAAGTTGTTGGATTCAAGATGAAGTCTTCGAAATTCATTATCTTGAGTACAACAAATAATGTTATTAACACCATCAATTTTAATAAAAGACTCAAAGACCTTGCTAAAGATTAATTAGATATAAAAATAGTTTGAAGACTGATGGGACAACAGTATGAAGACTGATTGGACAATAGTATGAAGACTTATTGGACAATAATATGAAGACTGATTGGATGATAGTTAAGATATTTGGGAGTAGTGTGTTCTCCAGACCTTTTGAAAATAATTTGTTTAAGTAGTTTAGAAATAAAGTTCTAAAATACGCCTTTTTTGAATCAATTTTTTTAAGAATGCCAATCTTAAATAAAATGTTTTTTTCAAGGTTGTTACAAAACCACATTATTAAGAACCTAAACTGTAGAATAAAAAATTTTTTTTATGACCATAAGCTGTAAAAAAACTGAAATGTCTAATATTTAAAATTAAAAAATATGTAATCAAATTGTTTTTCTTATGATCAAATTTTAAGTAAAATTTTCAATTCGATTTTTTTGTTTAATACATTATAGTGGTTTTTAATGCCAAATAATTAACAAAGTTTATTTCATTTGTTCATAACGCTTGTTTTAAAACTACAAGAATAATTTTGAATTTTTTAATTTTAAATGATCTTTTTATTTTTTAAACTGTTTCTCTTTTCTGCATGTTATAATATTTTTTTGTTAAAACAAGATATCAGTTTTTTTTTTAATATTCAAAAATAAAGAAAAGGTAAAATAGATAAATGTTTCACGCTGTTTAATATTTAATTCATCAGGAAATTATTTCTTTTAATTTTTTCTCACTTTCTGATTGGGCAAGCCTTTGGATTGCATCATTTGCTCATAATTCAATAGCAGGACTTAAACCAAATACATTGGAATCTTTTTTTAAACCAACCCTAATTATATTTTGTAAATGTTTTTGCTTTCAGAGAGTTTTGCTTGTCAATTTTCACTTTATTTATTAGAGAAAAATTTTTTACTTACTTTTAAAGTTAAAGGCAAAGTTATTTATAGTTTAACAAGAAGCAAAGTTATTAATAGTAATTATTAATATACTAGAATGTTCGTGGGTGCCTATGGCACCCATTTTTAGCAAACTTTTACACTTGTAAATGATATTTAATTTGAGAAGTGAAGTGGAGCCACTGAAAGTAAATAAATCTTATCAAATTAAAATATAGAAATTAGGTCGGCATTTATTACCATAAAACATAGAAACTAGGTGGGCATTATATATATGTATATATATATATATATATATATATATATATATATATATATATATATATATATATATATATATATATATATATATATATATATATATATATATATATATATATATATATATACATACATACATATATGATGAGTGTTCTCTATCTTTCATACCTAATAAGTGTTTATAAGTGTTGAAGAAATAAAATTAAAAATTAAAATTACTGAAAAAAACAAAAAATTCTAAGTTAAAAAATTTCATTAAAGAATTTCTTTATAAACTATATTACACTCGAGTCCTTAATAAAAGGTGGGGGGGATATGTTTATTAAATTTTGGAAAACTTTTCCACCCACCTCAAGCTTATTAAGACAATCCCTCCCTCCCCCATTTATTAACTTTTAATTGTTGTCAGCAAAAACTTTATATCTCAAAACTGAAAAAAAAAAATTATGTCACTGAAAATCGGCCTTAAAAATTAAAAAATAATTCTTTTAGTCATTGATAAAACAAAAATCTTCAGTGTAAATAGGTTTTAAAAATAGCTGACTTGGTAAATCTTAATCCAGCGCATTATATCCTATTGAAATTATGCTAAAACAGCTATTCTATAATGTGAATTTGACCGCGCTAGAATTAAATAGTTTGGATTTATAAACTAATTTTTTTTATAAAAAGTACTTATATTATATTATATGTATCAAGAAAAAATTCCTCTTTTATTAAACACCCCCTCCCCCCTCCCCTGTTTATTAAATCTAGACTAAAAAGTAAGAGCATTAACGATAACATTTTTTCTTTAAAAGCAAGAAAAATTTCTTTAAAAGAGAGAAATTTTTCTTTAATTGCTTAACTATTTATCAACCGCCATGTCTTTTAATATTTATTAGTATTTATTATTATTAATATATTATCATCAATCAAATATAAATAATATTTATTATTATTAATATATTATCATCAATTGTTTAATTAATAAAAAAATATTAAAAAAAAAACAAAAATAAACTTATGTAAAACTTAAGTAATATGTCACTTTTTTGGCAAGCTTTATTTTATGATTATTTTTTTTCTTTGTTTTAATAATTTTTAACCTCGAGTAAATGATCTGTTAAATGGCTGTATCTATTAAATGACTGTATTTTTAAATTTAAAATTTTTTTGGTGAATAGACTCTTTCCAAATGAAATGTAAAATAAGAAAGTTTTTTTTTTAAATTATATTATATTTATTCTTTATTTCATTGTTTCCATAACTTTATTTAACATGAACGTGTTTTAACTAAAATATATATTTTTTGAAGACACATTTTCACACTTTTTAAAGACACATTTTCAATTTTTCATTTTGAATGGTAGAAAAAATATTAATTTTTAATGTCTGATTTTAAAGCTCTTAATTCCTTTTGTATTTTACGACAATAACATAATTTGGTTTATGACTGGTTAACTATCCAGTTACTAGGTGGATTAATCGAACTTACTTTTGAATTTATTATATGGCCAAAATACATATGTTTTGGCCATTATGAAAATGTTAAATTGCATTGTGCTTAATAAGCACAACTTATGACAACAAAATGTCTAAATTGAGATTTAATACCTTAAGTAACCTGTTTAATGATCTTTATCGTTTTTTTGTTTAGCCAAAAAAATAGTTCAATATTTATTTATAATTTGTAAATTTTTCTATATTTTTGATATTTGTAATGTATAAATGGAAAATACAAATGCCAATATCAGGCCTTGTTAAAGTGTTAAGTGTTAAGCTGCCGGCACGCGTTTACGCATGCGTTAAGCAATTTTACATGCACCTAGAGCAATTTCCATTACAATTTTGTCTCCCTCTATAGAGCAATTTCCATTATTAAATATTTCTATATCTATGTCTTTTTATCATTTTTTAACTTTTAATTTATTTTATAAGCAGTAAGATAAAAGAAGTAATTGATTTTATAAAAAACCATATTAACTTTTGAATAACGATTATGTATAAAAGTTTCTTACAAAAGTTTGACAATTGTATTAGATATAAACGCTATTTACTTATGAAAAAACTCAAATAAAATTAAAAATACAAAATACAAAAAATCTAATTTATATTAAACTAATTATTTTATCAAAATATTTCATAACAGGAAACAAAATTGTTTATAGTTAGCGACAATTTTTTTTTTATATGAAGTTATTAAACAAAACTTTAAAAAAAACCATAAAAGAAATAAAGTAAAAACTTTTATTTATCATTTCGTAGCACAAGAATATTTATATACCTTTTGATTACATTTAAAAAAATTTACTTGAATTTCTATTTAATAAAAAAAAAGTTTAATTTTATTATATCTTTTTTATGTCATGATTTTTATCTTTTTATTTATTTTATTGTAATTTTTTCTCTAGTAAAACACTAATACTTAAAAGCTTGAAACAAATATTATAATTATATAATTTAATTCTGAAAAAATATGATTTAAATTAAAACTAATTTAATAAAAATATATCATTTTACTCTGAAAATATATAATTTAATTTTGATTAAAAATATATCTAAGTTTCTTAAAATTAAAGTTAATGCTTGAGTTTAACTTAACTGTCAAATTTATATAAACATGTCACTAAATATTTAAGTTTTCAATATTTAAATTTTATTTATTCTTAAAAAAAATTAGCTCATTTTTATTGCTTTTTCAGTTTTTTTTCATAAAGATTTTTTTTTTACTCAAATTAAATTTTAAATGAATGTGTTTCGAGGCTGCACCAAATATTTGCACAAAATGTAAATTAAATTTTTTTTTTATAATGCAAGTTAAAGCGCACCGATTAATTTTTAATAAATGATAAATACAGCAATATAATTTTAATAAATGGTGTTTAGAAAAATAATCTTTGCTTTCACAACAAAATCGCTCTAAAAAATAATAAACTTTTAATAAATAAAGTAAATAAATTAACGTAGTTTTTTTATTTGTTACTCGCTAATTTTTTTTAAATAAAAAATTATTAGTTGCAAAGCTGAATTAGAAATTTAAGAAATAATCATTTTAAAAAATTTGACACATTTTTATTCATTTATACAAATGTCAAAAAAAAAAAAGGAAAGAAACTTGTTTATATTAAACACTTTTAAAAATGTAATATTAAATTTAATTCATTTAATATAAACAAAAAATTGAAAGAAAATAAACATTCCCTAATTGTAATAAAAAAAAATAAGTTAAATAATATTTTAATTGTTTTGCGGTAATTTAAAAAAGTTAATGTTTTATATATATATATATATATATATATATATATATATATATATATATATATATATATATATATATATATATATATATATATATATATATATATTATATATATGTATATATATATGTATATATATATGTATATATATGTGTATATATATATATATATATATATATATATATATATATATATATATATATATATATATATATATATATATATATATATATAACAGTTTGTAAACATATATTTGAAAAATTGCCATGTTTAAAAAAAAGAGTTGCAAACACCTTACTAGTTTCATGGTTATTTAAAATGTAACAACTGTAAATATAAAAAATTAATTTGATTTTTTACAGACAAAAATTACATTTTTCAAAGCCATTTAATGTACATATAGCCAAAAATTAAATCTCATTATAAAATAAGATATTTTTTCAAATTTTATTCATAAAAGTTGGTAAAAAAGAATATGAAATAATAGACTCTGTTTTATCTGTCTGTAAAAATTTGGAAGGATTTCATTTAGTAATTAAAATGTTATTAATTACTTATTTTTTGGTTTTGAAAAATGTAATTTTTGTTTGTAAAAAAAATCAATTTTTTTATATTACAGTCGTTACATTTTAAAAAAACATGCAGTTGGTAAGGTTTGTTTAAAAATCTGGTTCAAAAAGTAACTATGGCCATTTATTAGATTATTTACCATAAAACAAAAATTTTAGTGCTATTTTTTTATATGCGTTTTTATTTTAATCAAAGATTGCTATAATCTCAAAAAAATTTGGCATTTTTTACTTATTCAATATTATTTTATTGGTAATATAACTTTTTTTTAAATGTATTCATATTTATTAGAACAAAAGTTTGACTTGTTAATCAAATTTAATTGTCTGATTTTGCTAGACCAGAACTAATTTTGAAAAATCAAAAATAGTTAATCAATCTGTTTGAACTTTCGGTGTGCATTGTTGATACCCCACGCGGGAGGATCAAAAAATTTTTAAAATTTGGAGCCTGTTGTTACAGCTTAGGTTTATTAATAGTAACAACGGCAATTGGACTATTAAATAGTGTACTGAGTATAATCTGTACTTTGATTCAAGTTCTATAACAAATTCAAAAATGACTAAAGTACCAAAAAATATAAAACACAAAATACCATCGTCATCACCAAGTTTTCTAAATCTATCATTCTAATATTTGTGATCTTCAAAGTAACTTTCTTCTGTTGAGTGTTATCTCTTGCAAAGTTCACCAGACCTACTTACTCTTTGTGAGGCTAATGTGAGTTCAGCTGTCTCATCTTGTGATCTTAGTGTTGATGGTTATCCTCCTTTAATTCATAGAGACTCTACATGCTTGGCCTGGGCATTTACATTTGTAAGAATTCACCCATATTATAGACTATTCTTTTATGTGCTTCGTTTAGCACCACTTCATTATATTGCCTTTTACACTTCACTCTATCCCCTTTCTCTTTGTATATCACTCTCCTTAATCTCAAGACCGCACTCTTTTTAATGTTATTTCTGATCATATTGACAAAACCCTTTTTCTTTATCTTTCAAGCAATATCATTGTTATTGGTACTCATCACATTGAATGGGTTGGCTCTAGTGTCAGTGACTCTGCAGGCATTAAGGTCCATAGTTTTTGCTTTTCTCAATCTTTAACACAAATAGTCAACTTTCCAACTCGCTTTCCAGACAATTCAAATCATTTACCTTCTCTACTCGACTTGTGTCTTGTTTCTAATCCTAGTCAGTGTTCAATTCCTTCACATTCATCCTTAGGTACTTCTGATCACGGTTTGATCTCTCTAAAACTATCATCTCAGTCTTCTTTATCATTAGAATCCCCCTATCATTGTACCTCTTTCAACTACTTTAAAGCTGACTGGAACTCTTTCCGTTATTTTCTCTGTGATGGTCTTTGGGTAGAAATCTTTTGTCTTCCTGATAAAAATGTGCTTCTTACGTAACTTTTTGGATTCAGGCTGGTATACAACCTTATATTCCCTCCCAACAATTCAAAGACAAGCTCTTCTTCATGGATATCCTCTCATTGTGTTGCTGCAATTTCCATTTAAAAGCATTACTTCCATATCTATCAGCAAAATAATTCTCCAGAAAACAGACATCTGTTTACTACTTCTAAAAACCATTGCAAAAAGGTTTTGTCTAATGTCAAACTCTGCTATTCTCAGGTCACAAAATTTCATATTTTATCTCAAAAGCTAGGCTCTCATGGCTTCTTTAGAATCTTTAACAGTGTCTTTAATAAGGGCAAATCTTTTATTCTACCTCTCTAGTATGGTTCAGATTTTGTCACCTCACATAAAGACTAAGCTGAATTGTTTGCTAAGAACTTCTCATCAATATCGTCTCTTGATTCCACTAATTGCGTTCTACCTGATATAGCTGACAATCAGGTTAATCTATTGCCTGACCTTCGTATCACTCCAGCTTCCTTAGCTAAATTGATTTCCTGTTTAGACTCTTCTACACCTTGTAGTCCAGACAACATACCTTTTATAGTCTTGCAGAAGTATTCTCTGGAGCTGTTGTCTATACTTTCAAAACTATTTAATGAGTGCTTATCAGAGTCTTGTATTCAAGCCTGCTGGGAAGCAGCATCTGGTATCCCTATTTTCAAAAACTCTGGAGAGGGATCTGACTCATTTAAACCTTCCCATTAGTCTTCTTACTATCATAAGCAAGGTTTTTGAGTCTTTAATTAACAAACACTTTATCTCTCATCTTGAATCTAATAACTTACTACTGATCATCAATATGGATTTCTATCTTCTCATTCTACTGTTGATTTGTTAACCGTAATAACTGATAGGTTTTATTGTGCATTTGATAGATGTGGTGAGTCTAAGGCTATTGCTCTGGACATTTCTAAAGCATTTGATAAAGTTTGGCATGCTGGTCTTCTCCATAAGTTTTCTTTTTACGGTGTAACAGGTGACATCTTTAAAATTCTTTAGATGTATAAAAGGTTGCCTCAATACAGAAATACTCAAGACAGCACTTCATATTCTGTAACTTCAGGTGTTCCTCTCTTCATAAGAAACCAACCCTCTCTGATTGCATTTGAGCTTTAAAAGGATCTTACTTTTGCTACAGCATGGGGTTCTCTGCGACTTGTAAACTTTAACTCAGAGAAAAGTTTTTTTCAGTTGATTATTATCACAATAATCTAGATTTTCATATATTTAAGAACAGTAAAGTACTCAATGAGTCATCTACCCTTCATTATCTAGGATTAACTCTTACTTCCAATTTTACTTGGAAACCATATATCAAATCAATTGCAAAAACATCTGCTAAGGTTGCATCTTGTTTTTTTTTTCATGCTCGCCAATATCTTATTCAGGATTCTATTCTTTATCTTTATAAATCTCAAATCCTTCCTTGTATGGAATACTGTTGCCATATCTGGGGCAGATCTTCCAATCATGCCCTTTCTCTTTTAGACAAGGTGAAAAAATGCATTGTAAACATAACTGGACCTGCTCTTGCAACTAACCTCCAACCATTATCTTATCCTCGTAATGTTGCTTCTCTTTTTCTTTTCTATAAATAACATAATGAACACTGCTCTAAAGAGCTAGTATCTCTTGTGCCATCTACTAAAAGTAATTGTGTTACCCATCATTCAATTAAGTCTTATCTTTTTTCTTTGACTGTGTATAAGTGGAAAAGAACTCTTATTTGTCTAGTATTTTTCCTTGAACATCAGTTCTTTGGAAATCGCTTTCTTTACCTTGTTTTCCTGATTCATATAATTTGCAATATTTTAAGTTGTCTGTCAATCGTTATCTTGCTCTATAAACTTTATCTTTTTTTTCTTGTAACTTCCAACTCTAATAGTGGTTGCTTGCAGCCTTGTTGGAAGTGAAGATGTCAAAAAAAAAAATTGTCACTGTTGTTTTTAAAGCTGCAATGAGTTAACCTATTTTTCTGGTAAGTCAAGAAGAGGGGGATTTTGAGATTCAATAAATTGAAGATTAGAAAAAACGTTCTTTTTAAGTTGTTCTGCTTTATTCTTGGGAACAGTAATCATGGGATCCATTCATGAGAAATGGAATATGAGAGTATATAGACTTTTTTTGATTAAGATTTTCCATCTTTAACTTCTAAGTTAGGGAAAATATTTAAATCTAATCTAAATTTTTTATCTCAGAGTCTTTGAGATATCTAATCTAAATCTTAGAATTACCTTTGAGATTTATGTATATTTTATTAGAGTGAAAAGAATGGATAATATATTGTTGTATAATATTTTTTTATATAGGAATATAATTTTAAATATTCATTTATCATTGCCTTTAACTTTGATTGATGTTTAATTTTATTATGAATATAATTTTGATGTCCTGTTTATTTATATATAAACTGACATATATATATATATATATATATATATATATATATAAATATAAATATATATATATATATATATATATATATATATATATATATATATATATATATATATATATATATATATATTAGGGTGTTTCATATTTTATCAATTTTTGAAATCGAACTTGCGAATCGATTTATAAATTGACCATTTTTATGAAAATAAGTTTAAGCAAAATAAAAATAAAAAAAATTTAAATTTTAGGGTCCCCGCCAGTTCGATTTTGGGCAAAAAATGATGGGTGTTTTAAACGCCTGGCAGGGACCTTGAAATTTATCGAAAATTTTTTTTTATTCTTTTAAGTAGGATTGAATATTAATCACATAAATGGAGCATGTTGAAAAAATTAAGAAATTAGTATACAAAATCTTCTGAAATTGGTGAAAAATCCAAATTTTCCTTCCTAAAAATCTATTTTATCACTCAATCGCGTATAAAAAAGATTTTTGATTTTCTAATAAACTGTTTCCAGACGCGGAAAAATCAATAACCTAGATTTTTTTAATAATAGTGTCAAATGAGGTATATATAGGTCTAAAAAAAATTTCTTTTATCCTTTGAGGTAACCTAACCCTTACGCTAACCTTAATAGCCTAATAACAATTGTTTATTTTAGTTATTTTTATAACTAAAAAGACCTAATAAACTTACTGCAACATGGTTAAAAGTGGTATTGTTGTTATTAGTTTTATTGCCTCAAGATTAGAAAGTATATGGTAGCTTTTCAACTTTAAATGATTTTCTTGGTATTGTTGCAAAGTTTTTTTTGGTTTTGTAAAAAAAAAAAAAAAAAAAAAAGAATGATATGTTTAAGTATAATTAAATAAAAAATACATATTTACAAATCAATATTACATCATTAAATAAAAGCCATCATTTAAAAACTATATTATCTATTTTGCAATTGCTTGATATGCTAATTGCAAATCTTCTTTAGTCTTTGTCTTGTTAAGGTTTTCTCTCCTTTGGTGAATAGCTAGCAGTAACTCCTGTCGATCGTCTTCATTGTGAACGTTATTTACAAAGTCTGATACAACTTTAATAGATCTTTCAGAAACGTCGTTAACCACTGCAAGGTTGGAAACAAACTGGGAAAAAATCTTAAACTGTTCAATATACTACCATAGTGGTGCCGGGCTGTTTAACCAAAGTTTATCATTTAGCTTACTAAGGTTTAACAAACTAAATATGAACCAAGAGTTTTCTCCCACTAGTTGGGCAATACTTGGTGGTTTTTCTAGGTTAAAGTTAAGAGTTTTTAACAAATTTAATTTCTCGAAATGCCGAAAAAATTCAGGAACTGGTTTCAAAAAGAGCATTTTTGCAACATCTTCTCTCTCTGCAACAGAAATACCTTGGTCTAGAAGAGCCAGCAGAATTAAAGTTTCATCAAGGTACCATAAATGTGATTCCATTGAAACCATTGTGGCATCAATTCCATTTAAAATTGTTTCAGAATTCTGAACATATTGTTCTACGTAACCTCTATATTTTGTCATTTGCCAATAGGCTTTTATATCTTGGTAAGGCGCAGCGTAAGGTAAAGAGGTTTTTAAAAACCAGACGGTATAAAAGATTGAGATAAATTCAGCCGTAGACTGCACTTCGTTCTTTTGATTATCTGTCAACTCATAAGAAAGTTGCAAACTCAATATCTGAATCTTGAGATAATAAATAGCTTTAGACATAAAACGTGCATGAGACACGCACCCTGGAGCTTGAACTTGAAAATCTCTTTCAGGGCATAAGTACATTAGAGTCAGTTTCAATAACTCCTTGTAGTCTCCTCTGGGAAAAGTGTTTTTTTTTTAGGGCAATATTTTACAGCATCGAGTCTATGGATTTCTAAGAAAGTGGTAGCAATAGATTGGGTATCATATTTTACAAACTTTGAAGAGTCAATGCTACTTTTAATGTCATTCCAGTTTAATTGGAACCGTTTAAACATTAGGTTTTCTGGAGATTTAGTTTTTCCACTGCACTGTCTTTCGCAGAAGTCTTTTAGATGTAACTCACAAACATGCCTCCTGCAAGCCAGCTCTAGTAGAATTGAGTTTTGTTTATGACTAAACCTGACGTTTGTACCAGAAAGTCTTCCTGTATTTGTAGCAGTTGTATCTAAACATAAACCTTTCACGTCATCACATATTACATACTCATTCAGTATTTTAACTAAAGCATCATATTGAGCTTGTCCAGTACCACGATCAATTGCTGGAATGCCAAGGGGCTTCATTTTACCATCAATATTTACTTCGATCACTTTTCTTTGTCGACACAAGCTGGGTTTTTTCTTTAGAAGACATATGCTGAGAGAACAAGGAAACTGTTGCTAGCTCTTGGCTGAGGGACCAGGAGTGACGCTTCATCATCTTCAAACCTTTTGTTTGCAAAGCAGCATTTTCATACGTAAGCAGCCTTTGAATCAATAGAATGTCATTCAATGGTGCATCAGCAATGGCTCGACTTGAAAACCAAGATTGAATGTAGACATTGACAACAAATCTATTAAGTCTCTGAATGCCCTGTAATTCACGAGCAGTCAACTGTATAAAGCTTCATTACCATCAAAAAGCAATTCTATCTTTATTGCATTGGCCATCCAACGTGCTCTGTGAACGGCACCAGGCTTGCAAAATGGTGCTGCCCCAGCGCATTTTAAACTAATCATATAAGCCGCAAGTTGTAGAAATTCTTGATAGTCATCTCGTGGATGGCTGAGTTAAAGCTGCTCAGCAATTAACTCCTTCAGATTGTCACTTGCACTCACCAATGGCACTGGTCGTGGCATAGGCTGACGGTGGACCAACTCTGACCTTTTCTCTTGGAATCTTTTAAAAATCAAAATATCCGGTCCAGTTGACGGGCCTAGACACACTCCATATGCATCAGACAACAACACCTCAAACATGTGGTGGTGACATGCCATCCATAGCAGATTGTGACCGAGAGCCTTCTCCAGAAGAGTGCAGACTCCGCTCAGTCTGCCGGTATTTGAGGCTTTTGTATCAAAGCACATTCCAATGACTAGTTGATCGCACTGCCATGGTTTGAGTTGGTCAAGAACTGCCTCCGATCCTACTTGTCCTGTTCCAGAAGTCAACTTTGTTACTCCCAACAGTTTAATATTTCCATCAACAAGTAAAGAAACAAGAGTTGCCAATCTATCAACTTGGTTGGTGTCTACTCCAGTGATGTCAGGTGGTAGTTTGCTATCCCAATGAACGACGGACTTACTAGGTAGAAAGTCATCCTTGATCTTCTGTGCAGCTTCACAACGAAAAAGCTGTCGTTGACGATGGACTGCATTTTTTGAAAGAACAACAGATGTCGTGGAGCATCCAATTTCATTAACCATTGATGCAATTATCATTGTTGATTTACGAATGCCTGATGTTTGTGCGGTCTAATACAGCAGCCACTTTTGAAGTCATCACACCAGCACACTTAGGTTGCTTGGGCGGTCTATCATTAGTTGGAGACTTTACAACAAATTCATCCATAGATTCTTTATCATCTGAGGAGCACAACTTCGATGATTCTGCTGTTTCCTCATCTTCATTTTCAGTTTTCACATCTGCCTGCATTAATTGCTGTCCTGTTGAAGCTGCTCTTTGCTGGAGTACTAATCGTTCTTTACGTTTTGCTGAACGCTTATCGCGGAAAAACATTTTATTGTCCACAGATCCAATGCATCTGGTTCTTGATTCTTTCTGCAACTTTAGAAACTGTCTGTCTTCCTCATTCTTGATAAGATTGTCAGAATCAGCATGACTGATATCAAACAAAATATCAAGCTTTTCATTGTATTCTTTTTGGTTCTGTTGATCCTTAGCATTATTCCTTGAACGATGTTTCATTAGTCCAACATGCTGTGAGTAATGATCTTTAATCTGGTTTGTGTCTGACCGGTAATCTCAATTTCATTCAGAAGGGCAGTAGTTGGTCGTGTACTTGCTGCGCACTCTGAGCAACTGTCAGTTTCTGCTTCCTCTGAAAGTAAACAAAATTCTGCATAACATCACGACCTGAAGGAAGGCAAGCTCCAGTTATTATGTCACATGGATGGCCGATCAACCAGATCATGTCGGTACTTCGAGTTGTATTAGGTTTACACTTTGCCATTGCTCCACAGTCTTTATTCTACAATAAAAGTAAAAAACTTTTAAAAAGTAAATATATAAGATATCTAAAAAATCTGTTTTTAATAATTTTTGTTAAATTTCTGCAAAACACTTGTCACTTGTAGAATATAATCTTTACTAGTATTTTGTTTTACGTGTTTAGCTATTTGAACAGTGCCAAATTAGTTTTAATTGAATAAAAGGCGGGGGTGGATTTTAGAAAAAAAGTTACTTTGGTCAAATTTTTCCCCATTTATACAAAAATTCTAGACCCTTGGGGGACCCCTAATTATTTTTCAATTGTCATAAAAAAATTCAGTTGTTGTTGTGGGACCATTAAGAAACTTTTAAGAGGGACTGCATCAAAATTATCCACAAACAATTTTATCAGTGATAAACATGGAACACCCTAATATATATATATATAATTCTTCTGTTTAGGAGTACAACTTTAATAACATGTGTATTTCTCTAATTTATTATTTTTTATTTTTTACTTTTTTTTATTTCATTTTTATCTTGTCTACTTTATAAAATAAATTTTTATAACAAAATTTCTTTGATTATAAGATTAATAATTTGTGTGTATTAGCTTGTTAATTGCATAACTTTTAAATCTTTTTAAGATATGTCGACATGCCAACTTGGCTATGGTGGAAACTTTGAGCCAGCATTTTCAATGGTTTCTGCTTCATTTGGTAAATTGTTAGTTTAAATCAGAATCTCTGCATAAAATAGTGTCGGTATTGGTTTTTTAAAAATCTTCTTTCTAGATAATCTTACAAAAACAAGTCTGGATATAAGTCCACCATTACCAGTTTGGGACAAGGTTTGTCATTATATGAATGATGTTATGTTTATATCATTTCATTCAATTTTTCTTATTTTTTGCAAAAACCTTTCTAAGCTCCTATTTATTCATGCATTTTTATAGTTAGTTTATATAAACGTATTTTAGAAATACATTTATATAATTTCTAAATTGACACTCATTTTTTTAAAAATTTAATCCTATTAACAAAGATTTGCTTATGATACTATTAATAAAGATTTTCTTGAGTGGGTATTTTGTTTTAAATAAATATTTTGCAAAAAAGAATAATTTTATGTTAAAAATGTATTAATGGGAGAAAATAAAATTAGTTTAAAGGCCAAAAAAAAAAGTTATTTTGCATTACTATTTTTAAAAATTATTATTCTCCCAATATAATTATTTGCTTTTATCTAATTATTTGTTTTTGTTATTTATTTACTTATTTTGGTATCAATTTTTTAATTAGTTTTAAAACAGTATATTAAATTATTTTGAATCAATAATGAAACTAAAATCAAGCTTTTGTATTATCATTATCATTTTGTATTATCATTTTGTATATTTTGATTACTTTATATTTTTTACTGTATATTTTTTATATATTTTTATTGCTGTATATGTTAGATTTTTTTTTTATCATAAAAATTTTTTTATAATCAAAAAATGTTTTTAGATACGTATACTTTTTCATGGAAAATTAAAAGCTGATGTTGCCGATCTAAACATTTTATTGAGTGCTTCTGATGATCCATATAACACAACTGAAAAATTGGAAATTGAGTGGAGTGCAGCAACATTTGAATGGACTAATGGTAAAATGGTTCTCTTTGTCTCTTATACTATTTTTTATCTTTTAAAGATGCATCTAATCTTAATTTTTTTATTTACAGGTTTTTTACCTTCACAACATCCTAATTTTACCTTCATAATTTTTAATTTTACTAATTTATTTCATATTTATTATTTCATAAACTTAAAGTACTAAACACAGCATATATGTTGACAAAATACATTACTTATGCTGTCAATAAATTTATAAGAAATACTATAAAAATAAAAATGATAACAATAAAAATGTAAGAAATACTAGAGAGGCACATTAATTATTTATTTTTCATTGTTATATTGTTGTTATAAACATGTTTATGACAAACTATATATCGAAAATATAATTGCTACAGATATTACAATTTTTTGTTTGTTTCAAGGTGTTTATGTGCAAATTTTTTTTTTATTATGTAACTTACCTCTCCAAGGTTGATAAGGTCACTATAGTGGAGGAGACTTCTTTATTGTGGTTACAATCTCTCTTAACTCCAATATACAAACAATTCTGCTGCACAGAGAAACAACTTGAGCATGGTAAAACCAGGGACGTGGTGGTCAAACTTAAAACAACTACAAATGGTGTTAGAGTTTTAAAACAGCATTAAAAATAAAATAAGTTTTACTCCATGTATAACATAAATATAAAAATTTTATATCTTATTAAAAACTGGGTGCCTGCAAAAAAAATACAAAGTTTAAGTTTTAAATGTCAAATAAATTATTTAATAAAAAATTTTTAATTTAAAAAGCTTTTTATTTCAGTTGATATTTTCATGTATAAAAAAGAAAAATTGGAAGTTTAGCATATGAGCTGAAAGCATCGGAATTTTTTTTTTTTTTTTTTTATAGACTATCAACACGACTAATAAACTTTTTAATGTCTCCTGTGTCTACAGTCATATATCTAAAAAGCTTTTTAATGTCTTCTTTATTATTTTTATTTACTAATTTAATTATATTAATATTTGATAAAATAGCTCCATTTTTGATAATATGTTTTGCAAATAATGTTGTGACTAAAATATCATGTCTTTTAACTAAAAACAATGTCTTGTATCCGCAAATAATGTCTTCTGGCTACATTCTTGTGTCTTGTATTTGTATCCACAAATGTCTTATGACTACACTCTTGTGTCTAGTTTTTGTATCCATAAATAATGTGTGGCTACCCTCTTGTGTCTTATTTTTGCAAACAATATCTTGTGATTATATTTGCTTGTTTTGCAAACAATGTTGTGCAACTGTGATCTTATGTGAAATTATAAAATGTATTTAATTTTCTGAATTTTCTAAATTTTCTTTTCATTTCAGTTGTATTAATAGACAAATCTATTATTATTTATCACTAATAATCATTATTATTTTATAATCATTATTATTTACTCTAATTAATGATAGTTATTTTGAAAGTGATTACGATAAAACCTGAATTTGTTTGTCATAAGTAGCATAAATATAAATCGTGGCTTTGATATTTCTATTGTTTCTTTGGTATGTTATAGGTAACATAAATATAGATGGTGACTTTGATATGTCAACAAGAAATGCTTCTAAATATGACGATAGTAAAGTTTTACATTTTCCTGGCTTTAAATTAAAGTAATTTTTTTTTTTTTTTTTGGTAAGAGTATTTAATAAAAATCAAAATTTATAGTTTTAAAAAAAACCTTTTTATTTATTTTTCTTTTTTTTTTTTTTTTTAATTAAATTTTTTTAAGTAGAAAATATTTGTTAATTGGAATTTCTATTTTAATTTATTGTTTAGTATTCAGTTAGAATGGCTATGTGAAGGTGATGCAAATGATCATTATGTTGCTATACCAACAAATCCAATATTTGTTCAAAGTGAGGTAAAAACTTTTTTTGTGTATTCAACTTTTAAATTACATTAAGTACTAGTGTCACCAGCTAGTAACACCAGTAAACCACTTAATAACATCTTTATTGTGTTAAAGTTTGTATAAAAATTGTGTTTTTTAAGTGGGTGGTGCACTTGTTTCAAAGTATTTTATAGAAAAAATTTTAAATATTTTATAATTTGATATAATTTTGGCAAAAGCATTTAATTGTTGAATTTGAAAGTTTTTAAATGTAACTAATATATATATATATATATATATATATATATATATATATATATATATATATATATATATATATATATATATATATATATATATATATATATATATATATATATATATATATATATATATATATATATGAAGTTTTGTTGAAGTTTTATATTCATTTGATAAAATATCTGTAAATAAAAAATATAAATATGATTAGATATTTATGGACTATATTAAATTATTTAGAAGCATGATTCTTATCAATTGTTTCGTTCAACAAATCTTAATATGAATGTAACTATGGATATATCATCAGATCTTTTAGAGGTTTATTTCACGAATTTTTTTTAACGAATTAATTTTTTTGTTTATAATTTGTTTTAATAAGTTTGTTTTCTACAAAAAATTTGTTTGAAATTTAGGGATTATCTTTTTTCAAATATGTCTGGAACTCCCAATATTTCTTTCAACTTTTATTTTTTTCGGATTTCCAAAAAGCCCTCCATAAAAACAAATTAAAATGAATATTTTTTTCAATATATATATATATATATATATATATATATATATATATATATATATATATATATGTTTTTGAACTTTTTAAGTTATTACCCATACAAAAAATAAAAATAAAAAAAAGTTAAGAAAGCCATTAGGTAAAAGTTAAGGCAAATTTTTTTTTTTTTTGCAAAATGTTTTTCTGATTTTTTAAATATAACCTAGATAATTTCTGGAAGTTGTTCAATAATTTTTTTAAGGTATCTATATATATTTAAATCATTTTTTTTTTTTTTTTGTTTAATTTTATTTAGGAAAGTGTTAAAGCTGACCCACCATCAGTACTTTTATATGCAAGTACATTAAGGTGGTTTCAAAATTTTCAGGCTGTTGTAATTAGCCGTGTTTCTCGTCCAATCAAACGGGGTTCTTTGTTCAAAAATACAAAATTAAAAAAACCTGCTTTTGGTCGACATTTAAAGTAATTTCTGTTTGCTTTTTTTAGTTTGTGTTACTTTTGTTTTTTTATTTTAATTAAAAAATAGAAGTAACTATTATAATTAATGTTTGCTTTTTTGTCTAAACAAGTTTAAAAAGAAAAATTTTATTTATTTTAATTTAACTTTCAATTTATTTTAGACTTGTTACTGTTGATTTGAAATTTCCATGCTTGGATGTAAGATATTGGGGATCATTTGAACAAGAGCGTGGGCTAGAAACAAAAATTTTGAAAGGGGTTGTAACTATTGGTTATCAAGTAGGTTGTACTTTTTTTTTATTCACTGTGTTTATATATGTTTAAGTGCATTCAATCAAAAGTGATCATTTTTTTAAAAACTAAAGTCTTGGTCCTGAATCCCTAAATTTTAGTAGTTAAATGCTGTATTATCTCTAATTTCACTTAATGTTACAAATATATATTTTTTTTTTCTTAATTTTAAAAAAACTTTTGAATTTTAAATTTTAATGCTACAGACTTGACTAAAAACAAAACAAGTTATCATCTTGACTAAAGACAAGTTATCATCTTGACTAAAGACAAGTTATCATCTTGACTAAAGACAAGTTATCATCTTGACTAAAGACAAGTTATCATCTCCTAAAAATACAAAGATCAATATTTAGCCAGAAAAGTTTGCACTATTGGCACATTTGTTGCTTTGATCGTTGTCGTAGAATGTCATCAATTATAAAAACAAAACTTTTTTATTTTTTAATAATGTTTATTATAAAAAATGCACTCTTAAACAATTTATATATCATAAATTATAAAATTGTATACAACTGTCAATTATACTTTTAAAAAAAATCATTATCAGTAAATTGTTACTTTATTTAAAAGCCTTTCGCTTATATAAAAACATTTGTTAAAAGTTTTGATGTAATTTTTTTCACTTAAGGTATAGTTCAGAATATTTTTCATTCAGGACGTTTTTAAAATGTTCTTTGAAATAGCCACGGTAAAATCATCAAAGCAAAGCATATCTTACCTGGTCATATAAAGACGTGTGATCACACGTCTTCCTGTGAAAGACTGGTGTGTAATGCTCAATTGATTTAGTAAATTGTACTGAACTCTTTGTATATGACTACCATTTATGATTTTTTAACATTTCCATAATTTTTAATATACTGTTCATGGAGTTATTCTGTTATAGTTTAATTTTATTTGTCTGTTTTTAAATTTAACAGATAAAGGGCTCATCCATTTGAATCAATTTTTTTTTTTTAATAATGTTAATCATTTCCCTAAGGTCAAGGGGCCACTACAGTTGAAGAGGCTACTTTTTTATTGTTGTTAAAACCCTCTCTCGACTCTTTAACTCTAAAACAAAAACCTTGATGATCAAGGTTCCTATGCTGAGAAAGAAGCTGTTTTATTAGGAAAACAGTTCTATCAGGGCATGGTGTGAATTAAACTGGGAACTGCTTGCATATTAAGCAAGCCTCTACCAACAACAGCATAAACAAAAGCTGAACAAAGTTATTGAACTAAAAAGTTTTATAATAAAAAAAAGTCAATTTCATTCAATCTGTCAATCGCATTCAAATTAAAACTTGTTGGCAGAGCTGAACTACTTTAAAGATTTTTGCCAATATCTTTATGAAGTTTAGCTCTACCAACAAGTTTTAAAAGTATATAGTGTTTCTCAGTGAGTTAAAATATTTTGTGTTGTATTGATAGTATACTAAGCTAAGATCATCTGATGAAACTTTAAATGTCGAATTGAATAGAGAAATGTAGATGAAGAAGAATGTGATAATGTTATTAAATTTTAAATGCTTTTTAGTATACAAAACTAAGGCCTTCATTAGATGAAAATTAAAATTCAATAAATAAATTATTAACTTATTTTATAACTTAAATAATTATTAATTTTTATTTTATATCAATTATTTGTATTTATGTAATTATATTAGTTATTTTAATTTAACAATGTTATAAATAAATTTAACGGAAAAAATTATATACATTGCTCTATTTTTTATACATTTTATACCATAATTAAACTTTTAAAAACAGTTAAAAATTCACTAAAACTTATTAACTAAAAATATTTTATAGTGAAATTAAAAAATTAGTATTATTATAAGGTTAAAAAGTCAGCACCAATTCTGGTTTGTCAATAACTGATTTGTTTTAATGTCACTTTTTGTTAAAAAAATTATTATTACTATTAAAATTATTATTAGTAATATTTATGTATTTTTCTGTTATTTTATTTTATTTTTTAACAATGAAACTGTTATAAAATAATTTTTATTAAAGGTATTTATTAGTCCCCATCCAGACACACAAGAACTTATTCGACGCTCTGTAGCTAATTGGATTATTCGTGGTTTGAACAGTAGTTTTGAAAAAGTTCGTTTTTTTTTATTGCAATCTGTTGAGAGCAAGTTAAGGGCAGATGATGCTGAAGATGAATTGTTATGTATTGATGAAGAAGGTCGCCTCAAAAAACATTATTTCTTTAGTGTGAAAAGGTTTTACAAATTTATTTTATATTAAATAAATTATTTATAATAACTTTTTCAAATTAGTATATTATTGTTGCTGTTCTTTATTATTTATTTGGGTTATTTAAATTTTATAATATTATATTTTTATAAAATTTTTACTCAGCAAAATACACTCTATTTTGTATTTGAAATTTTATTTGTGAAATAATTTTGTATTTTGTTTGTGAAATTTTAGAGTTGATTATAAACGCCAGTCTAGTATAGTAGAAGATTCTTTTATTCATAAAATAATGTTTTACAAACTAAAAGGGGCATGGACTGCAGTTAATCGTGAGCTTGTATTTGGGCTTTTGGAAGCGTACTCTAAAATGCAGGTATTTGTAATCCTTTTTTTTTACTACAGTTAATTTTTTTTTATTCAAATAAAACATGCATGAATATGGTGATCAACAATCATTCGTTTTATATCAAGTTTTAATCAACCATTAGTAATTCATTATTACTAATGGTTGCTTGATTGTTAAAGGCTGAAAACCAAGCAGGATAGGAGCCTCTTATTTAGTATTTAAGCTCTTAGTTCTTTTTTTAATTTCTAGATGTTGAAGAAAGTTTTATCATCGGATGCTTTAAAAGTAACGGATAAATCTTTATTAGCTGTTCAAAGACAAAAATCTCACTCTCTTCTAGATTCTCAAAAGTCATGGTCATCTTTAACTGGGCAATCTAGCCATGGTTTAACTCTCCTTCAAAAACTTGTCGATGAACAAGCTTCAAAGTTTATTGTGAGCTCTGAGGAGGTTTTTAGATTTTTTTATTTTTTTAAATTTTTTTTTTACATATATAAAAAATTTAGCATTTATTTTACTTTTCATTTAATATGAGTATTTTTATTATTAAATAGAATATTTTTATTATTAAATTGCATTATATTTATTTTTTATATTTTAACTCATTATAATACATATTTATGCTATAATTCTTTTGATCAAACAGAAACCAAAAAAATATTGAATTTTTTTAAACCAATTAAATTTGTTCAGTTAATTTATGAAAAAAATCAAACATGCTTGTTTTGAAAAGTTAAGTCTGATATTTTTACGGATGTAGTCAATCTGCATCTCTTGTTTGTAGAGTATTCTATCATATCAAATTTAATTTAAAATCTGTTTTAATTGTTTAGGTTTTTATTGGTTTTAGTTTAAAAAACACAAAAATTCGGGTAGGGCAAATAAGATTTAAAAACTACAATTATTTTTAATAATAAGTTTAATGGCTTGTATGGTTTAACATGTTCAATTTACAATTCTTTTAACTGTATTAGATTCTCAAGTTACATTAAAAAATTGCAATATAAAAGGAAAATGATGCTGAAAATGAGTATTAAAATAGGATTTTCATAGGGAAAGATTTTTAGTTCGATGTTGACAATGTATCATTTTGTCATGATGTTTGAGTCCTTATAATTATGAAAAATAAGGTTGGCAAAAAATCTTTAAACAGGTTTTGACAAATTAACAAATATATTTTCATGTGTTTATCACCCTCCATGTGCTGCCACCAGTATTTTAAGAACTAAAGCTTTGTGGAAATTAATTTAATAAAATTACTTTTAAGTGCAACTCTACATGTATCAATGTTTAATCTACCACTCATAAACTGGTTGATTCTAATTAGATTTGTCCCATGATCTATTTGAGAAGCGTGTTTGGCAAATGCTTTAGACCAGCTTGTATCTGATAATACTTGACATAATAACCTCCTATATCTAATACTAACCAATAACTCAAAAAATGTTTTTAATGTAGAAGCTATTCCCATATTTACAATCACTTGTAACCACTGTATGATTGTTTTTAATTATAATTTGGAGAAGTCTGAATCAACTAAAAAATCAACTAAATACAATTATTACAAAGGTAATTATGACACTATACAATCAGATTTACAAAATATAAACTGGTATATGTTTGCCAAGCAAAATCAAGATGTTAAGCATTCTGGAAAACTATTTGTAAATATTTAAACTTATCTATTTCCGCACATGTTCCAGTACATTGTAATAGCAAAAATAACCAACCTTCCAACCTCTAGCTATTCGGAAATTGGCCTCTTAAAAACGCATTTTCTTATATGATTTATTTGATATGAATGGATGTATTTTTCAATACATCCATTCATATCAAATATAAGGTTTGTTCTCGTTTATACAATGCAGAAATAAATAAATATATTTTCAGAGAGAAAGATTTAGTCAATAAAGCTAATATTGCCCAGTTTTATTCTTTTGTAAAAGCAAAAGCTAAATACTGTAGTTCTGCTTCGCCACTATTACGACCAGATGATTTTCTAAGCACAGATGATTGTGAAAAATCATATCTTTTAAACAGTTCTGTTTTTGTTACAGATAATAGTATTGCACCTTTTTTAGATTTGCCAACACACCTGAACTCTTTAAATGTTTTCATAAGTTCTGTAGTTTCATCCCTACAAAATCTTCTATCAAAGTCTTCCAAACCATCTGATGGATACCCAGCAATACTTCTAAAATCAATTACAAATGTCATTGCTTTTCCTTTTTCCGTACTGTTAGAATTAGTAATGTCAAAAAATGCCTTACCTTTAATCTGGAAAACTGCTATAGTAAGCCCCATCTATAAGAAAGGAAACCCATCGTTAACCACAAACTATACACCAATTTCTATAAGATGCATTATTTGTAAGTTTATGGAGTCAATTATTGCAGAATGCATCACAAATTATTAACTAATCAATAACCTTATTACTGCTTGTCAATTTGGCTTTTTAAAGCATAGGTCCATCTGTACACAAATGTTGACAACCTTTAATGAGTGGACCACTGCTGCTAATAACAAAAAGATAGTTGATATTGTATATATAGACTTTGAGAAAGCCTTTGACTCTGTGACTCACTTTAAGTTATTGTTCAAACTGCATTGTTATGGTATCCAGTATGAATTGTTAAACTGGTTTACCAGTTTTTTAACAAATCGTTCTCAATGTGTCTGTGTTGGTAACTTGTATTCAAGCAAAATTCTTGTAAAGAGCAGAATACCTTTAGGACTGTTTTGGAACCCATTTTATTTTTAGTTTTTATAAATGATGTAACTTCATGTATTGAAGGTGGTTGCAGCATTAGGTTGCTTGCTGATGATAGCAAGTTATATCGAGCAAGTAATGATGGAAACAACATACAAAGCATCAATACCTTAAAAAATTTTTCAGAATGGTTAAAGGTTTGGCAACTTAATATAGCAACCAAAAAATGTTTTCATCAGCACTATAGAAACAGTTCTTTACCATTAAATCCATACTCAATGAATATTGGTACACCTATTGAATTTATTAATTCAATTCAAGCTATATTGTCATATCTTCGGTATAGTTGTATCTTCGGATATGAAGTTTTCTAATCATCGTTCATTGCAAGAAAGGCTCATTTGGTTAACGATTTTAAGCTTCTGGTCAAAGCCTATAAAGTTTATGTTATCATAGAATCTTGTACCTCTGTGTGGAATTCCCATCTCTTAAAAGATATACATCTGTTAGAAAAGATTCAGAAATCCTTTACTAGAAGTGTCTGTAAAAGATGTTGTATTCCTTATAAAGATTATTTTTCAAGACTCAATATCTTCAATCTAGAATCTCTTGAATGCCATAGAATAAAATTTGATCTTGTAATGACCTATCAAATTAATTGCAACCTTGTCGATCTACTTTTTTCTGAGTTTTTTACATTTTCTCCTACTTACTATCCTACAAGATATCATGTACAAAAACTT
>NC_061165.1:41632544-41640044 GCF_022113875.1 Hydra vulgaris
ATGCAATACCATTTTTTTTATATTTTTATTTCATTTATAGCAATACAAAGATAAAACAGTTTCTATGAATATGCAAGTTTCTTTTAGGAATTCATTTTAAAAAGAAACGTATTTAAACATGAGAATTTTTTTTCTTCTAAAATATTCTTGAATTTAAAACTTGAAATTTTGAAAAGTTTAAAACTATCCATTAAAAATTTAGCAGTTTTTAAATGTTTGCTTAAAGTATTTATAAATTTAATTGAATGAAAACTTTAGTGAAGTTTGTAATACTCAGGGGCAAAGTGTGGGTTGTTCCTAAAAATTTAACATAGATCTAATGACATTGACAATATCTGATTTAGAAGATATTGTTACAGTCTTCTTTGTCTGAAAATATATTTTTGAAGTTCATGCAGGTTGTTATTTTAATGTGATATTTTGTGTTCAGATAAATCCACTTTAATTGAATTTGAAAATATTCATTTTTTTAGTCTCAATAAGTAGTACATTTTGCACTTTTTTATTTCTTCTTTCAGTCTCAATATAGCGTGATAAGCGATGTAGTCCAAAATTTAATCTTGTATACTGATCCTAAAAAAAAAAAAGAAGATGAAAAGCTGGAGAAAATGAAATTTAAATTGCATTTGACTGCTGGTAAAGATCTGAAGTTGCATGTAACACAATTACAAACAAGAGTAAGGTATAATCTTTTGCTTAACTATTTAATTTATGTTGTATTATAAATTATATTATTTATTTTGTTATATTACTACAAACTCTAAACATTGCTAAATTTCATTAATGTTAGCTGTTAGAAGTTTTACCAAATTTAAACAGTACAAAAAACCAGATTTGGCTAAATAATTGATATTTTTGCTAAACAATTAATTAAATAATTGATATATTTACTACTTTATCTAATGTAAAATAAGCCATCCCTTTATTTTTTTGTTTTCTTCTTATATTGCCCTTCATTATTTATTTTTTCCATGTAAACTATTTATTAGAAAAGTTAGTATCTACTAAAGTTCTCTTCACTGTACTTGCTATTTTCTTACTCCTGATTCCTCTACCTCTACCTCCATGCTCTACCTCTATAAATATTTAATTTGTTCTTCTAATAAGGGCCTCTTATTTTTACACAAAAATAAAAATTGTAGTGTAAGCTTGAAACTCTGTCTCATTTTTGTAAGTTTTCCATCTCTCGTTTCTATACTACAATGATCGATGCTCAAGTAAGCTATCATTACTTGTTCCATCAATCAAAACTTAAAATATCTCATAACTTTTTATTCAATTAACTTTCTTCCTTTTATTGCTCCTTAATGCTCAAAAAATGTGTATTTGTCCAGTTTTTCTCCATTAACAGTGCATTAAAATCATATCTCATATTTGCTATTTCTTTGCATGTACAATTTACAGTTGCTTTAGTCTTCTGTCAACTGTTTCCTTTTTGACCACTTTCTTGTTCTTCAACTCTCTTCTTTTTGACCACTTTCTTGTTTTTCAACTCTTTTCTTTTCTTTATGTTAACGCAAAAAACGGTTTACAGCTTTGTTACTTATCACCTAAATAACTTATTTTTATAGCAATAATAATGTTATTTAATTAACTGCTTGAAAATTTTATTAGTCACCATGATGCTACTTTTAAAAATAATTTTTTAAATAATTATAAAGTTTTAAATTTTTTAAAGAATTGAAAAAAAATTTTTTTAGTTCCCCTTGTATCCATTGTCAATCACCATGATTTTTTACGTGATTGTACCTTAAGTTTGTTGCACGTGTTGTAAATAAGTTATGATAAATAGATTTGAATTAAAATCATTGTAGTTTATATATTTACACACTTGTTTACACACTTGTTTAATAACTATAATATTTTTAATAAAACTTAAAATGAAATTTGTTGTAAATGTGTTTGGTTTGAACAGGCGTACACAAATGATGCTGCGTATGTATGAAAGAAAACTTTTTGAATTCAAAAAACAAGAAGATGATTTTATGTCTAAAAAGTATGTTTCATTTTTTTAAATTAGAGTTAACATAAATTACAGAAGAAATTCTTAAAGAAGAAGTATTTGATTTAAATTTCAAGTCTTTAAATTTTTTATTTAGTTTTTTTTTTTTTTTATTTAGAGTTTTTTATTTAAAAAAAAAAACTGATAGAAGTTTGAATTCAAAGTTGGAAATTATAGAAAACTTGAATAGTAATTTTAAAAGCTGTTTATACTAATTGCTTTTAGTTTATATGGGAAGGGGGAAGAGATTATTATTTGATGATTTGTTATCTTCTCTAACTAAATTTTAGCCTGGAAAGTTCAAAAGAGTTCAGCGATGTTTTGCGTGATCTTCAAGACCAAATAAAAGATACTAAAGATCAACTCTTTGATGATGTTGAGGAACTTAAAATACTTATCAAGTATTTCTATTTTTTTTTAGAATACATGACGTTGAATACAGTTGAAATGTATGATGTTGAATATAGTTGAAATACATGACGTTGAATACAGTTGAAATATATGACGTTGATTCTTTGTGTTTAAAAAAGACAAAATTAAGTACATTTTATGTCAAAGCAATTAAATTTATTGGTTTTTAGAAAAGCCAAATTTATTGTTTTGTAAAAAGCGCAAATTAATAGGCTAGAATGTTTTTAAAAATATTGAAAATGTTTTTAAAAATATTGAAAATGTTTTTAAAAATATTGAAAATGTTTTTATTTTTAAAAAAAGTGCTCTGAATATTTTAATTTTTATTTTTTTATTGTAAATAATAAATTTAATTGACTTTTTGCCAGGTAACAACACCATTATAACTACACATTGCATTTTGGGATTGCCTGGGAGCAAACAAACTTTTAAATATATAATTCTTTGCAAAAATTCAACAACTCATTAGCCCAGATTACTATTCTTATTTGTATGAATATGTTATAATACTTCAGTAGATTTGTCAAAGTGGAAAGTAGGCAACTTAAAAACGTATTAATTATCAAGAGGTTTCCCGCTTGGTTTAGGGAGTACACATTAGCCATATTTGATTTGAGAAAAAGTTATTTTGGCAGAGGTTTTAAACCTACCATTGTTACCTACCATTGATAACCGTATCAATGAAATAAATAACAGTTGAAGAAGGAAGTTAGTTATTGACGATATTCTACATCTTCCATTTCCTGAAGACTTAAAAAGTAACTCGCAAAGTCAAAATTTTTCTAATGTGACATTAGAAGTCATTAAAGAATATGCCATTAATAAGAGTGCAATGAAGGCCTTTAGAGAAAGAAAAAACTTGCATTATTCCATATTTAGTTTGGGTATGTTTTTATGGTTCAGAGTATGTTTTTATTGCTAAGTGTTTGTGTATTGCAGGTTACAGTTTATTTTTTTTTATAACGTCTTCGCTTCCAACAAGGCTGCAAGCAACCACTAATTAGTGTTGGAAGTTACTGGAAGAAAAGGCGAAGATTGTAGAGCAAGATAACGATTGACAGACGACTTAAAAGATTGCAAATTCGCTTCCTTCATCTTGCTTTCCTGAGAATAGAATCCAGAGTAAGAAAGTGACGAGCTCGATAAAGAGAAGCAACTTTAGCAGATGCTAATTTTGCAATGGATTTGATAATTCTGTTTAATTAAGTTCATTCTGTAAGCATTTTTTCAGTTTATTGCATTACATTGAGAATGAAGTCAGGTTGAACCATAATAAAACATATACTGGCAAAAAACAACAATGGAATGTACGTGTTGAAAAGCGTCAAAAAATTCATGAACCATGTGATACTAATTCAGTTATTTTTAGGCCACCACATCCTGAAAATGGTGATTTAAACCTGGTCCTAGTAGAAATTTTTATGAACCTCATTCACAAACAGACATTGATGTCTCATATTCAGCTAAAGACTGGGAGAATATTGCTAAAGTTACCAATGGCTATACAAGTAATTTGCAGTTTAAAAGAACAAGTTTTTATACAATAGATATTGATTTTACAATTGTTACAGAATATTCTAAAACAATTGATGAAATAGTTTGTATAACTAATATGAATTTGTTTTACTATAAGTTAAGAACCTATCGAACAAATTCAAATATAAAAAAAATTTGCAATGTAATGTCAAGTTCTGTTAATTGGTTTAAATGGTGTAGAAATGGATACTTGTTCGATATGGTGTAGAAATGGACAGAAATGGTGTAGGAATGGATGTTGTAGAAATTACATCATCGGTATCTCATAAGGTAATTCAGAAAGTTAGTGGTAGGCAAGCAATAAAAAATACAACATCTTCTCTTAATTTATGTGTAAAGATTTGTGAACAAATTGAAACTATTTCCAGTAGTGCGTTATGGGGAAGAAGCAATGAAGAATTCACTGTCAAATGTTATGTTAGAAATAAAAAAAATTTATATAAAAATTTCAGTTGTAATATAGCAGGCTTAACAATGTTCTAAGTATCCTTTTCATAGTGCAAATGCACTATGAAATGCACTTTTTCATAGTGCAAATTGCATTTGCATGATGCAAATGCTATCACACTGTGAGCTGAACTTTTAAGGGTTCCCTAAATATTAAAAAAATACTAGTACTAGAAGCTACAAAATGTTTTAGTGATTGCAAGAATTTTAGTTGTTAGGATAAATAGTTACAGATCCAGGGTATATAAGCTCTTAAGGAACTAAGATAACGGTAATCTTTTTTTTATGAAAGTTGTACTTTTTTGATCAACATAACCACCCAAAAAAAGTTCCTCCATTTGTCTCTAGGAATAAATATAAGCTCTTTTATAATATATAACATCTACTTTAAGTAGATAACTGATAATAATAGATCATATATTAATTAAATCGCCCTGATAGAGTATTACTAGGGCCCTGCGAATCAGCAGTTTTTGTTTTTTTTCAAAGCAAGGTTTTGATTCACGATTCAAATCATGTTTCGAATCAACATTTTGAAGTTTAAATTTAAGCATTTCTTACTACTATAAATATGCCGGTTCTAGCTCATTTTCATTTTCATCCAAATTTTCAACCATATATTCAAAAAAAATATAGGGTTTATTTTCAAGCATATTGTGTATAAATATTTCAACTAAGAAATTTTTTTAAATTTATATAAATTTAAAAAAATTTCTTAGTTATAATATTTATACACGATATGCTTGAAAATGAATCCTATATTTAATTAAATATATGCTTGAAATTTTGGTTAAAAATGAAAATGAGCCAGAACCGGCATATTTATAGTAGTTTTCTTATTTAATAATATATAATTCAAAATAAAATAAAATAAAACAATTGTATAATCTCTTTATTGATGCTTCTTGCCCTGGTTAACCTTTTTAATGACTAATAAAAAAGGTATTTAAGGATAAGTAACATTATTTTGATAGCGCCTCAGCGCAGATTATCTAAAATACCACAAAAATAAAATAAGTAAGGATTCGTTTTTTTTTGAAAATTTTCGAATCATATTTTTGATTCAATTCAATTCAAAATTTCGAAGCTTCGCAGGGCCCTAGGTATTTCGCAAAAATTTTTCTTTCAAAATAATTTATATTTCTATAATTATTTTTCATTATATTAAAAGAATGTAATTATATATGTTTAATCATTTCCTGCAATGATTATGCATTGTTTTTTTAAATAAGTTTTTATACAAAATTTAAAATTAGGTTATGAGACTGTTTAACCAGATTTAAGCCTCCCAGTGGCTACTGGTATAATAGTAGCACTATCATCACATTAAAAGATTGTGCTTTTTTATTATTTTGCAACTACTATAATATTTTTAACCAAAGCAAAATAATAACTTTCTATTAAATTATGTAGATTACATATATGAAGGACTAGATAAACTTGTAAAAGTCTTGAGTCACACTATTGAATTTTATAAATATATATATATATATATTTAAATTGAAATTATTTTTTAGTTTTAGATGATATTTGCATTAAATAAAAAACCATACATCATAGAAACTAAAAATAAAGGTAAAAGTTGACACACCCTAATAACCCTGATATTGTATAAAAATTCTTTAAAATGTGGAAACTTGTAAGTTAGATACTTTGGCAAATAAGCAAAAATAACAAAAATTAATGTTTGTTAAAAAATATTTATAAAAAGTAATTAAATTTTAAATTGTATTGATGTCAAATAATGTTGATGTCAAATGCTAAATTTAGCATTTGACATCAGTTGTTAAATGGTAGATGGTGAGAACAAGGGCAAAATCAGGGGTCAAATGTGGCATTAGATATTTGGCATTCAATATCTGATCTTGTTCTTATTTCTGCTATTTGACTGCTGATTTTGTCCTTGTCACTGGGCATTTTAAACCGCACCCCTTATTTAAAAATGTGTGGGGTGTATTCTATCACGTTCTATGTGCTTGTAATGATACACTTCAGAGGAGAACACCCCTGGGCATTTGACACCTCATTATGTTTGCATACCTATAATGATAATAGTAGATGTAAAATAAATCAATGTGACAAAATAACCTGAAGATTAAAGCTTATTTGTCTATAAAACTGCAGATTTTCAAAATAAATGATATTTAATTGTGCAAGCAAAGATATTAAAATGTGAATATAAATAAAAAATTAATCAAACTTTATAAAAAATGTACCAGAAATTTAAGAGTAAAACCCAGGTCAATCATTCATTTATCCAGGTCAAAAATTCATTTTTTCAAGCTCATTTTGTCTATAAAGCTGCAGTTTTTCAAAATAAATGATATTTAATTGTGCAAGCAAAGATATTAAAATGCACATCTAACAAAAAATTAACCAAATTCTATACAATAGCACAATATTAACAAAAAAGTAAAGAGCAAACACAACAGCCTTTTATGTTTAGCTTTAACACGGCTAACAATATAAAAAAACATTTTCAGTTCAACAGCTAATTTACAATTTTATGACTTTGGGTAAAGAACGTGCTGCCTCCAGAGGTGGAAATTAACGAATTACAATTACTTGCGTTACTGTAATTGAGTAGTTATTTTGAGAATTTCTACTTTTTGAGTATTTTTTTAAATGGGTACTCTTACTTTTACTTGAGTACTTTTTTTCTAAAGTATTGTACTTCGCTACATTTGAAATCATATGCGTTACTGAGTAAAAAAAATTATTATGTATTATTTAATTTCACAAATACTATGATTTAATTTTTTTGACTTTTGCTCAGTTTACTAAAAGTGGCACTTTTAAATTGTTTAGAAAAAAATGTTGAGCGCGCTCATAACAAGTTTTAACTGCTTTAGCTTGGTTTCTTTTCACTTTTTACGACCTTAAAAAAATTTCTGTGCAAAAAAATTTTTTTTTGTTCAGAAAAGAATAGACTATGTGATTTTTGTTTTTTTTTTATTTGACAGCAAATGATTTCTTTGTTTGTTTTTTTAATTATGAAGCAAATGATTAATTTTGCTTTATATTTATCTTTAAATCCTTTCTTATTTCCACTTCCAGGTTCTCTTTTAATAGATTGTTTATATTGCTACAAAATAAATCCAACT
>NC_061165.1:41645044-41717544 GCF_022113875.1 Hydra vulgaris
TCAGCAACAAATGTTTGGATTGGCTTGGATTGCAACAAATGTTTCGTATCCAACACGTTGACACAAATAAAAAAAAAAGTGTAGATGTGTCAAGATTCAAAGGGGAGTGTCTCAACAAACCTGAAATACTTGAAAAGTTGAAAGATACTGAGAGCAAAAAAGCAGCAAAGCAAGCTAAAAAACAACCTAAGCTTAGCCCTAATAGAGAACAGCAAATAAACCAAGCAACATGTCCAACAAAAATATTAGCTGCAAACCAATTCAAGTGTAAAAAGTGCCTAAATGTTTTGGGCGAAACTTCAGCAAGTCAAATTGTGGAATGGTACCAGTGTGAAAATTCAAGCTGCAAGGTTTGGCTATGTCAAACATGCATACCAAAGCGATACGTAAAAGGCACTGAGTTTTACAAAAAGTGCCGCACAAGTAAAAACTCAACTCAACCTCTAGTACCTCTAAACGCCTCAACGTCATCACAAGAATAAAAAAGTTTATTTTATTTGATTGATTTTTTAATTGTTATTATTGATTTTTTTTTTAATTGTTATTATTGATTGCTTTTTTGTTTTTTTAATAAAGTGTTGTTTTAATTACACTTATATTTGCATATTTCATTCTCCCCGATGTCAGTGTAGAATGGAATAAAAATTCAATCAAATAAAGTTTCATAAAAAACTTTACAAAAAAATTGTTAAAATTTTATATATTTAAATACAGCTCAAAACTCTCCACAACTTTCAAAAAAAAAAAGGAAAAATTTTTTTTCCGTAAAAAATTAATAATTAAAATCATTAACTATTCCATTTGACCCCATTTTACTCTACTTATGCATCTTATTTTCAATATTTCAATAATGTATGTTGTAGCCCTTTTTATATTTAGTCTTTTTTTATTATAATTATTATTATTATTTCTTGTCTCGTGTACCTCAGCTTGTCTTATTTACCTCATTTTGTTTTTATCTCCTTTTAATATTCTTTTTGAAATATTTTAAAATTACTTAATAAAAAAAAAAATTTAATTTTTAAATGTTCATTTTTTTAAGTAATTTTAAAAGAATTCAAAAGTAAGATTAAAATTTTGTCACACCCATATGATGAAAAATGGCCTTTTTATGATTTTCCACTTTTTTCAAATCTTTTTGTCACTTAATGAATCAATTGTCTTAATGAATAAATCTATTTTCATATTCACCTTCTTTTTTTTTTTTGTTCCTTATTTTTTTCCCCCTTTTTTGTTCACTTAATAATACTTTGTTTAATAGTTTTAATAAAATTATTTATATTTAATAAAGGTAGCACATCGTCCATCACTAGAAAGATTGATATATGCTTTGATGATCTTCAATGGATCATTACTCAGCAAGATGGACAGTTAGGGATTGCAAATATTTTCATTCGAAGATTCTTGTAATTTATTTTATATTTGAAGTTGTTTAAAATTTTTAATAATTTTCAACTTGCAGTATAATTAATTTTTTAATTGCAATATTTTTTGAATATTTTTATTTGCATTTAATTTTTTTAATATTTTTAATGTTTGTACAATTTAAACTCGACCTAAAAAAATTTTTTAATCGATCGTGCATGCAAACCTTATCTTATGTTCAATCTCATGTATGAATCATATTTTTATTAAAATCTTACTTTTAAACCTTATCTTAAATACTTTTTCATGTTCCAAGTCCTTCACTTTATCCCTGGTACTGCACTTGACTTGTTTCTCTGTGCAGTTGCCTTGGTCATCAAGGTTTGTGTTGCAGAGTTATAGAGTTAAGATAGGGTTGTAACCACAAATAAAGTAATCTTCTTAACTGTAGTGACCTTCTTGGCCTTGGTGAGGTAAATTAACATAATAAAAAAGAAAATAATGTTTAAACCTTATCTAAAATCTCATTTTCTCTACATTAAGCACATTACTTATGTAATAAAATTTGTTTTACAATCTTGGTTTACGAATCATATAAAAATTTGTATATAGTATAAATACATATATATATATATATATATATATATATATATATATATATATATATATATATATATATATATATAAATACCCTTAAATTATGCACAAACTTTTATCTTTAAACTTTGTATACTACTTGTACAGCGTATTTAAATACTAAAATTTTTAAGTTTACTTTCATTTTATTTAAATTTTTAGGTATAATCAGCTCACTTTCACAGGTAATAGCATTGAAAACTTATTTGAAGTTGGACATTTTTCAGTTAAAAACTTGCTTCCTGGTGAACTTTATCGAGAAGCTTTAGTTCCTTATGAAGCAAATATCCGGCGACGGGTTGATAAGACTGTAATGCTTAGAATTTACTGCCGTGTGTCCCCTGCTGTTGCTGGTATTTTAATAAAAGAACACTTTGAAGTTAATGTGTGTCCTATTGCAGTTCGGTTGACTCATAAACTCTTTGTAAATATAGAAGCCTTTTTGTTTCCAAAAACATTACCTGAAGCAAATGATCAACCAATAGATAGTTATCAATCCATACAATTAGGAGTGAGATGTATGTATACTTTATTTAATGTCTACTTATCGGTTTTATTTTTTTTAACTTCAGATTAAATTTTGTTATTGAATTTTAGTGCCAAATGATCAAGTTTTTCATACAAAAGATGGAGTATGGGACTCTACTGAGGTTATATCATGATCACTGTTATTTTTATAATTTGGATGAGTATGCTGAACAAATATATAAGTGAATTCTTTTTTTTATAGAATTTAGCTCCTAAAAAACCTCCACAGCGTCCACCACCTCCACGAAATGTCAATACTAACCTGCGCAAGAATACTTCGTTATCCACTGAGGATTCAGTAGATGGATCCAAAATAAGGAGATCTTGTGATACAAACGACATCAGTACAACATCAGGAGCTCAAAAGGTAATTTTTATTTAGTATTCTTGAATAATATTGAAAATAATTTTATTAAAATTATTCTAAAGTAGACTAAATTAGTTACTATAGATACAAACAATTGTTTTAAATTTTGTTTTAGATTTTAGATATTGTGAATAAAATATATAACTTTGGATGTTTATTATTACTATATATTACTTACAGATCTTTTTTATGGATTCTTTACAAATAAATTTTGTTAAAATTTTAACATATTAAATATTGTAAAACATCAAAGCATATAAAACTGAAGGATTTAACTATTAAAATTTTATGTTAAGGGTCCAAGTGTTAAACGCAGCGCATCCAGTCATTCTGTTTCCTCAGAAGATCGTGATGTAAACACAATGAAAGAAAGAGCTGCAAAAAATCAAACTTTCATTTATGTCAAGATTCCTGAGGTTCCTGTCTGTTTTAGCTACAAAGTATGTGGTATTAAAATATATTTAACTTAGTCAGGTCAGCATTTTTGACTTAGTCAGATCAGTTTTTTAAAAGTATTTTTATATAGACACCTATGCAGGGATTTTGTGCTTTGACTGCAATGCTTGTCTTTGGCAGATGCAGTAGCTGCTTTTGTCCATAACCAACCAACTTACACTTTTGTGTAAGTTGGTTGGTCATTTATGATATTTGTTCATAAACAACCAAAAAATTCAAAACTTAAGACCTCACAAATGACAAAGGATGACATTTTTATGATTGTTTAGGAGTTGATTACGTTCTAATCGGAAAGCAAAAAAGAAAATGGCTAAGTGATATAAGAGTAATACAAAGTTTGTGACAAGAAATCGATGAAAAATTTGAAGAAATGAAAAAATAGTTATATAAGTGCAAAATGTGAAAATTGAAAGAAGATAAAGTATGAACTGTTTTGAGAAAGTGTCAAAATCAGGTCAAAAGGAAATGTAGAAAGTAGGGTGGGGTGGGTTTATATGGATAGAATTTTAGATTTTTTTTTTTAGTTAATAACCACCATAATAACTTTTGTTATTTTTCTTTACATTCAGGGTGTATACAATAAAATCACAATGAGTAAAACATAAATATATTTTAAATAAATAACTTACTAATCTTTTTTTTAACAAGGCCTTTCATATATCCAAGTTACCCTACTGGTGGGGTAATACAGATACTATATTATATTTGATCTATCACCCTTTTCATGAATTTAAAAAGTCAAACTGTATTGGTTTTATCTAACAGTTTTACTTTTTTTACTGATACAGTCTTCTTTTCAGCTAAGAATTATTCTCTTCTCCTTGCAACCTTACGACAACGTTTTGTGATGTTAAAATTTATCCCGTTTTGGCATGGACACGCCCTATGCGTTATTTTATTTATTTTTTGGGCTTTGTGTAAATACAGAATCAATTGCTCTTTGCAGGTTTTTTAAATCATTTTTTTTTCTTAGACTCATCTACTTCCTCATGCTTTGGTTGCATATTCACTATCTTTTTTGTAAGTTTTGATTTGTCAACAGGGTAAAGGCCACTACCATTAAAACAACTTTTCAGGAGTTTGCTATCTATCTTCCTGACAAGAGCTTTTAGTAAAGTTGGAAATACAGACTTGTCAACATCTTTATGTCTACTTTCTCTTAACCAATTTTTAAGGATTTTCTTCTAATGGGATTTCAATGGAGCAAAAAAACCAACATCAAGAGGTTGTAATGCGTGACTTGTGTTCGGAGATAAGCAAAGTAAAATTATATGATTGTCCAGAGCCTTTTTAACAGTAGAATGTATTATATGGCTATTGTGTCCATCACACAAAAGCAACTCAGGCTTTTCATATTTCTTTACATGTATAATAAAACTGTCAATCCAACTTTCAAAAATCCAACCATATAGCATCATAAAGGTGGATGGCTTTGTAGACAACAAAGAAAGGTAGACACTGGCCATTTTCCGACTCACAAAACAGTACAGTATACATTGATTTACCACATGATGAAGCAACGTAATAGGCTGTTTTTGATTTTTTACAAACAAAGATTTTTCCTGCTGTAAAATTTGTGTGTAAACCTGTTTAATCTAAATTAAGTATGCAATGTGAATTTGGTTTAATATCTTCTCATATAACTCAAAAAAATCTGTCAATGTTTTTAGAGAGATCATTAGTTCTTGCTTATGTCAAAAGTTTAGGTTTTCTTTTTCCAAGAATTCCATTCCATCTTTTTTCAAAAGACATGCACCTGTCTTTCCCTGGCTTGTCATCATTGAATCCTATACAACATTTACAGCTTTTTTGCCTGTAAATGTTGTATAGGATTTAACCATCAGTTTAGTATCTTCTCTATCTTGTGGAAAACCTATCCAAGATCTTCAAAGTAACTTGAAAATGTTACCTCTTCCAACTATTTTGATTCGCAACCAATGATATGCTTGGCCTGGGCATATACTTATCAATCATATGTATAAAATTCACATTTGAAGAACAGTATATATATATATATATATATATATATATATATATATATATATATATATATATATATATATATATATGTATATATATATATATATATATATGTATATATATATATATATATATATATATATATATATATATATATATATATATATATATATATATATATATATATATGTATATATATATATATATATATATGTATATATATATATATATATATATATATATATATATATATATATATATATATATATATATATATATATATATATATATATATATATATATATATACATTGTCCTCCAAAACATTTGCAACCAAATAAAAAATTTTCTTTAATACGTTTTAAATTAGAAAAATAGGTTAATATTACATATAAGAAAAAAGATTTGTACATAATAAAACTACTGCAAAATGAATAAAGGTGTTTTTTTGTTTCTATTAGCTATTAGTATTTTAATGCAAAAAATATGTGACTTCCAAAACGTTAGCAACTTTTTTTTATAACTACTCTAAAAAACTCACAGAAAATCATCCGCACGAGAATTATTTTGTGTGGAAATGTCTAAGGGAATTGTAGTGCTGTAATCATTAATACTTATCCAATGAGAATCAACTAATTGTTATTTTTACTTAATTGTTACTTATCCGATGAGAATCAACTAATTGTTATTTTTACTTAATTGTTACTTATCCAATGAGAATCAACCAATTGTTATTTTTTGTCCATAGAAAAGAATGGAGTGTTGTAATCATTACAATATTAATTTGAGATCACGTATTTATATTTACTTTTATTAAAGTTCAAATGTAAATAATAAATGCTCATTAATAAGTATTTATATTATTAATAAATATTCTAATAAATATTTGTATTTATTATTTACTTTTGAGCTTTATAGCAACAAAAAAACCTTTCATTTCTTAATTTATTTCTTAAGAAGAATTGAAAAGCTAGAATTGAATTTGTAAATGCTGATAGTAACTGGGCTATAAATGATTAGAATCTAATGATTAGAAGTATTGTGAAGCGATGAATCAAAGTACAATTTCAAAGGTCCTGATGGCAATTTAAAGGTATGTAAGCTAAAGGTAAACACTTATTTAAGTATGGTGCAATAATCCAATTAAAGTAATGAAATGGCAAGTTCAATCACCTGATCTCAACCCAAAATTATGGTATTAAGTTAAACTTTCCCTAAAACACAAAGGACTCTTCAAAAATCCTGATGAGCTATATAAAGCACGTAGAATGCGATTACACAAGAAAAAAAAATAAACTCATAGAGTCTATGCCGAGAACATGTTCCATGATCCTAAAATGTGCCATTAACTATTGATTTTAGTATTTTTTTAAGTAGTTATAAAAAAGATGCTAATGTTTTGGAAGACCACATTTTTGCATTAAAATAACAATTTAAGCAAAAAAACACGTTTATTCAATTTCAGGTAGTCTTATTATGTACAAATCTTTCTTCATATATATAATATTAATCATTTTTTTCATTTAAATGAAAACATAATTTAAAAAAAAACGGCTGTAATTAGTATTTGAAGTAGATATCAATTATAGTTTTTTCTAAATATTAATTTTGTTTTTTAATCTTGATTTGAAATATATTTTTTAAGGGTGAAAAAGAACGTAATATAGAGGATGCACATGATTTCAACCTTTGTTTGCCCACACTTGAATATCAAAGTCGAACATGGACTTGGCAAGATTTATTTCAAGCAATGAAAAAAGACTATATCAGAATATTAGTACCACAAGTATGTTTTGTTGGTTTTTTCTAGATTTTGTGATTTTCCTAACCATTTTTCTTCTTTTTGCAGTTTTAAAAATTGTATGATATTTAATTTTTTTGCAAATAAAGCGATTTACATAAAAAATTTTGTTACAAACCTTTCTTGACCCTTTAATTCCAAAATAGAAATCTCAACTTTGCTTTTCTAAATCTGGTTAAGCAGATCTGGTTTTATTCTGGTATTATCTAATACCAGATTTAATTCCTAGTAATAATTTAATGCATATTGAGTTTTATTAGAGTTTTATTACTGGCCTCACATGCGATGCTAAATGCAAGATCATGTAATCTTGATATAATGCAATTATCTCAAAAATTTAGTAATGTTTTTTTGCCTCTGAATTCAAAAATCGCATTTGTTTTGGCGTACCATCAATAGTTTTTTATTTTAGTTTTTAGTTTTAAATTTTTTTGATATAAGCACAATTTTTTCAATGTCAGTGTGTTAGTCAATTTAATAATAGTTACATATGTAACTACAATATAAAAGTACTATGTGTTTATTATAAATTATATTACAATATATATTATATATTATGCATAGCACTTTTTTATATATTGTAAATTATTTAAGAAGCAATTCTCTACTTTAAACTTTATCCTCATGATTAAAAGTCCGATTTTGTTTTCTTGAGTGCATAATTTTATCTTTTCTGACTAGAGAAAATAATCTCCCATCATAGCAGTATCCCATCATCCTTGATATTAATTTTTCTTTTTGCAATGTCCTGATAAAATCTTTTACTGTGCTCCTCTTTGATATTGCCCATGTTTTCCAGGAAAAAATCTAGGTGCGAGTGCAAGAAATGAATTTGGACATACAACAACGTTAATGTTGTAATAAGCTTTGCAACCATTTGTTTGTAATTAGGATCTATGCAATTTCCTAGTAAATGGTCTTTACCATAGTTTTGGAAACAAGAGATTAGATTCTTGTAAAGCTTTTCCTCCAAAATCAAACTGTATTAGTTCCACTCTTACTGGCCAAGTAATTTTTGATGATCATATCATCAGCCCTGATGTCTCGTAAGCAATGAATAATTTGTGCATTCTCTCTAGAAGCCAAAATAAGTATAAATCTCTCATTAAATCATCTAGCTCACTCTGATTTGGAAAGTCAGGCTGAAAAACTGCTCTTGATACAAAAGCTTCTTTCATGTCTTTGCTACTGTTACTTGCTGACACTTGAGATGAAATATTCAATGCATCTTCCTTTGTAAAAAAAATTTAAAAACAATATATAGCAACTTCAACATAGACAAACGTTCAAAACTTCCGTAAAAGATAAATGCATAGTAAATAGTTCCTCATGTTTAATTAAATTAAATGTAAGGCTTTTAAAGATTATGATGCTTTTAGAGAGTATAACGCTAATACCATATACAACAATTAAATAATGCTATTTTGCTGTATTAAAATAATACAATGTACTTGTAAATACATTGGTTACTTAAAGCTTTTTTGAATCTTAATTTTTTTTAGATTTTAAAAGAAAAACTACATTTAAAAAGCGCTGGTGTTGATACAAAACCTTCTATTGCACAAACGGAGTAGGTTTTCAAACTCTGTAATTAATCATAATATCTTTCCTTAAATTTTTGAAAAGTCAACTTAATTCTATATTTTATGAATACATATAACTTTCTTGTTTTTTTTAGTGATACGAATAAAGCAAAATTATTGTTGGGAGAAAAAGTAAAAAAAAATTTGAGTTTCTTTTTATATATATATACAATGTATGTATGTATGTATGTATGTATGTATGTATGTATGTATGTATGTATCTTTGTATGTATGTATCAATATATGTTTGTATCTATGTATTAGTTCGTCTCGACACAAAACTTGTGATAGATGAATTTATACATTTTAAAGTTTATTTTTTATTTTTTTAGGAATTTTCTCAGCAGAAAAAGTCTTCTAAAAGGTTATTTGGAAAACTTTTAAAATCAGCAAAATCTGCTTCAGCGGAAAAGATAAACGATCAAGGGTTTTCTTCAAAAACGAATGAAGGTAATAAAATCTTATTAATTGCTGTCGTTGTCGTCGCTGTTGTTGCTACTTTACTTAAGTTATTTTTGTTGTTGTTGTGCCTTCTGTTATTGTTGTTGTTGCAGATGTTTTTTGGTTTGTTGCTGCTTTTTGGTTTGTTGCTCCTGTTTTTTTTTGTTGTTATTTCTGTGTTTTTGTTGTTGTTATTGTTTATAAAAAATTAATTTTTCATGAATTCGATCATTTTTATTGTAGAACAAAAGCAAGTTTTGATGGGAAAAGGCGTGGAACCAAATAATCTTCAACATGCATTCCATAAACTCCGAGATTTTAATTCACAGAAAAATTGATTTTATATATATATATATATATATATATATATATATATATATATATATATATATATATATATATATATATATATATATATATATAGCGTGTAGCATATAAAAAATATTTTCTACGATTGCTTTGATAAAAATTTAAGTTTTAATTTTTACATTTATTGATGTGAATCTTTTTTATAGTATTTCTGTATTTTCTAATGTTATTCTTTTACATTTTTTCGTTGTTATGACGTTACACTTTCGTGATGATTTTTTTGTAGCCTAACCCTTTTTTTGCGTGTGTGGCCTAAAATAAAAAATAGCTATTTACTTTTATTAATGTTATACCTTTAGTTTAGCGGTATTTTGCGTTTATACCATACTTATTTCATTTTTATATCTGATATTTTATCAACGCTTATATCAGAAACTTTTTTTGTTGATTTTTTTTTTATATAGATCAAATTTTTGTACATATATAATTATTTATATAATTTTATTGTAATATAATTTCTTTAAATTTAAAATTTTCTTTGGCTTTTAATGATACTTCTGTAAAATTAAATTAGTTGTCGTTATGTCTGAGCTTAATATTGATTTATGTTGTGATTTTGTTTAAAAATTTATTAAAATTTAGTGGTATTATTCAACTAAAATTTATAATGGCTCAAGGAAAAATGAAAGTCAAGACCAACTTTGAAAGAAAACCAAAAAAGGCTCATAAGCCGCTTGGGCCTAAAAAAGGTATATTTTTCTAGTGATTTCAAAGTCTTTTTTTTTACAGCCGACATTGACTAAAATGGTTTATTTATGATTTTTCATATAGGAGCAAAAGTTATCGCGCCTAAAAAAGCAGTCCGAATAAAAGAAAATAACTTGAAATCGGTAGATTTTAAATCAAAAATTTAAATCAGCCTTGTTAATAACTTAAAATGCATTGCTTTTTTGTTTTTTTAGTATTTATCTTTTTTATAGTAATTATCAGCTATTTCATCTTAAAAATATGTTAAAAAATTAAAGTTTAATTTTTTAACATATTTTTAAGATGAAGTAGTTGATAATTATCAATAAATTGTGCACATTAGAATTATTCGTAGTAACCATTACATTTTTATTATCTATCTTTGTTAATCAGGTTCTACAGAAGTCAATAAATGCATCTATCGAACGAGAATTAGCAAATAAAGCTGGAACAAGAAGTCTGTCAGTTGTCAGAGTCGAATCAACAGATGCCGATGCTAGTGAAAAAGTTGGCAATAAAAAGCTAAATAAAAAAAAATGAGATATAGTAAAATAAATAAACGAAAATAAATAAATAAGTTTACAATGTTTTTATAAAATTTCTTAGTTTATAAACAGCCAAAAAAAAAAAACCTGAAATAAAACATATAATATAATTAACTTATATAATTTAGCCAACGATGTTTCATTTATGTTAAATGGTATGATGGAAACTGTCTATAGTATTAATTGTTTAACATTTTTAATGATTTATTTTAATTTTGGAGTTGTTTGGTTTTCTGTTAGGTTATTAAGTATGCACTACATACTTATACATAAGATTCCTATGTGGTGTCGGCAAAGTGCCAAAGAAGTGGCCTGTTCAATATATTTTGAATTGAAGCACACCCTACAGTTAAAGTACCAGTGTTCAATGCTGCTTTGTAAAAAATCATGTACATTTTTAATCTTCCAGTTGTTCATATAATTGGTCCTATCTTTTCGATTTATATGGCTGCCACACCAAGTAATTTTATACATAAAGATCCTAAAAAAATATTTTTCTTGATAGAATCAATAGCTCCTATCACATCAAGTTAGAAGTTCACAAGTTTTATTTTCTATTCATCTGAAAGAATAGGAAGTTTTTCTTCCTTAACATTATTGTTGTCAACTGAATCTATTAACTTGCTATCCCAATCAACAAAACTAACTTTTAGAGGTTTTCAGAAGCTTTATATATCGGTAGCAATTGTCTGCACATACTCTATTTTTTTCTTAAATGGTTTAAGTTAAAAAAGTGCGTGAGTAACAAATATTTACTAAACTTAATTCCAAAATAAAGCTTTCCATTACACTGAGCATAAACTAAAATTTTATGCTCAGTGTAATGGAAAGCTTTATTTTGGAATTAAATTAAAACAAAAAATATTTATTCTCTAATCAATATATTTACTTGTATACGATATATATTTACTTGTATGATTTAGTGTAGCCTGAGTTGACTCTTTTTAAGTTGACACTTTTTTCCACTATGTAACGTTAACGGTCAAATGAATCAATGATTAAGTTCAACTGACACCTTCCTAAAAGACATTGATTAGAAACTGTTTATGCTGTTTAGATAAACGGTTGATGAAAATATCAACCAATTTATCTATCACATCTCGTGAACTTTAGTGCTTTTTAGTCACTTCAATTCGCTTTATAGCGAATTGAAGTTTTGAAGTGCCTATTACTTTTGCCTTTTTAAAAATAAACTAAAAAACCTCATTCTTTCATTAGATAGTATATTGGGTTATTATTAGTAGTAAAAGTTTAAAACATATTTTGGTCCACTTTTTTATTGTTTATGTACATATCTACGTTTATTAAAGTTTATATTTTTGCTTGAATTCAAAATGGTAGATTGAGTTAACTATTTCATTTAAAGCATCTAACTACATTTGAATTATCTTTTTCTAAGTCCATATTTTGACAACTGAGAAAATCAATGTCAAAGTTTGAGTTTTTTTGCTGCTCAATTCAAAAAACAATTTGGGAATTGAAGTTTTTCCCCAGACTTAAGATTGTTCTGTTGTTCATTCTGTTGTTCAATTTTAATTAAACTAAACTTATAAAAATTAAAAACTTAGTTTTATTATTTTATAAAAGACAGACGTTGTTGTCTCTTCAGACGAAAAGAAGAACCAAAAAAAGAAAACCAAGAAATCTCATAAGCCGTTTGGGTCTAAAAAAGCTGTATTTCTCTAGTGATTTCAAAGCCGCTTTAGCTGGTTTTGACTAAAATGGGTTATTTATGATTTTTTATATAGAGAAAAAAATTATTGCGTCTGAGAAAGCTGCCAGATTAAAATAAAATATTATTATAAAAATGAATTTTTAAATTGGTAGGCTTATGTTATGCTGATATAAAAGGATAAACACTTTCTAATGATGCTGATCAGAAAATGCTTATAATTCTGGACCTGGCTCGTAGTAGAAATGCATAATGACTTCTACTAAAGGGTATCGTATAGTAAACTCATGAAATTATCAAATGAAATTATCTCACATGAAATTATCAAAATTTTGTGGTACGCATGAATTAAACCAAAAAAAAATTATTTATATCAGTCATCGATGAATTTTAGAAGAAAACACGTTATAACACTGGCTAAATCATTTACCCTATGGCCAGCTATGGTTTCATAGATAAGGATGAAAAACCATTCTGTAAGCGAATAGTGACCATTTAGATAATAACTTGAAAGTTTATGTTTGTTTTTATAATATAATTTATATAATAAAATTCGCCCATATTAAGCAATCCTTCCATGTATTCTTTATTTGTAATTTTTCTATAATAAGGTTGGATTAAATTAAGTAGATTCTCTCGCTACTAATATTCGAAAACAATAAAATTTCCAAATATGAAATTTAAAAACTTTATATTTTGGAATTAGATACAAAGAAGCTATGATAAAAAATGTTTTTTTTCCTTAAATTTTTCCAGCAGATATATTGTGTGTATGTATTTGCTTATATAAAAAAATAATTTAAAATCCGTACTTATAAAAACAATTATTTACAGGACTGAAAGACTGGGGCTAGAAGAAGAAAAATTTAGTGTAATCAATATATGCAACATTTTTCTTAAGATTTTTGGAAGTTTTAAAATAGAAAATACTTGACAGTCATCGTCAAAGGTCTACAACTTATCAAACATTACTTGACGCTTAATCTCAGATATATTTGCAAAGCATTTAAACTTAAAACTTTTAATTTTTTTTAGTATTAAGCTCAATTTTCTGGAACTTATTTATCTTTCGAATTTTTACATTTTTAAATTTTCCTTATTTTTTTTTTAAACAAAACGAACTATATTAGCACAGCAAACAGTTCAGGAGCCTGGAGTCATAGCATGCCATGACATGAGCAATCAGCTGACAGGTGACAGCACACAGCCAGATTTCGTTGACAAGTGCCATTTTGCAGTGGACGAAACAAGTACAACTTTTTTGGTTTGTTTCATTTTCTTAAGTCTGGTCCGTGTCAACGTAACGGAAGTTTTTAATTAATTAAAGGAAGTATCCAGAAGTTTCCAGAAGTTTTCAGAAGCATGCTAAAGCTTCCAGAAGTTTTCAGAAGAAGCATATAGAAGCATCCGGAAGCATCCAGAAGTATCCAGAAACATTCAGAAGTATCCAGACGCATCCAAAAGCTTCCAGATGCATCAAAAAGAAGCATCTAGAATCTTCCAGAACAGGTTCACACAGGTTCATTTTACTATATAAGAGACATGTAAACCGACATGTAATTCAGTCAGTATATGGAAATTAATCAGTCAGTATTATTAAGACAGTTTATTGAAGTGAGTTTTATCAAAGTGTTTTATCGAAGAACATCAATACAAGAAGTGAAATACAACAAGTCTTTCATTACATCAATACAGTCCACATCCAACCAAGACGTTGTGTTCCACAGAGCATTATTGTATCATCACAAGGTAAATGTAACACGGTAAGCCTTGAGAAGCGTGAATATTTATTTTTATTATTTTTATGACTTCAAATGTCACAAAAAAGTATTAATGATAAATATCGCGTGAAAAAATGGACAGTATCAAGACTATGTTCCAAATATCGTTCTACGGCGAAGTTGGCAACAGATAACAAAGGTGGAAGACCACATTCCATCACTTCTAGAGAGGATTCTATGTTCGTCAGATCCGTCAAGAAGGATCCCTGGATATCATCAGTCAAGATACAAAAGCAATTAGAGCTACCTGTATCGGACCGAACAATTAGACAACGTTCTGTTGAAACAGGATTGTTTTCTCGACGCCCTTCAAAGAAACCGCTGATTTCACTAAAGAACCAAAAGAAAAGACTCCTGTTTGCTACATCTCATATTGACTGGAATGTGCAGAAATGGCGAACTGTCCTGTTCAATGATGAATCGAAGTTCAACATTATTGGGAGCAATGGCATTTGCCGTGTACGTCGACCGGCCGGAAAACGCCTCGATTTACTCTACTGCCATAAGACCGTGAAGCATGGTGGAGGCAATCTAATGGTTTGGGGTGTTTTTCTGCTAACGGTCTAGGTTCAGTACACCGAATCAATGGAATAATGGACCGTTTTATGTATAAAAAAATCCTGAAAGATGTTATGTTACCTCATGCTAAATGAAATTTGCAAATAAAATGGGTTTTTCAGCAAGACAACAATCCGAAACACACTGCAAAAGTAGTCAAGCAGTGGTTTCAAGACAACCACCTATCGGTGATGGATTGGCCGCCTCAATCTCTGGATCTCAACCCTATCGAGAACCTGTGGGAGATCGTCAACCGCAGAATTAATCGTGAAGGTGTTTATAATAAGGATCAACTGTTTGAACAAATCCAAAAGGCCTGGGCAGCGATTCCAGAAAGTTTCATTGATCATCTGATCGAATCTATGCCTCGAAGATGCAAGGCTGTGATCGACAACAAAAGATTCGCCACGAAATATTGATAGCCAAATACAGGTTGGTCAACATTTTGTGGAGTTGCATTTGTTTTGTCCAGAAGAAAATCAACTTTTTTTTAATACTCTTGATTAATTTATTAATTTTGTGTACAAATAATGAACTTTGTGATGAATAAAACTTGAAGAACGTTGTCTCTAAACAGTTACATAGTTATTTCTCTAAATTGAAAAAATGCAGCACTTTTATATAAAGAAACTAAATTAGCATTATTTGGTTGCACTTGTTTTGCCCGATACTGTATATATATATATATATATATATATATATATATATATATATATATATATATATATATATATATAAATCTTAGCTTTTTGTATGTCATTAGTGTATGTCATTTTCAATAAATTATGGATTTACCTAAAAAATACTTAACTGATTCTAAACTTGAGACTGCAACAACAAAATATTTAACTACCCATAATATCTACAAATGATCACTAAAAAAAGTTTTTTTAAATACATGGAGTGACTTTAGCCCGGTCAATATAACTCCATGTAGTGGGCCAAAAACAACTTTTTTTTTTAAGCCTCAGTTGCAAAAAAGTAAAAAACTACTAGGCTTTCAAAACAAGATCGAATCATTTTTGGCAACAACTTCTGAAATAGGAAAAAAAGTTCAATAAAACATGTTCTAAATTCAATTTTGCATTCTAAGTTATTGTATTTAATTGATGCTTGCAGCTTAAAATGCATTTTTGACTATTTTTGCATTTTTAACCCATAAAATTTACAAAAATTTTAATTTTGAGACTCAAACTTAAGCGGGTCAAATAAAAATAATAACCACTAATTTTTCTTCACAAATGCGTTTTACAAATCAAAAGCCAGGAATGAGGAGGTTTTTGATTCGTTAAAATTATTCATCACCAAAAAAATAACACAATTTTTTATAAAATATAATTTTATTAATTATAACATATAACTTAATAATTAATATAATAACACATTTTTTTATAAAATATAACTTTATTATTAATTATAAAATATAATTTTATAATTTAATAAAAAATAATATAATATTATTAATTTTGATAAAAAGATAAACCATTAAAGTATAAATATTTACAGAAAAAGTTTATAATTTTGATTTTTCATCACCTTGTACAAATACCTGTTTAAATCGCCAGATATCCTAAAAAAAAAGATATTACAAGCAAATATTAATTTATGTCAATATTTTTATATATATTATTTATTGTAATTTTATTAATTATTACGTGTAAGTACGTTTTAGGTATATACCGAAAAGGTACTTACACTAAATAATTTTTTATACATGTATGTACGGAAGGAAATAATAATTTCAGGCCGCAGAATACGTGTCATTATGATTTGTTATATCTATAAATACAATTGCGTATTTTATTTGTTTAAAAGTCTTTTGTAAAAAAACTTTCAAACAAAAGATTTTATTGAAATTTTTATATTTTTTGTATTAGACAAATGTAAAGATGATGAGAAGTACCATAAAAAATCACTTTCTTTTATCCCATTTATTTCCTTAAGGTTATAGAGTTACCTCTTTTAAAGTAATATAAACTTTAAAAAAAATAAAAAGCACTAAATCTTTCATTATACATCTTAAAGTAATAGCTTTTAAAATTCTTAACTTGAAACGATTCTCTTAAGACACGATGTACTCCTTTAAAATAAAAATTTCAAGAAAGAAAAAAAAATACAATAAAAATTTTAACACAATTACTTTATATTATAGTATTTTTAATTTAGCAAAAAGTGGCAATAACAGATTTCAATCATTGAGTATAATCTAAATGCCCATTTATATTAAAACCAATTTATTTGAAGACACTGTAAACAGCCTCTATAGTCTATTCAGCATACGGTTCCAGACAACAATAATTATATTCAAAAGTATGAGATGAGGATCGACAACTACATACACTTCCCGCGTAACTCTTGTTCTGTATTTTAAAATACCTTTGCATACTTACTGTAAGTAAAAAAACAATATTGTGAGGCAACAAACTATACATTATTAAATTAGTTTGAGATGCTAGAACATTCCTCTCTTAGATGTTTTTCCCAGAAGTTTTTGGTATTATCAATATATCTGCATATCCAATGATAACCCCAGATTGAGATGTAATGTTTTTTAAGCCTATTAGTAAATATAGGTCAATGATCTTAAAGTAATCTACCATGTAGTGTTACATAGAAGATGCAATTCAAGTGTTGGAACTAAGTGATTAATTTTCAAGATTTTTACCTAAATTAGTCACGACATAATCACATTTTTAAAATCTTTTATTTGCAGTTGCTTTGCTTAATTTTCAACAAAAAAAACTTACACTAATGATCAAAAGAAGCTTGGAGTTCTTGGAGTACCACTTTCTAGGGTACATTCACTTTCACTCAACAAGTAGGCATTTTACCGGTATGAGAAGACAAACCAAAGATGCACATATATATATATACATATATATATATATATATATATATATATATATATATATATATATATATATATATATATATATATATATATATATATATATATATATATATATATATATATATATATATATATATATATATATATATATATATATATATATACAGTATTGGACAAAACATATGCAACCAACATCAAACAATGCTAAAAAGTGTTCGTAATTTTACAAGTCTTAAAAACGAAACAAACTATACTACCACAGCAAACAGTTCAGGAGTCTGGTTCATAGCATGTCTCAGTTCATAGCATGCCATAATATGAGCAATCAGCTGACAGGTGACAGCACACAGGCAAAATTTCGTTGACAAGTGCCATTTTGCAGCAGACAAAACAAGTGCAACTTTTTTGGTTTGTTTCATTTTCTTAAGTCTGGTAATTCAGTAATTATAATAACATGTAATTCAGTCAGTATATGGAAGTCAATCAGTCAGTCAGCAAGACAACAATCCGAAACACACTGCAAAAGTAGTCAAGCAGTGGTTTCAAGACAACCACCTATTGGTGATGGATTGGCCGCCTCAATCTCTGGATCTCAACCCTATCGAGAACCTGTGGGAGATTGTCGACCGCAGAATTAATCGTGAAGATGTTCATAATAAGGATCAACTGTTTGAACAAATCCAAAAGGCCTGGGCAGCGATTCCAGAAAGTTTCATTGATCACCTGATCGAATCTATGCCTCGAAGATGCAAGGCTGTGATCAACAACAAAAGATTTGCCATGAAATATTGATAGCGAAATACAGGTTGGTCAACATTTTGTGAAGTTGTATTTGTTTTGTCCAGAAGGAAATCAACTTTTTTTTAATACTCTTGATTAATTTATTAATTTTGTGTACAAATAATGAACTTTGTGATGAATAAAACTTGAAGAACGTTGTCTCTAAACAGTTACATAGTTATTTCTCTAAATTGAAAAAATGCAGCACTATTACATAAAGAAACTAAATTAGCATTATTTGGTTGCACTTGTTTTGTCTGATACTGTATATATATATATATATATATATATATATATATATATATATATATATATATATATATATATATATATATATATATATATATATATATATATATATATATTTAAATATATATATATATGTGTGTGTATATATATATATATATATATTTATATATATATAATATATATATATTATATATATATATATAATATATATATATATAATATTTATATATATAATATATATATATATATTTAAATATATATATATATATTTAAATATATATATATATATTTAAATATATATATATATATATATATATATATATATATATATATATATATATATATATATATATATATATATGTATATATATATATATATATATATATATATATATATATATATATATATATATATATATATATATATATATATATATATATATATATATATATATATATATATATATATATATATATATATATTGAAGCTTTTCGCACTTTTTCCAAAACATTACTAGTTTGTTGATATTATAAACAAATAATTGAAAAGCCGGATATAAGAAATATATAATATCTTAAGTGAAAAAGATGATATCGAGATAAGTTCAATTGGAAACTTGTTTCATAAGGCAGCACATTTTTATGGAGCTGATAAATCTGCTGATAGACAAATTATGAATAAATATGAACTTCTGGATCCACAAAGATTCGAAAGCAATCAGGAAAACCACAAAAAACAACATACAGTAAGGATAAAAACCTCACAATACTAAGCAACGAAAAACCCTTTTTGACAGCTATTGATTAAAATGAAACATTTTAATGGAACAAATTATAGTATTTCTGTTACAAAACAAAAAACTGAAACCCCCAAGAAGAATTAACATAACTGCATCTAAAGTTGAGTTGTCAAAACTGGTCAAAGATTTTTTTAGTGATGAAAACAAGTTTATACAGTTCTGATCAGATGGAATCAAGTTTGTTTGACGTCCAATAGGTAAAAAATATGATCCTAAATTGCTTACCATAAAACATGCAGGAGATTATGTTATGCTTTTGGGATGTTTTAGTCGGTATGGTGCTGATCCACTCCATAGATATGCTGGTACTATTAATCAAGAAGTTGATATTCCAATCAATGGGAACATGTTGATCGCCACATATTAGGCATTGAGCTACAAATCCAATTTCTTTGATTTTTCTAAATAGCTTACCTATTTAGAAAAATTAAAGAAATTATGCACTTTATTCTGATTAATATTTGCATTAATTTGGTTGACTTTATACCTCATAGAAGCAAAACTGCTCTTATTTGTAAAGATAGTCGTACAAAATAGTAACGTGATTTTGCATTTCTAATAAATTTTAATCAAATATCGTTGGAAATTTTCTACATTTTAAAATATAAACGCTTTGTCTGCAAATTTTTGAACTCAACAAAAATCTTTATCTTTTTAATCAATTGAAATATGTTGATTAAATTATCAATATTTGTTCAAAACAATGCAGTAAACATAAAAATTTTTCAATGGTGTAAAATATGTTGGCTTTAGTAAAGTATGTGCTGCGATATTGAAAAAAAAAATTTATTTTTTCAAACTTTTTTAACCTGTTCACAATAAAAGGGTTGTATTTAAGTTATATATGAACATATAAACTCTTTTTTAATAATTTAATAATAACAATTTAATCTTATATACCTGCAGATATTTTGAAAGGACTGGTCTCTCTCTATGGTGTTCCATATTTATTTATTATGCCTAAAGCAACTTGATGACATGATGTAGCACCGAAGCTTTCTTTTCATTTCATCAAGCTTTCATTCATCAAGCTTTCATTCAAATTCATTCATCAAGCTTTCACTCAAAACAGCTTGACTAGAACAACAGCTGTTATGACAACAACAGCAGTTATGACAACAACAGCTGTTATGACATTCTGAAGTGTAAGAGCTTGGTCTTTTCTCCAGGAAAAAGATATTTCATCTAAAATTTGAAAAAATTACATCCAGACAGATAATTAACTCTACATTGTACTTAGGCCAAATATTCTCTTTGATTTGATTTTCTACGGAATGATGTATTATTGATACAGATTTTGAATATTCATTTTTTTTTTCCAAACAAACTGCGCTAACAGCTCCTCTCTTATTAATTTAAAACTATAAAAAAAAGAGACCAAAAATGGCAGATTTCAATGTTTCTAAGGATGTTTTTAAAATTCTAAGGTTTTTCACTTTCTTAAAACTGAAATTACTCTACTAATCAACTTCATATTTGTACTGCAGATGAAAAACATTTACCCAAACTGCATTTAGTTTAAAAAGAAACAAAATTAGAGATGGGAAGAAGTCAAACCTGCCAATCTCTATGGTTCACGTCTTTATTGCATTTAGAAATTAATCTTTGACTCTAGTACTTTAATCTTTGCAGGGTGTTGAATTGTATTTTTGCTCCTAAGAACAGTCTTTGTATTTAGTGCATCAAAATATTTGCAGGGGGTTAATTTGTATTTAATTCCTTACATATTACAGAGGTCAAATAGTAAAAAAGATATTACATAGTTCATTTAGTAAAATATAAATAAAAAAGGACACTATCAGCCCTCGGAATTAGGGCAATGCCGACATATGGCAATGCCGACTTAACTGCTGACCTAGAAGTGTCGGCAAAAAACGCCAACCGCATTTCTATGTTTTATGGTAAAACTTTTGTATGAAATTTTTTTTGCTGACCTGATGCCAACCACTAACAGATTAAAGTGCCGACCTCATTATTCCTAATTCCGAGGGCTACATTATTAATACAACTTAAATTCAGCAACTATTATAGAAAAAACACTTACTAACCTCAAAACTAGCAGTTAAATTTGGAAATCGTTTCTTAAAAATATCGTCAATTTCAGTTTTAATAACTTCTTGAATTGTACCAGCAACATCAATAAAATTGCAGTCAGCGGAAGCATAATGACAAGATATGGCCTGAATAAGAGACATTTTCTATATTTTTCTTAAACAAAATTTACATCATCCTGAAATAAATCTTTGTTTGCATTTTATTTTAAGAAATTTTTGTTGGAGATATTTAGATTTTTATATACAAAAAAAAATTAACAAAAGAAAAAAAAAAATTTTAATTAACCTTACGAAAGTGTTGTGTTTTATTTCGCCCAGAACCATGGAATAGTAAGGGATGAAAAAAGACAGTATCACCTGTTTCCATTTCTAAATATTCAAACTCTTTCTTTTTTATTTTATCAAATCCATTTATTCCAAGAAATCCCTTGTTCAATTTTCCTTCCCATTGTGGATATTGATGTGGCAAAAGCTCTTGAGTATGAGTACCAGGCTTAACAATAAGACCACCATTATGACGATTGATATTTTCCATAGCAGTCCAAGCACAGACTATGCGATCTGCAGGTCGTAAAGGAAAATAAAAAAGGTCTTGATGAATCGGATGTCGTGATGATTTTTTGCCACAATCGGGAGGCTAAATTATATGTTATGTTAATTTATTTTTAATTTTTCACTTTACTTTTATATTATTTTTTTAAAAAATCAATTTTATTGTTGGTTTATTATTATTTTGAAAATGTTTATGCATGACATAGTGGGAAAAAAAAAAAAAAAAAGAAACTAACATTGGTAATAATAAAACTTGAAAACAATAAAAACAAAAACTGAAAATTTTACTTTATTGATCAACATGGTATGGATAGCCATAATGCGCTTTCCAACAAAACATTCTGCATATTTCAGTAAACTTGGATTTTTAAAATAATTTGAAAGAACAGAATCAGCTTGAAAATCTTGGATTTTATAAACTAAATGATTTGAATTTTTCAAAGGAGTTTGATTTACATCCCGCATTACAGTCATTTCACCACATGGAACACGCTTGTCGCAAATATCTGAAAATCTAGTTAAATAAATAAAAAAAGGGTACGGTGGGGTAATCTAAGCTTTTTTTAAGGTACTTATGACTTCAAGCGAAATAATATATATTGAAAAAAATCTTAAAATCATAATAAGACAGGAATTCCATAAAAAAATGTTTGTTTATAGTTTTTAAAGTTATTTGAGTAGCATTAATTTGAATCATGGTTAATAGATTATATAATAGGTACAAACCCACATTACCCTGTTTAGCATTATGATTTGTTTAGGCATATAAACCCACATTACCATGTAGGTTTATATGTCTACATATTACTTGAAGTTTACAAAGGATATACCTAATGCCAAAGCCTGCTATTCTCAGGTCATGAAATCATGTTTTTATTTCAAAAATTAGGCTCTCGTGACTTCTGGAGAATCTTTAACAGTATCTATAATAAAGGCAAATCTGTTATTCCACCTCTGTTGTTCAGACTAAAAACATTTTCAAACATCAATTTTTTGGAATTTGCTTCCTTCATCTTGTTTTCATCTTCCTTCATCTTATTTTCCTGATTCAACTAATTTACAATTCTTAAAGTCGTCAGTCTATTATTATCTTGCTCTAAAAACTTCATCTTTTCTCTTCCAGTGACTTCCAACTCTGATAGTGGTTTTGCTTGCAGCCTTGTTGAAAGTAAAGATGTTAAAAATAAAATTCTATTAAGCTATTAAACAATTTTATATATCTGAACCACGTAAAAAATGGTACCAAAATATGTATTTAAAACTACTGTTGTACTATAAGTAACTTTCAATGGTTTAAAAAATGTATGATCAGCATCTTATGAGTGCATGATAAAGGTACAAGTAAAGGTAAAAGTTATAGATTAACTACAAGGTAAAAATGCCTGACCTAAAGGTTGCATTTCATGGGTGCAATGAGATGAAACTTTTAGGGCAAAAGTTATCATAATGGAAGAGTTATTAAAAGGTATCCATTGTTGCAGCAAAAGTTAATGGCCTCAAGTGTTTTGTGACTGTAATGACCACCAAGTTAATTGCTCATTAGTTTTAGATGCATCAGTCATGGTAACAGTGTTAAACATCCAATAAATAAAGTTGAATCAGTCCACCCACTAGAGCTAACTCTAATAATTGAGTCTGAAGGTGCACCAACTGCTGGTAAGTAAAAATGAATAATGGCAGAACATAAGAACTACTTACACTCATTGTACACATAAACATCAAACTTCTCCACTAGTTATTTTAAACATCAAACCTATTCTCCACTAGTTATTTTAAACATCAAACCTATTCTCCACTAGTTATTTTAAACATCAAACCTATTCACTAGTTATTTTAAAAACTTCTCCACTACCACTAACCTATTCTCCACTAGTTATTTTAAAAACTTGTTGTTTGCCTTTAATTAAAATTACTTTCTGAAAAACTGAAAACTGAAGTTCCTCAAATGATTAATTTAAAAAACACTAAATTAATTTCGACTTGCTAACCCCTGCTTAAATAAGTCAAATAAAATTTTATTGCTCTGATATTAAACTTTTTTTATTATACTATTATTTTACTATAGATTCATTTAGAATAAATTCTCTACAAAATAACTATTTTCTTACTTTAATGGCATAAGCATTGACAGTCAAATACTTATGCAACTAAGATGTAATCTAATTCAATGTTAAACTCTAGGGTGCAATGCTGCAAGACTGTGTGTAGCAGTCAATTAAGCTTAAATTGTTGAGAAGCTTATACTGTTATATAAGATTTGAAGTTTAGACTGAGTATTTTTATGATTTAGATCAGCATTATGATAATACATTTTGCTCATCATTGTTAAAAACAGTATTACTAATAACACTTAGTAAATTATATTTTTATTATCTAAAAATTGTTAAATACCTTTCTTCATATCGCTTTAACTCCTCACACGAGACTAAATTCTTTACAACCAAGAAGCCATTTTTTTCATAGAAGTCTCTTTGTTCTTCTGTAAGTAACTTATTTTCCAAGGTAAACTTATAAGCCATGAATTGCAGAGTCTTTTGTTTTAAACTATATCTAATATATTTATGGTTAAGAAATATTTAAGAAAGAATTTTTTCATTCATGTGTTGTGCTTATTTCATTACTGAAAATATTTAAAAAAAGTAATAACAATTACATACTTGTGAAATCTTCATTTAATTTTAATACATAAAAATATGATTTTCTACATGAGTACTTCACTTTGGTCTATACATCAAAAATTAGGTAGTAAATACAGTAACATTTTAATACTTGTAACATATATATATATATATATATATATATATATATATATATATATATATATATATATATATATATATATATATATATATATATATATATATATATATATATATATATATTTGATGAGTTTGATTAAAAAGGCAGCGTATAAACCTTTTTTTTTAAGTATATTTTGATGTTAATATATATTTATATTAACAATATTTTGCTGACCTATAGCGGTCAGCATCATCAGGTCAAATCAATCAGGCGGATTCCACCTGATGATGCTGACCGCTATAGGTCAGGGAAATATTGTAAATATAAATATATATTAACATTAAAATATATTTAAAACAAAAAGTTTATACGCTACCTTTTTAATCACACCCATCAAACATAAATATCGTATAACAAGAAAATGATTTTAAAAGATTTATGTATATATATATATATATATATATATATTTTTTTCTGGAATTAGCTATAAACTTTACGAAATTTTATGTTTTTTATTAATTCTATTAATTTGCTTTCAAATGCACACATTTCAGTAATTTGTTTAGGGTAAATTGGTGTTTTTATTCCATAATTATTATTATAAAAGGTATTTTTCTTACTATTTCGATCATCATTAATAAAGAAAAACGCTTTCCACCTCATTCTTTTTATTAATGCTTCGGTTTTGCTGATTAATTGTTTTTTGTATTCTTTAATTGGTGGAATTGGAATGTTCTTGACAGAATAATTCAAGTTCGTTTTTTCATTTTGCAGACAACTTAAGTAGAGTGCTCAACATACGGAGCAATTTATTGTTGTTTATTATTGTATCTGGTTGAGATACAAATCCTCTTGTTTACTTGAGAGTGATCAATATAATGTAAAAGCAATTTTTACAAAAAAAGTATATATATATGTATACACTTACTAAAATGTATTTTTATAAACATTTGCTCACTTTTATTGCTTACCTTAATCCATACGGCTTTTTTAGAAAAAGAAGAAAAAAAACGAAGAATGATGAATGAAACGATTGCTGCCCCATACCAAACCCTCAGTCGGTGTAGCAGCACTCCACTGCAAGTCAGGCTATTTGTCAGTTGATGTATGTACTGAAGCCCCTAGCAGCAGGCTATTTCAGTATGACATCAGATTGCTTACCTTAGTACGCAATCAGGGTGTTACCCAGGAAAAAATTTCATTCAGCGTTTTTGCGAAATTGGGAATTTAGGTGCGGCTAAATGAAAAAATAAAAAAAAAGGTCCTTACATTCTGCAATTAAATTTTAATCAAAATAAATTTTCTATTTTTGCTGGGAGTAACATTTACATAAGGAATATTTTTCTACTTTATATATGTTTAACTTTAATTAATCAACTTGTTTCATTATGAGCAATCTTCTAAAGTTTTCATTTAAATTGCTTCTTTTCTTTGTTTTTGATATACTGCAGCTGTTTCTCAAAACGCCTTCATTACGTATTTCGAGAAAAGCACAATTAAAAAAATTAAAAAAAGAAAAAAGAAAAATCTGAACTCGAGAATAAACGTCAATAAAAATTTTTAAAAAAAGTTTTTTTTTAACTTTTGAATAAATGATCTTGTTAAGGTTAATGACGCTTGTTAATGACGACACGTTTTTATACATAAAAAAAATTGATCAATTTAATTCATTTTTTCGTCATGCATACTAATTTTTACTAGTCTAGCGCAACACTTTAAATCTGAGACTATATTAATTTTTTTTTTTTTTTACTATGATCTTATAAACCTTTGGGAATTTTAAACCAATTGGGAATACCGCGTTATACACGGTGCCATCAAGCTGGGTAACACCCTGGCAATACTATTTGTATATATATATATATATACATATATACACATATATATATATATATATATATATATATATATATATATATACATATATACAGATATATATATATATATATATATATATATATATATATATATATATATATATATATATATATATATATATATATATATATATATATATATATATATATATATATATATATAGATATATATATATAGATATATATATATATATATATATATAATATATATATATATATATATATATATACATATATATCATGTGTTCAGAAAGTCTATGCATTATATATATTTATAAAAGTAGACATATATATATATATATATGTATATATATATATATATATATATATATATATATATATATATATATATATATAAAAGTAATATATATATATATATATAAAAGTAATATATATATATGTATATATATATAAAAGTAAACTTATATATAAGAAATATATATATATATATAAAAGTAAACTTATTTATAAGACAAAATTAGTCTAGTCAATATATATATATATAAAAGTAAACTTATATATAAGACAAAATTAATGCGGTAGTGGTGTAGTGGTAGAGCGCTCGCTTCATAAACGAGTGGTTCCGAGTTCGATCCCCACCACGTCCCTGGTAGTACCGCGCTCAACTCGTTTCTCCGCGCAGCGGCCTTGTTCGTCAAGGTTCGTGTTTCGGAGTTATAGAGTTGAGAGAGGGTTATAGCCACAAAATAAGTAGCCTCCTCGTCTGTAGTGGCCTTTTCGGCCTTGAGGAGGTGAAGTAAAATAAAAAAAAATTAAAAAAAAAAATTAGTTTATATACAGTAGCGTCCAAAAGTTTGCGGACAGGCAAAAAAATAAGGAATTTTACTTAAATTTCAGCACATATTTCACTAAAGCCAACATATTATATACCAATTAAAAGGTTTCCAAGTTAACAATTATGTTTTGAGCAAAAAAAGAATATTTAATTATCATTTTAAAATTGGTTAACAAAATGGCGATTTTTGATAAGTTCAAAAGTTTGCGGACAAACTAACGCTTTTAACATTTTCACCACAAAATAGCTAATTTGTTGATTTTATAAACAAATACTTTGTGGAAATTATTTCAAAATTTTATATATAAGTGATTGAGATCATGGGATCTAAGAAATGTATTTTATCTCCAGTAAAAAAATTGATCTTGAGATCAGTTCAGAATGGAAACTCGTTTTGTAAAACAGCACAGCTTTATGGAGTTGGTAAGTCTGCTGTTGGACAAATTATGAAGAGATTTGAGCTTACTAGATCTACAAAGAATAAAAATCAATCAGGAAGGCCACGCAAAACAATGCGTTATCAGGATAAAAAGCTTGTAGTATTAAGCAAAGAAAATCCCCGTTTGACAGCTGTCAATTTAAACGTACAAATGAGACGTTTCTATGGAATGAATTGTAGTATTTCTACTATAAAACGTCGTTTACGTCACGCTAATTTGTTTGGAAGACGCCCAGCTAAAAAACCATTAGTTTCCTTGAAAAACCGTAACGTCCGAATGGAATTTGCATCAAAACATCTAAAGTGGAGTAGTCAAAAATGGTCAAAAATTCTTTTTAGTGACGAAAGCAAATTTATGCTGTTTGGATCCAATGGAATCAGGTATGTTCAACGTCCAGTAGGTACTAGGTACAATCCTAAATACCAACTGCCTACCGTAAAACATGGAGGAGGTAATGTAATGGTTTGGGGATGTTTTAGCCAAAATGGAGTTGGTCCTCTCCATAAAATTACCGAGAATATGAATCAAGAAAAGTACAAAGATATATGTAAGACTATTATGTTACCATATGCAAAGGATAAAATGCCTCGAGGATGGATTTACCAACAGGATAACGATCCCAAACATACAGCTAAATCGGTTTTTTTAAAGAGAGTAAAGTTAATGTTTTGAAGTGGCCATCCCAATCACCTGACTTAAACCCCATTGAACATCTATGGGAACATGTTGACCATCAAATGAAAGGAATTAAGCCTACAAATTATGCTGATTTATTTAATAAAATCAAAGAATTATGGGACTTAATTCCCATTAATGTTTGCATTAATTTAGTTGACTCTATGCCTCATAGATGCCAAGCTATTCTTGATTGTAAAGGATATCCTACAAAATACTAATGTGATTTTGCTTTTACAAAAATTTTGATCAAATATTGTTGAAATATTTTAACTATTTTAAAAAATAATGCTTTGTCCGCAAACTTTTGAACTTATCAAAGACCGTTGATTTGTATACCAATTTAAAAATATTATTTAGATAATAATTATTTGTTCAAAACCTAATTGTAAATTTGAAAACCTTCTAATTGGTATATAATATGTTGGCTTTAGTAAAGTATGTGCTGAAATATAATTAAAATTCTTTATTTATTTGCCTGTCCGCAAACTTTTGGACGCTACTGTATGTGATATAATTATATATGTGATAATATTATATTATGCAGAAATAGTTATCAATTTAAAACAATATAAAATTGAATCATGCTTTTAGGTTGAAATCTCAAAATTCAAATTGTTGTATTAATAGCAAGATTTGAGAGTGTAGTTGAGGTCATAAGATATCTAAGTGGGAAAATGCTAAAATACCAGATCTAAGGACAATAACTACAACGTATAACCTTTATCATTAGACCTGATCAGTTGAAGATTGAGATTGAAGCAGATAACCACAAAAAAGCAATGAAAACTAAAAAAACCAGATTAGCAATTTTTTGTTTGACAAGCTAAAGGCATCAGTAACCAACTTTCTGCTAAAGTAAATTTATCCAGAGGGACTATTCATAACATTTCACATTCACAAATATTTCTTAAGTCATATAAAATCTAAATCCACCAGAAATTATATGAGGAAGACATTGAAAAACTGCTGAAAACCTGCTGCCGCTCTTGGAGAACTTTGGAAAACTTTTCATGTGTGCAGTTCATAAGCAGAACTGTTGAATTTGGAGTCATGAAAAACCTTTGAAAGAATATGATTAGCACAATCTGAAATTTAACATTTGGTGCACAATGTCTATAAACTGCATTATAAGACCATATTTTTTTGATGAACCAACTATCAATGGTCAAAATTACCTCTAGATGCTTAAAGAAGTTTTTTATCCAGTACTGGTTAAAATGCACATTGTCAGACAAATTTATTTTTAAAAAGACCAAGCTCCTGCACACTACATTGCCTATGTTAAAGCTTGGTTAAATGAGTTACCAGAAAGATGGATTAGCCGACAATTCCAATTGATTGGGCTGCTTAATTTCCAGATTTGAGACCATGTGACTTTTTTTAATGGGGATATGTTAAATAGAAAGTATTTCAACAAAAAATAATCAATACTGACGATTCGAATCACTGACATTAGAGCCGAGCCATTCAGTCTGATAAGCATCAAAGTCACCAACAACAACAATATTGGCTGATAGATAAAGAGAGAGGGCGTGGTCAACTTGATCAGAAATAGCATCAAAATGAGTGCAGTCTTTAGATAAAAGAGAGTGATATAGAACAAGGAGAAAGGCAATAGAGTGTGCTAATAAAGAGAAAGGCAATAAAGTGGTGCTAAACGAAAGCTCATAAAAGAATAGTCTGTCGATTCAAACCTAGTTTCCCGACAAATGGGTGAATTCTTACAAATGTAAATGCCCAGGCCAATTTGACTATCAGAATCTTTACGAATTAATGGTAGATAACCATCAACACTAAGATCACAAGATGAGACAGCCAAACTCAAATTAGTCTCACAAAGAGCAAGTAGGTCTGGTGAACTTTTCTCAAAGCATAGACAGTGCTCAGTACACTTTTTAATAGCCCAAACAATTGCCTCATTACTATTAATAAACCCTAAGCCGTAAAAAAGGGGTCCAAATGTGTCCTTGATATGCACACCAAAAGTACAAACAAGGGCACTATCCATGCGCAACATGGCACTGTTAATACTTTGATATTTTTCAGCTATTTATGGAATCAGCATCTCTGAGAGCTAATCAGCCTCTCTCAGAACTTATATATTTTGTATCATTTAACTTTTGAAAGCCAAACTTTATTCTGAGTTTTGTTTTTGGAAACCCTAACCTTGAACCTGATAGCGATTAATTATGCCAATTATGATGATAATGGCAACAATGACAATAATGATGTTAAAATGAATTGTAAAAACATTCAAAATAAGTATGGCAACAGCAATTAATTTAGTTTAAGAATTAAGAGAAAACTTATACAAAATTATAAAACATGTATTTTGAATATTTAAAAATATGCAAAATTATAAAATGAGTAAATTTATTGAGCAAAAAAATATAATATAAACACTCAAACATTGTTATAACAAAACAAAATTACAAAAATAAATGGCTCATTTAGAACAAACAATATCAAATTGGATGCTCACTAACAAAATATGAACAAAACAACATAAAATGTCCATTGTTAAAACTTTATCAGTACTAATATATTATTAACATCATTTTAACAAAAAAAAAAAAAAAAAAACATGAAAATGGACAAATTTGTTGAAGACTTAATAACAAGATTGTATTTATTTTAATTCAAAGTTTTTTTTTTTTTTTAAAAAAAAACAAATTTCTTATATACATCCATAAGAAAAGAGTTAGTATAAATATGGTATAAAATCTAAATACAATTAACATAATTTTTTTATTACTCAAAATTCATATTTATTTAAATAATAACTTAACTAAAAACAAAAAAAGAAAAAATAGGAGAAATTTTAAATATGAAAAAGTATTCTTTTCTAATTATCAAATCATTTTCCTTTTTTTTTAAGCAATTAAAACTTTTGTGAAGCATAAAACATAAAATAATCTTTAACATAAAATTAAAAAAAAGTTGTATTAAAAAAAAAAAAATTTATTAAGTCACATAACAATAAATTCTTATAAAACTATGTTTATTTAATAAATAAACATACACTTATGAAATAACATATTATGCATACAAAATTCAAATAAAATAATTTTTAAAACACCACAACTTCTACTTGCAAACGGTTTATGTTATATTTAAGGTTGCTACCAAGTTTGCAGCAAAAATATATAATGCCATCACAATAAAAAAAAAAAGTTTAATAACCTCCATAACCGTTATTTACAAATAGGCGAGGTGGGGGCACAGGAAATGATCTGTTTGATCTTTTTTGAAGAATTTGTGAAAGTTTTTCAGCTTTAATTTTTCGCAAATGATAATGTTTACGTTTCGGAATAAACTGTTCGATAAATTCATCAACATTTATATTCTTATTCAGCAATGCTGAAGATGTTTCCTAAAATTAATAAAAACTTTATATAAGCAAATTCCACCAATAATATCTACTATAAATGAATTTATATATACATTTATATATATATATATATATATATATATATATATATATATATATATATATATATATATATATATATATATATATATATATATATATATATATATATATATATATATATATATATATATATATATATATATATATATATATATATATATATATATATATATATATATATATATATATATATATATATATATATATATATACAGGGGCAATTCTATTTTTAACTTACGTTAAACGCACAACAATTTTATCAAATATTTGCCTATTTAAACAGTAAATTAAATTTTTAGCTATTTTGTATGAAAACTGTTAGTTTAAAAAATAAAATAAGCTAAAAAGTTTTGAGTCTGGCGAAAAGAGGACGAACTGAAAATGAAACTGCACAGTTTAGGAGGATTTTATATATATATATATATATATATATATATATATATATATATATATATATATATATATATATATATATATATATATATATATATATATATATATATATAATCATCTCAAAGTAAAAACCTTTTGCAATAGAATCAAATAAATAAAAATTTAAAAAATTAAACAGTTAATGAACAGATAAAATATTTTTAAACAATATTGCTGTGTTACAAGCTAGCAATATTATTTAAAAACATTAGAAGTATATTATATATTATACTATTTATGGCTTATAATTAAATAATGTAACATATAATATACTTCTAATGTTTTATAAAAAATGCAAAGAATAATATGTAATATACTAATAATGTCAGTAATTAGAAAATAAATAATTAAAAACTTTTAACAATTAAGTTTCAATATTGATAGTTAACAAAAATTTATGTTTAAATGAAATTTTAATTTCTGTAATAAGTTGTAAAATTTACCTCAGATTCAGACTCTTTTTCAGCTGTTGCTGCATGCAATATTGAGAGAGTGCTATCAAGAGATAATTTAGAAGCTAAAAAAAATTGTATTTAAAAGTCATAATAAACTAATCCAACTCTGTTGAAAAAAAATATTTCATGCTAAAAAAATTTAAAGTAAAGATTTAGCTCCATTTTTTTAATCTTTTTTTTTTGCAGCTTTAGTTGATTTAAAAAGATAGTAACAGTTGTTGTAGCAACAGATACATGTCTTTCTGTTAAATCAGAACTTAAAGTTAAACCAGAAGTATCAGGGTTTGAAAAGCAAGTTTCACAAATTTGCAAGGGTTTTTACTACATTTGCTATGTGATAAAACTTGGAGACATTGCAATGTGATGAACTTTTCACATTGCACACTTTTAGTTGAAGCAGAGTATACATGCATTGAATGACATAAATAGGGTCGCGCACAGTGAAGTCTGCATATTGAGTGAAAATAATTAGGACACAAGCAGTAAATTGTACATACTACAACTCAGGGTTTTGGTTTGGGCAGGCACTTTTTAATTAAAAGAAAGTTCTTGATTTAAAAAAAATGATGTTTATAAATTATTATAATCTATAATAGTAACCTATAATTTGTATAAATAAGTTTAATAAATTAATAAACAAAGTGTATTATAAAAATCAAAACTTAAAGGTTATTAAAGGTAAAAATTAAAAAATATAAACTTAAAATATTATTTATATTGTACATTTTCTTTATTATATATCAAAACATTTTCTCAAAAAGAATTTTTGCGCAATGTAGCACTTTTAGAGTCACATGTGAATTACAAATATCATCCGCCAATCAAATATCATATTTGTTGGGTACTCAGATTTTCATAAAACGTCACGGCTGACATCATATTAAAATAAAACAAAGAAGGACTTCTATACAAAAATCAACTGAATGAACTTGATTGATAAATGGCTTGAATTTATTCTGAATAACTTGGTTCAGAAACCAATAAACCACATGACTCTCATACCAATAACTTTGCTGGAATTTTAGCTCAAAACATTTTTAAAATTTTAAATTACATAACACATTTTCACCTCATTTAGGTTGTTCAAAACATGCTATGATGTCATTAAACATGCTATAATGTCATTAAACATGCTATGATGTCATTAAAACTTTGATTTAGTTTTTCTTCAACATTTAACTCAACATTCACTGTTGAGTTAAATGTTGAAGAAAAATTGCAAAAAACATTGCATAAAAAAACACAATTTTCATTAAATTAATAATTTGTTTTATCAAAGTATATTAGTAACCATTACAATTGACAAAAATAATATCTTTGAAACATTAGTTATTGTTTTACAAATTGAATACTTGAGGTTAATACTTGGTACGATGTCTTTTAGCATTTAAGCAATTAGTTAAGTGGGTAGGCTATGAGTGAATGAGCTTTCTTAAATATTCAGGAGTCATAAATTGAGTCCATACCTGTCTAATTTTTTCTTGTAGATTATCCAAAGATGAGGGTCTTAGTTTCTGAACTTTGTTTTTAAGATGATTCCAGCAGTTTTCAATGGGATTGAGATTGGGTGAGTTACCAGGCCAGGGGCCAATGATCTTAACACCATTCTCACGCAACCAACAGCTCACAAGCTTGGCCCTGTGACAGGGTGCTCTGTCAAACTGAAACTTGTAGGTATTTGTGATTTTTATGAATGTTTTAAGTTTTCCTTTAAGCATTTCAAGTTCCAATCTTCCGCTGACCAGTGCTTGTATTTTTTCAGGAAAAGGCAAGGTTTTTTTGCCGGAACATGGCTATTTAAGTTAAATTGTTTGCACAAACGCCTTCTAATAGTCACAACACTTGGTGCAACACCAGTTGAGAATATATCAGATAAAATTTCAGAAGCACTGGCAAAAACATGTGCTTTTGCATAACGATGAATGCAATTATTTGCCCTTTGAGTGGTCACCTTTGGTCGCCCAGTTCTAGCTTTGCTTTTAAATCACCATTTCTTGATATCGCTTTAATGTTTTTTAGTGATGTACCAATATCACTTTTTTGGCCAATGCTGAAGCCGATGGATGGGAAAAAACTGATACCGATGCCGATACCGATGAATTTACTAATTATTAAAAATTTGAAAGTATAAAACCATACAAATTTAAATTGGTACTGGTAAACAAATACTTGGACACAAATCAAAGCCAAACAATTATTTTAAAAGATATTAGAAAAACTCAGTTAAAAAAAAATTTATTTTTTTTCTACTATGAAAAAAAAACTTTCAAAAAAAGAAATACAATTTTAGAGGAACGCTTTTTATTTTGATTAAAAAAAAAAAAAAATCAGTTTAGAATTTATTAGAAATTTATCTTAAGAACAATCATATTCTGTTTAGACATAAATTATTTTTAGATAAATAAATTGCTTTATTTTAGAATTGTTTTGTTTTGTGATGTTCGATCCCCACCACGTCCCTGGTAATACAGCGCTCAACTTGTTTCTACAAGCAGCGGCATTGTTCATCAAGGTTTGTGTTTCTGAGTTATAAAGTTGAGATCTCCAAGCAATCTCCAAGTTTTTCAAAAATTTGAGCCACTGAACTTTATAGCTGGTGAAATTCAGCTAGGCACTTCTTAAACTTCTTAAATGTATGTCTAGACCAAGCATGTGACTATTGAAGTCTATGTGAATCAAAGGATAATTATCACCAACACTGACATCTAAAGATAGATTAACTAAATTTAAATTAGTTTTACAAGGAGTAAGTAGGCCTGGTGAATTTTTCATAAAATAAGATTTCAACAGATAAAAGGATATGCTTGAGTTTTGTATTGTCAATATAACCACAATCACATTTTATAGATTATCAATGAAACAGCAAGTAGATAACTATTAAAGGAAAGATTTGATATGGGAAAAACTACTGGGACTAGAAGTTAAAATTAAATGCAAATTTTTAAATTAGTTTAAAGAAAACAATTAAGCACCAATGTGCAGATTTCTATTGTCAAAAGCAGGTGACATTGTGGTTGTAGCAAACAGACAGATTTCTATTGTCAAAAGCAGACAGATTTCTATTGTCAAATGTATCTGACAGTGTGGTTGTAGCAAATCTAAATAACTAGTTGCATGTAATTATGATTACTTTTGGTAGGTAGGTACAGTTACAAAAAAGGATATTACTAAAGAAGATACTTAAATTAAGTGTAAACACCCTTAAGGTCCATCTCAACACTTCTGGCCACAGAGAGATGTCTGTTGGGTATCATTGCCAAACTTAATTCTAACAATTAATGTCCCAACAATAAGATCAGGGCAAATATACAATATTGAACTGAATGATTATATTACTATAACAAATAAATTTTAAATAAATTTAAGAGTTTGAAAACTTTTTTGATTATTATATTTTTTTTTTTAGTTTCTAATACATTTTTTCCAATTTGTTTATTTATCTTTGTTTGATAAATATGACAAAACAAAGGTAAATAATTCTTTTATGATTCATTGCATATTCCATCAAAACAGGAATTATATTTGGCAAAAGAAATAATGCAAAAAATTTTTTCAAATAATTTTTTCGAAATAGAAAATAACAGTTTTTATTGAAGAAAAAGAAATGACTATGGAAGAAGAACTGGAAAAAGTTATACAAAACTCGGTATCAAGAGAATCACAAATCAGGGATAACCAATTTTTATATTAAAAATATAAAACAAGAATATACATTATTTTGTAATATTGGAAAACGAACCTAAAATTTGGAAAAACTATCTGGTGCTTTTTTGTTTAATCAAGCTAGCATCTACCCATTCTGAGGGAGTATTTTCAATATCAGCTAATTTCTGCACCAAAATCAGATCATGGTTATCTGATAAATCTTTGAATAATGCGCTTGTATTTCTAAAATTGTTTTATTTAGAATTGAATTAAGATTTATAAAAATGACATTAAAACATTATTTTCTATTTTGTTTATATTTAAAATTTTATTGATCGATTATCTGATATCCAGCGGTTTTCAAAAATCTAAAAAACGAATCTAGTGGATATCAAAATACCAGATTTTTAAAAACTCTATAGATGGAAAAACAATATTAACTGCAGCAAAATAATTTAATATTTCATGTACAAGGTTGACTGACAAATTACAGACAACATCAAATACATTTTATAGGTGGTAAAACAATTTTTTTTTAAAACCAAGAAGAAACTTAAAAATTTATAGACTGAAAAAATGTTCAAAAACTGCTTTATATGGCCATTAGAGGGTTTCCTTGCACAATAATGTTGTTAAGATTTACTGCTTATTTTTATGCCAAAAGCTTGTGTTGATATCATTTATTACAGAAGTCTATTCCAAAAAGCTAGCATAATAAGTGTTTGGCATCACTTGATTGGTTTCTCTCATTCTAAAAAAAGCATACTCAGATGCCACTTGGAATTCCTGAAGGGCTCTCTTGAGCAAGAGCAGAAGCATTCTAGATTCTTGATTCACATCAAAGACTACTCAAATTTACATTTTCATCTGTGCCCAGTCTCTCTGCATCTGTGCCCAGTCTCTCTGTAAAGGTAATTGCATTATAGGATCTTGTAAACTTTTCAAATATTAGTTTCACTTTTATGTAATAGCAGTGAAACTAATATGTTAGAAAACTGATTTCTACTCTTAACAAGGCCACAGGAAAGAGAGTTGTTCAGTCAGAAGTCACAAAGTTACTGTCAGATCACAAAGTTACTGTCAGATCACAAAGTTACTGTCAGATTCTTGAATTAACTGTAAAAATGACTGTCAGATCTTGAATTAACTGTAAAAAATTATTACAGTGTTCAGTCCATGAAATTTGAAGTTGTGGATAAAAAAGTTGATAATTTTTGATTTTTAAATTTTTGTTATGAGCATTATAAGTGATTGAATCCTTATAATACCATTGTACAAGTTTCAATTGATGGAGGTAGAGGTTCATTGAAAATAATTGTTAACATTATTGATGCAGATGAAATTGAAGTTAACAGTAATAATATAAAAAGCAGAAGTAAATATCAGAGATCAGACAAATATAAAAAATGTTAGTCGAAGAAGACTTATTCATCTTGATGAAGATCCAGAAATTAGACTGATAAAAAAAATTCCTTTATCATCATTACATATATTTATGGGTTTTATTAATGTTCTCTGTGAGCTAGTTTTTACTCTCTTGGCAAACTTTAATCAGCGGCTGTCCAGACATTCTCAGAAATGGAGAAGGGTTTGATGGAGTGAACTGTAACAAAATATTGGATAATCTTCATGATCTAGAGGTGGCATTCCTAAATGATTGTTGAGAGCTAATACTTATTATTACATGTTTCAAAGATTGTTGTGGATGACTGCTTCTGTGACATCAATCAATCAATCATTTATTTCTGAATTAAGGTTTTACATTCAAGGATGTTTACAAATAGTAAATATACTAATATAAAGTAAACACCTACTAATGTTAATAATATCTAATTAAAATAAATATAATAATAATTTTCACAATAAATAATAACGATAATAAACTTTATAACATTAAATAACGATGTAATATAAATAACGATGTTATAACAATAATAACAATAATAATAATAATAATAACAATAATAACAACAATATTAGTATTAGTAATAATAAAAGTAAAAAGTAGTTATCAATAGTAAATATTAGTAAAAATAATAAAATAACAATAATCAATAAAAAATATAGAAAAGAAATTGTAAAAAAAAAAAAAATATATATATATATATATATATATATATATATATATATATATATATATATATATATATATATATATATATATACATATATTACGACAACAAAAAATGATTATAGAAATTATAAACATTAACTATATTTTTTTAATAAAAAGTATAATAAACTGGTTTTAAAGGTTGAGAATGAATTGAGAGCTTTTAGTTCATAAGGAAGGTTGTTCCAAGTTTTAGTGCTTTGATATTTTATGGATTTATGCCCGTAATTATGAGAGCGGTGTTTAAAGACAGACTGGTTTAAATTACTATCGGAACGAAGGTGATAACAATTGTTGGCACTTTTGGAAAAAAAATCAATGAAAGTTAGGTTATTGTGTTGGTGGTTCCAGACAAATTGACAGTTTAAAAGTTGAATATAGTCACATAGTTTTAATACTTTAGAAGTTAGGTAGAGCACAGTAGGATTAAATTTAATATTCTGAAAATGAATAATTTTTAAAGCCTTGTTTTGGAGGTGGGATAACCTAATAAGAGCTTGTTGATGGGACTGCCCCCATACTTAGCATGCATACCTAAGATGTAAGCCAAAAATAGCATGGTATATGTTCAAGAGTCTCAAAATTAACATAATGGCGAATTTTGGCCAACATACCATTAGATCTACTTAGTTTTATTGCTAAGTCGTTACAGTGGGATAAAAAGGAAAGATTTAAATAAATTTTTAAACCAAGATATTTAATTGAGTTAACAGGTTCAATTTTTTTGCCACTTAATCTAAAGTTCATATGTTTATAGATTTTTGTTTTATTTGATTTAAAGATAATGAGTTCAGTTTTATTAGAGTTTAGAAAAAGTTTGTTGGAGCAAAGCCACTGAACTAGATTGGCAAGATCATGGTTAATGTGTTTGTTAATTTTTTTAAGGGATTTATTAATTAGTATTAGATTAGTATCATCAGCAAAGTGGTAAACAGTAGCAAACTTAATGGATGTATGAAGAACATTAATATAAAGAAGAAAAAGCAGTGCTCCTAATACTTAGACCCAATGTCAAGCATTCTATTGCTAGATTAAAAGATTCATTTAATTACCTTATAGAATTTCAAAAGACTATAATTACACCTTATCCATAACATGAAAGGTCCACAATATGTTAGCCCACATTGTTTCTTTTTGTGAAGAAAATCAATGTGGTCTAGCCAGATTTGCAGAAAAAACTGGAGAAGCATTTCACTCCAAGTTTAAACCAACTTGGGCAAGATACAAAGAAATGTAAGTCACAAAGACCATGGAGAGAGCTTGCAAAAGACAGTTTAAGACTTCTCATCAAGACAAAGATAGTATCTGAAAAATATCAATTTACTTTATAAACGCCATGTAGTAACTTAATTAAATAAAGATATGTCAAAGTATTTAGCTTTATAAAATTTTCTATAAAATTTATCTTCTGCCTGCAAATCATTGAGAGGCTGAATTTGAGTTGACAAAAATCAATATTTGAAAAAAATGTTAAAAGATAAAATAATAAATAAAGATAAAAAATATATAAATTTAGCATAAAGATGTTATAAAAATAAAGTATATTGTGGTGCATCAACTCATCATTTATTATCATAAGTTTTCAAATAAATCTTACAATGTACCATAAAATGCGAGTCTTAGTACATTGTAAGGATCCCAGCACGTGCTTTTTTCTAGGGAATGTGGAGGGAGAGGAGATATAAACAAAAAATTAAAATATATTTGTATATTTTATGCTAGATTTATATTTTATATAAAAAATTTAGCAAACTGAGCATCAAGGCCTCTATTATCAATAATTTAAATACAGTTTTGAACCCCATTTGTGTCAAAATGCACCCCTGGATTTTAAAATTTTTAATTTTCTAATAAAGATCTATATGATGGCATTTTTTTTTTTTAAGTTGGATAAAGTACAACCTGAGGGTCGATTTATGACTCAGTGATGAGAACATCATTGAGTGATAAAATGATTGACACGTGTTTTTTGTGTTCTATCTTGAAAGTTTAGTTATATTATATTTTGTTATACTTATATAGTATATTACACAAAAATGTATATAGGGTCAATTTATGACACAGTGTTAACTTAGTAATAAAATTTTAGCAGTAATATTATTAATATTATTCTAGCATCTTTCTAAATCAACTGACGACAATGGTAAAGACTTTGAAGCACCGTGAAATTTTTTAAGCATTTTCAGACAGTCATTTTATCCTTTAAGTATGGCTTTTCTTTCATTTTTAATGCAATCTAAAACATTTAATTAAGCTTTGTTCATTATTAAATTTAGTTTTTCGCTAGAAAACTGTGAAATTCTTTTATCTTTTTTTGTAAAGATTCTTTAATTTCGTAATTCACATTTAACTGTAGATGCTTTAGGATCATAAAAAGACACATTCAGCAAAATCCATTAAAGATTGAAAAATATGGTAAAGCAATTCCAAGAAATCATCAAAATATAAACTAAAAATAACAGTAATATTTAAATTTAGGGTGTAAGGGTGTAGGGTAGCTGTATACAAAATTAAAAGTTGAACTACTTTGTTTAGAAAATAACTAAATTTAGATAAATTTTTGCGTTTTTATTAAACTTCTAGATACTGACGCTGGATAATAAATGCAGTGGAGAAAAGTAAAAAAAAATAACTTGCTGTAATACAACAACAAGCAACAAAGGTCAAATAAATAGTGCCTCAATAAAGCTAGGAAAATTGTTCAATTGGGATATTGCTCAATTAATAAAACATTTACTCCAATTTGTTTCCTTTAATTTTAGTGTTCTTTTTAACATTAAATTTAATAAACATAAAAAGTTGAAAACTAAAAATAATGTGTAGAAAAATCAAAAATGTTGTAAAATTTATTTTTCATTAAATTCTCTATATTCACACAGTTTTGTTTAAATAATAAAATTTTAAATAAAAAAATGAAAATTTATTTTTCCTAAAATTAAATTATTTTAGGGGCCTCAAAAATGTTTTGGCCTATGGCCCCCAAAAGGCTAAATCCGGCCCTGTTACTAATGAATAATAAATTAGAAACTGGTCTTTAATTTTAAAAGTTTTCAGTATCAATTAATTGGTTTTTACTTAAAGTGATCTTTTTTTAACTTAAAAGTTAAAAACAAATTAGGCTTAACTATGGGATATGTATAGACAATCCATTCTGCTTGATTCTAGCGATAGGTTTACTATTTCAAACCATATATGTATAAATGTTTATAAACTATTCGTTAACAGATATGCTGGAAATGGATCATCAGGCTATATAAGACTTTATTCTCTCTCTCTCTCTCTCTCTCTCTCTCTCTCTCTATTTATATATATATATATATATATATATATATATATATATATATATATATATATATATATATATATATATATATATATATATATATATATATATATATATATATATATATATATATATATATACATATATATATATATATATATATATATATATATATATATATATATATATATATATATATATATATATGTATATATATATATATATATATATATATATATATATATATATGTATATATATATATATATATATATATATATATATATATATATATATATATATCGTGTGTTTGTGTACTATACTTGCCTATTTTTTGATAAATGAAGTCATATTTGTCTCTTAATTCTTTTTGTTCTTTGACCAAAGATAACAAATTCTCCTTCGTTATTTCAAACTCTGGTTGCATGGATGTGTTTGTAACAGCAAGGTCTTTGTTCAGCTGTAATAAATCTTTAAGTTTTCTTCTTAATTTCTTTGTCTACATAATATAAAAAATAAATCTTCTTATAATATCAAAGTTAGTTAATATTAACTCAAATATTATTAAGTAGTTATTACTAATTTTCTATGAAAAGTATTAGTTATAACTAGTTTCCAATTTTTTTATTTTTTACAAAAAAAGTAAGTAAACAAAAACAACTATTATAATATGAAAAAAAACTTCTACCCTTAATATATTATAAGCTACAGTGAGAAGCTGGCTGTTTTGATCCTTTTTGAAACATCCGCAATGTAAAAGTATTTAATAAGTAGTTACAAGGTATTTAGGCACTGTAAATTAGACAAGAAGGTGGATAAAACTTCTTAGTTTTAAAATATTTATTATTTCTACTTTATGAGTAAGTATAAGAAGTTGGTAGATAGTAGTAACTTTCAATAAAGTAATTATTTCCCATAATTGCTTAAAAAAAATTCAAAAACAAACTATACTAAAATATAAGTTATTAAAACTATACAAAACCTGTTCAGCATCTTGAATAAGCTCATTTACTTTATCTTCATTATCTAAAACTTGTTGTAATTCTTCTTTGGTGGCATTATTCATTAAAATCATTAAATTTTTAACTATTTCTTCCATATCATTACTTTCTTCAGTTGCCAACGACGACTGTATCATATAAGATGTCTGCTCATACATATAAGTATTTGAATGCATATTACCATTGCTGACTGATGGGTAAAAAGGCTGTGGCATTGGCATTTCTTTAAATTCAGGATACTGAAAAGGCAATGCCATTTCTTTAAATATGTCTTTTTACAATCTAAAAATATTGGTTTAATTATCGTTTGCAACAAAAAAGTATTAGGATAATATTTTTTACGAACTGTGTGTACAATAAGAAAAACAATTATAAAATAGTTTGTAAACTAACTGCAGTGTAGTTTTTTTATATATTGTTTTTAAATTCTTTTTATAAAGTACATAAAACTATAATAACACCTGTTAATACGTGTAATCTACACGTATAAATACGTATAAACATAAACCAAAAACCAAAAATTTAAATATAAAGTAAACCAAAAAGCTCTGAGTATTTTTCAATGTTTACATTTGCTCTCCTTTTCTTTGCTTCAAATAAAATGAAAAAAACAAAGAAAGTTTTTTTACGCAAATTGTGTATTATGAAAAATAGACCGTTTTCACTTTTTTTGTTTGCATAGATATAATGTATCCATATAAATAATTTTTCAAACTATTCTTTTAAATTAATAGACCATACGGTGAATAAGTATTATATATAAACAAAGGTTGTTAAAAAACTTGTGGAGGTTTATTTAGTACATGTTATTTTAGCAACATGTTTAAAAAGGAAAAAACTGAATTTTTTTTTTGAATATTTAAATAAATTTCGTAAATTTAGTCTATTGCTATAAAAACTATTGTCAATAAATTAAAAATATTTTTTTTTAATTAGACTTTAACTAGAAAGGCATTACGCGCTTTACGCAATTATAAATTGCTAAAATTCCAATTTTTTTTTTTTTTTTTTTTTTTTTAATTTAATTTTGCCGTAGAAAGTTACAATTTATAAAATAACATAAATAATAAAACAAATGGCTGGAGCAAGAAGAAGACTCCAGTTTGTCATGATAAATTGTTTGTGATAAAATTTGTAAAAATGTGAAAAACTACGTTTTACAATTGATATAACTGTTTATATATAAATTCGTTTAGTAAAATAAATTTAGAACAAGTAAAAGTTAAAACAAATAAAAGAAATAAATTGTGCTAGTTTATTTTTTTACTAAAAAAGATAAAGAAAATTTAAGTCCGTAGATAATAAAAAACGCTTTGATTCAGATTTGAACTGTTCAAGTGTATTTCTTTTGATAGTAACAATCTGGGGAAAAATTTTCCACAAATAAGGTCCGCGGTGTTGGTTGAGTATGAATTTAACTTTAATGTAAATTTTGGGATGACAAAGTTGTTACATGAGAATCTAGTAGGGTATTTATGACTTATTTCGCTAAAATAGTGTTGAAATATCGGCGGATAGAGTCCATTTTTTATTTTGTACATAAACTGTAAAACAAGATGTATGTTAATTTTGTATATATTCAATGCTCCAAGTTTGCATAAGAGAGGTTCACTAGACGCTTTTTTACTTACTCCGAAGACAATTCTACAGGCATGTTTTTGTTTACTGTAGAGTTTTTTAAGCTTAGTACAGCTTGTGCTTGCCCAGGCCATGTTACCATAGCTTAGATGACTATGTATTAATGAAAAGTATAAACTTCTTAAGGAATCGATATTTAGGAAAGGTTTTGCTTTATACATTAATGAAATATTTCTTGAGAGCTTTCTCTCTAAAGTGTTTATATGGAGCTTCCACGACAAATTTTCATCCAAGACCACACCTAGAAAGTCTATAAAATTTTCTCTTTTTATATTAGTATTATTTATTTTAAGATCAGGTAGTTTAAGAGGAATATTTTCGTTTTTATTTGGTTTATGAAATAGGATGAACTTGGTTTTTTTGACATTCAAAGAGAGTTTCTTACACCTAAACCACTCGTTTATTTTATGTAATTCTTTGTTAACTATGTTAAAAAGTGTCCTAATGTCTCTATGCGAATAAAACAAATTGGAGTCATCCGCAAACAAGATTAAATTTAATAAGTTTGATGTTGAATTTAAATCATTTATATAGAGTAAAAATAATAATGGTCCCAAGATCGAGCCTTGGGGAACCCCGCAAGTTATGGCGCTATTTGTTGTTTTTGTTGTTTCATGCTGAATATATTGCTTTCGGTTTGATAAATAATCTTTAAACCAAAGTAAGTTATTATTTTTTACTCCATACACTTCGAGTTTTTTTAGAAGAATGTCGTGATTTACGGTATCAAAAGCTTTAGAAAGATCAATAAAAACTCCTAGCGTAAAGCAATTATTACTAAAAGCATTAGATATTTGGTTAACTAGCTCAATTAGAGCATGGTCGGTTGAGTGGTTTTTTTTAAATCCAAATTGTTTACCGTATAAAAAATTGTTTTCCGTCAAATAATTGTAAAGTCTATTATACATGACGCGTTCTTGTAATTTGTAAAAACATGGTAGAACTGATATAGGTCTATAATTATTAGTATCAAAATCATCTCGAGATTTAAAAATAGGGGTGACTCGATCAATTTTTAGTTTATCCGGGACAATGCCTGATTTTAGCGAAAGATCGAAGATGTGGTGCAATGATGGTTCAATGATATCAAATACTGATTTTACGACAAAGCTACTGATATTATCAAAGCCCGCACTTTTGTTGTTTTTTAGATTGTTTAAAGCGGATCGCAATTCATTAGAATCTAGATGTGTTTCTTTCATAATCTTTTTTGTGGTAAGGTTCTTAATCAAGTAAGAATGAAATGCTGCAGAATTCGACGGAATTTCTGCTGCTAAATTGTGATCCACATAAAGAAAAAAGCTATTTAGATATTCAGCTATTATTATCTTATCACTGACTAATTTACCATCAATTAAAAGCTTTTTCGGGAGATTGCTTTTTGTACAGTTATTATTACCGATTATCTCTTTAATCGAATTCCATGTTTTCTTAGCATTGCCATGGTTTTTTTTAACAAATTTGAATAATAAAGCTTTTTTGAGTATTGTTTTGTTTTTTCAAACAAGTTTTTATAATTTTTATAAGTTATTTCATTTTTATAAGTTTTATTTTTTAGGAATTTGTCGTAGAGTTTTTGTTTTTTTCTTGAGGATTTGATTAAACCTTTAGACATCCAAGGAGTTAGAAGTGACTTTTTGTTTATAACAACAGTTTTAACTGGAAACGCTTTTTTATAATATTTACTATTAATTATCAGACAAAACTAAAATTGGTACTTTCTAAACAACATAGACGCTGCTAGGAAAGTATTTTTAACAATAAAAGTTATTTGTATTCGTTTTTTAAACAGATTTGAATTAAAAATTAAAAGTTTTAATAATAAGTTATGTCTTAAAAATCTATTAACTGTCATCAATCTAAACTCCAAGATAAATAAAAAATGAAATTATTTTATGTCATATGACACAAACAGTTTAAGTATCTGCTCTTCTGGTAAGCGTCGTCATCGTGCATGATTCATTAAATTTGCGTGATACCAACGTGCATGTTTAACGATCATATACACATTTTAATACTAACGGTGCTCAACAAAACGTACGGTGTTACATTTACCACTGTTAGTATTAAGGTTAGTTTTTATGGTGATACACGCTCAAAAATATCACTTTTTAAAAATATCTTTTTATATTTCAAAACCAAGTTTTACAATTCTATTTTGTTTAATATCATTTTTTGAATGGTCAATTTCAGTTTCGACGATAAATTTTTTAATTTTTCACTATATAATTTTTAAGGGGGTATGCCACTTTAAGGTTAGGCTAACAGGTTGATCGTAAAGCAACTCTATGTCGATTATAGCTGACATATAAAAAAATTGCCAATTTTTTTAAATATACAAAACAGTTTTATGTAAAAAATACATAATTTTCTTGATAAGTTTAAATAAACAGTTGAATATTTTAATAGGGTGAGTGGGTGAGTAAAGTAGAGTGAAACGCAGTAAAATTACCCAAAAACTCGAATTAGGAAAGGTCCTTAATTTACTGTTATTTCATTTAAACAATGAGATTGTTTTCCATCTATTTACCAGACATTGCTTTTTCTCCCTGCGTGTAGTAAAACTGCATCTTCGAAAAATACCCCAAAAATGTATTTTTTGCTCACAGCCTATTAAATCAAGTAAGACCTCAATAGCGCGTTTGACAATTTTTCAAATATTTTTCAAAATGTTTATGACAATGTCTGCCCAAAATTAGCCACTGAAATAAAAAAACAAATGACTTTAAAACCCATGTATAACAAATAATTTGATAAAACCATCACAAAAAAAAAAACAAAAGCTTTATATAAAATTTCTATAATCTAAAAAGGAAAATGACGAAAATGCGTACAATTCATATAAAAAGTTTTATCAAAATAACTTAAAACAAGCTAAAATAAAGTACTATTCTAACCAGCTGGATAAAAATAAGAAGAGGTTTATATGAAAAGTTTTCGAACAATTAAGTTTTTAAGCATTTTAGTATTTAAATACTAAAAATTTTAAAATACTTAAATAAACTTTTTTACATACATATATTAGTATTTTTGTTCATCTAATTTTATGATTTTTATCATTAAATAAATTTCAAAGTTAAAAAACTATCGATTTAAATCGATAGCTTTTAAATTAAAAAGTTTTTGAAAGCTCGATAACTTTTGAAAGCTCGATAACTTTTAATTGAGTAACTTGGTTGGCTCATCGTTTTATGTAGAATAGAATGTTGGTTAAAAAAAAACTTTTGTTACATTATTTTACTTTAATTAATTTTATTTAAATAAGTAACAAAGACATTTAGGGGGCAGAGTCTATGATGGATCCAGGGGGAGTTGAGGGTATGCATAACTAGAATCTGAAAGTCCTAAAATATCTTAGAAATTGAGGACCATTTTTTTTTTTTTTTAGGAGACGCAAATGTGGTACAAAATACAACATCCCTCTCTCCCCCACTGCGCAGAGTTAAATTCTTTCACGAGAGGGCAGCTACTAAATTTAATCGGCACATTTAAATATCTAATTTAACAGTTATTTAAATAAAAAATATATTTAAATAAAAAAATTAATTTTTTTTTAAATTTACAAATACAAAATTTAAGTAAATTTTTTATTTGTAAATTTAAAAAAAAAAACAATTTTTGTATTTATAAATATTTATATTATTATTAAGTATTTATAAATATTAAGAGTTAATAATGTTAAAATATTCATGAGCAGCCATGGCGCAATGGTGGCGCGTTTGCCTTAGAAACAAATGATCCGTGGTTCAAACCCCACCTCTGGAGAAGTTTTGTGACATCGGTTAAGAAAAAGGCGTGAACTTCCATTTAAATGCTCATCCGCGGTGCTCTGTGATAAGACCGTAAGGACTTCTTGGAGCACCTAAATGAAAAACAGATTTTCTACTTTAATGTTTTACGCTCTCACGTTTGGGGGCAGGGGAGGCTAAGATTTTAGGGTTTCTTGTTCCCATTCTCCTATCAGAGTAATTTTTTTTTAAGAATTTGTTCGCCATATATATGAATTTAAAATAGTTTGGAATATTCTTTTTGTTATAAAGTTGGTTATTTCAAACATTTAAAAACCTTTCTACGCCACTGGTTTAGACCATCAATGTATGATAAATGTAAACGAGTTTGACTCCAAAAATTCAGCCTTTAATTTACAACGATTTACCCGCAATCCAGATCCTAACAATGACAGTGACGGTAAAAATGAAGAAATGTTTGAAGATCTTCTTTTTCCTGCTGTATTGTCATTTCTTGATGTTGGCTTTTTAAAATTTGACCAAACAACACAGCGACCTCTCATGTCGCAAAGTCTTAGAACTGTGATCATAGCTTGCGGATTTGATTTATTTCAAAACAAGAATGGATCTTTTGTTGCAAACTCAGGAAGACGTTTAAAGAACCCGACGTGGTTTAAACAACGACTTACTAATGGTGATAAAGTGGGTCGTTTGTGGTTGTTATATTCACCAGTCAACAAAGCAGCTTATTATTTCTGTTGTTTACTATTTCCAACTTCCAGCTCAAATTCAAAATCTTCCTTTGAATCAGCTGGCGGATTCATTAACTGGAGACAGAACAATTAAAAGATCACGAGAACAGTCCCTGTCACCGCAAAGCATTTACTAAATGGAAAGATGCTAAACAAAAAATAATTTATGGAAAAGGAATAGATTCAGAACTCGAAGCCCAAATTGAATCTGAAAAGCGACACTGACGAAACATCTTATAGAATTCTTTCTTGAATTAAAGTTCTTACTTTCTCAGGCTGTACGTGGTCATAGAGAAAAACTTAGTACTGCTGATGAAGGAACCAATATTGGAATCTTTCTTGCCCTTTTGAAACTCCTTGCTGAGTATGACCTTCTCACTGCAAACCATCTACAGGATGTTAAAGAAAATCCAGGATCCGTCTCTTATCTGTCTCCTGACATTCAAAATGAATTCATCAGTCTACTTGACTGTACTATTACAGATAAGCTCCTCACCAGTATCAAAAGAAATAAGTATTTTGGTATCTTACATGATTCGACTTCTGATCTGGGACATCAAGAGTAGTTATCCAAAGTAATTAGATTTGATGACATGATTTTGTTACCAAGAATGTTTTGATTAGAGAGTCGTTTCTTGCATGCATTAAAATCCATCCCAAAGATGCAGCAACTCTTTAAACTGTTATTACTGAAAAACTTGAATTAGGCAACTTACCACTGGCAGATTGTAGATCCCAATGTTAAGACAACGCTGCTGTAATGAGAGGACATGTCTCTGAGTTTCAACAACGAATATATGACCAAAATCCTTGAGCATTGTTTGTGAATTGTGATAACCATAGTTTGAACTTGGTTGGAGTTCATGTTGCTAAAGTGGATCCTATAGTCACAACATTTTTTGTAACAGTTGAAAGCTGTTTAAGCAAATATAAAATGCTGTTAGGGATCGTCCATATATTACGTAATGCAAAATTAAACTTATAGACAAAAGACAAAGCATTAAAAGTTTTCCCTCGCAGAGTCATTAATTAAACCAAGTATGTAAACAACCTTTAAAGTCTAGCAAAACCGCCGCACAAAAGAGCAAAATGATCTCCTGCTTATATTTTTAAAATAAGTTTTGCGTTGTGTAATTTATAGACGAACCCTAAGATCACTGTTAAACGGGAGGCAGATCCCGGGAAAGATTTTAGGGTTTCTTGTTCCCACAATGAGCTTTAAAGATGCAGCATTTGATATGGAAAGTTGAGAGAAGAGTCAGACAACAACGAATGCCAGGTGAAAGGGCTGGAGATAGTGCCCTCTCTGCTAAAGATGAAGTTAGCAGAGTTTTGAAAATGATATAGGATTGTTTCCAACAAGAACTAACAACTCGCTTTAGACGATTAAATGATATCAATCAAAAATTTGGGTTTTTGCTCGATGTGCTAAAGAGAGATGGTGATGAAAATCAAGAAAGTTTGAAATCGCTGACTGTCAGGTGCTACTTAAATCTCGTAGGGGCCCAACACCAACAACTTTCATTTATTTTATGACACGGAGATGACGTCTTTCCAAACTTACACATTGCATTACAATTGAGTAGTACTTCGGTACGCAAAAATGTTGGTCAATAACGGACGCTACTTTGGATTAGTCTTAATGACTGTTTATGGCTGTTCCTTTGCTAAGCCAACAATATCTTCGGATATAAGAACATTGTATAGAAAAATATAGCATGAAAACTCAAATAAATAAATAAAAATAAATAAATAAATAGCCAGTTGCGAACGTTCCTTCAGCAAGTTGAAGCTTATTCTTTCATATCTACGAGCTTCAATGGGACAACAACGTCTTGTTGATTTGATAATCCTTAGTGTCGAAAGAGAAACTCTAGAATTAACAGACTTTGACGACATAATAGATAAATTTGCTGCAGTTAAAGCAAGAAAGATCAAACTATAATTTATAAATAGTTATTGGTTATTGGATCTGATTGACCATTATTAGATACGTAATTGGAAACATGAGTTAAACTGAGTTTGCATTATGATTAGCATGTGCATTTTTTTTTATTAAAGTTGACATATATTTGGAAACATTAAGTGTTTTAAAAATCTAAAGAGGTCTTTTAAGTTTTTTCAGGAAAAGTTTGTAGTATCTGAAACCCCTAAACTTCATGTAATACTCACACATATTGAGCATTTCATCAACATAATAGGAAGGGGACTTGGTCACTTTTCTGAACAGGAGTTTGAAAACTCACATTCAGCATTCTTGGTGAATTGGGAGCGATACTTCATAAAAGATATTTCTACACCAACACTCTAAGAAAAAATCCGTTATATACAACGAATTGTATCTGTCGCTATTGCACTAACGGAAAATCCGAAGTTAACGAATTAAAATTTTAACGAATTGAACTCCGTTAGGAATAGTCCGTTGAATTTACGGATTTATTTTGTTAGTGCAACAAATTATCCGTTAAAATTAAGGAGTTAGGCAGCAAACTTTCCGCGGTTGTTATTCCTATGAAATAAATGTGTTAAAAAGTTATTTTAGTGATTATTTCGTTAAAATCACTAAAATCTAAAATTAGAGAGGCCAGAATTGTGACTTCATAACCAAATAATCCTTATATTTGTTAATGTTTGCATTTTTATTTAATTGCATTATTTTATTTCGATATTCTACATTAAAACGTTTTAACCAAAAATTGAAAACTAATCAAATATTTATAATATTTAATCCAATATACTTTAAATTACAATAAAAATAGTTTAAAAAAATATTTTTAATACACTATACTCAAGCTAGTACATTTATATAAAACACACACATATATATAATAGATGTTTAAAATAAACCAATGCCAAGATATTAGTTTTTGGTCGCTAGTTTTGGTTTGGTTGGTTTAAATAGGTTTTAGTTTTGAATACTGTTGTTACTCGTATATATATATATATATATATATATATATATATATATATATATATATATATATATATATATATATATATATATATATATATATATATATATATATATATATATATATATATATATATATATATATGACACTTGATATATGAGACTGATTGAATTTTTTTTATTTTTCTATTATCTTATAAACCTTTGGGAATTTCAAACCGATTAGAAATACCGCATTATACACGGTGCCTTCAGGCTGGCTAACACCCTGTGATACGGTTCCTCTAGAATTAAAAAAATATATGCTTTATTATAATCTGCTGTTAGTCTTAGACAGGAGAGGGTTTTATCACTCGTAAAGAAATGACAAAAATCTTATTTAAATTTTTTAAAATAAAACTAATACTAAAATAAAAAATTTATTTTTAAAAATTTATATTTTTAAAGAACTTTTTTATTAATGTAGTTAAAAAGAAATTTTTTGCTAACGCTCCGTTAAGCTTAACGGAGAGATGAGAATACGGCCCCAGAGTTAAACAACTCATAACAGGAGCATACTGATAATAGAGTTTTCTCATTCCCCTTATTCAGCAAAAGTTTCAGCATTTCCAAATGCCCTTCAGGCAGTTTTCCCATCGTTAGTGTTGCTAAAACCCTGTTTGAGCATATCAACTATAAGACTTAGCTCTTCTCAAAACCTCAGATGAATATTCTTTTTTTTTAATTTTTACTGATGCTTTTACAGCAGGGGATTTGGCAAAGTATTTTTTAATGTCTAACTTATATCCTAAATGTAAAATATATTCATAAGAACTAAGCCAGCAATGCAGAGTATAAAGGCCCAAAGATAAAGCTTTTCCATTGATTGGTTTAGATTTGATCAATGCTGGGTTGTTAAGTTCACTGGGCTTAGCTCCGCAAACATTACATGATTGGAAGGACAGAGTGTTATTGAAGGCCTTAACCATTTTACCATCAAACATCATGGTTAAATCTAGTTTAAACTTAAATGCTATAGTTGTATCCAGTGGCGGATTGAGGTTTAGTCGCGGGGGGCCAAGTCAATAAATAGGGGCGACCGGGGTTGCTTTCAGTAATTTAATCTTATATATATATATATTTTTTAATTGTTTTAGGGGGCGCCGTTAGACCGTTCTAGGGGGGCGTGGGGGGCAGCTCGCCCCCCCATGCCCTATACTAAATCCGCCACTGGTTGTATCCGGTTTGCCTTCCTCTACTTCTAACTTTACCTCAAAGTAAAACTAATCATTTCTGCTTTTAAAATTTCATCTTTATTTCTAATCAATTCTTCCGTTTCTTTTTGATATTGGAGATATAGGGGTCTACAGTAATGTGTACGAGAGGGCTTCTTATTTAACCATATATTTTTATTCATGATGGTTAATTTAAGTGAAACAAAAGCTGTCTGGAAAATACTTTGCTTGTTAATTTGGGCCTCGCCAATAGTAAATTGGCGAGACCCAAATTAACAATTAGTAAATTTTTGTTTATTGATACTTTGACAGGAGGCACCATCAAAACCACCATTAAAGTGAAGTAGACCTTGAAACTTCTTCCCCCCCCCCCTTAACTTTTAGCAAACGTTCTCATAGAGTCTTGGCATTCCGTAAAAGTTAATATTCTTGTCAGAGTATGATTAAACATACAATGTACACACTAAAAAAAAAAGGTAGAAATTTCTACTTAAGGTAGGATATGTGATATACCTTTAGTAAGGAGTAATTTTTTTAACTTTTAAGATAGAAAATTATATCCTTAAGGTAGAAAATTGTATGAAAAGTCATTGTTTTTAATATAATTTCTACCTTAAAAGGTAGAAAATTATACCTTACTAAAGGTATATCACATATCCTACCTTAAGGTAGAAATTTCTACATTTTTTTTGTAGTGTGTAGAGGAGCTGAAACAGCTGTTTCTGTATTAATTAAACCCTCAGGATAACATTTGTGTCTCTCATTCTTAATTTCATGAAGTGAAGGATAAATACCGGTATTATCTGTTATTGATGAATTTCTAATAATTTGATACTGTTCATGAGAAAGGTCACACTGAATTTTTAAGCTCAAGGCATCTTCGGTTTTTTTTTTTTTTTTTTTTTTTTTTTTTTTTTTTTTTAGTTTACAATGTTAGTCGTGATACAAAATAATATAAGTCGTGATATATAATAATATAAGTCTTATACATATATAATAATATAAGTCGTGATATATAATAATATAAGTCTGATACATAAAAATATTTAAGACTTCTACAAGAAAAGAAAAAAAATGAGTATATATATATATATATATATATATATATATGTATATACAATTCAGCGTACTAACAATATAAGACTAGGTTTCCGAAAGAAGATCAGAAGGATCTTATCACCGGAACCTTAAAAAAGACATAATGCAAAGATTTAACATAATGCAAATATGCAATATACTAATACAATATAACATAATGCAAATATACAGTATACTAACATTTTAATACTCAATATGCTGAAGATTTGAAAAATACATTTTACATAAATTTTTAGTAGAATTTTAGAATGTTGTCCATACAGAGAATGAAGTTTTTTAATTTAGTTTTAAAAACAGGAAGAGTAGTAGAAGGGTCAAAATTTGGTAATACTATTTTATTCCAAAGATGGGGTGCACGATATGCAATACAGAATTGGTTAAACTTCGTTTTACAAAATGGTTCATTTAGAAAACTATTACTTCTTAATGTGTATTTATTTATTGGTTTTAAAGAAAAAAGGTCATTGAAAACAAATAAAGATAAATCGTTTTTCCACATAAAAGTAAAACATAAAACATTAAATATGTTAAGTTTATAAACATCTAGTACATTCATATAATCAAAAAAATATTTCGAACGTGAAAAGCGATCCGCATAATTAACTACACGGATTGCATGTTTCTGACGGCGATAAAGATGTTGTAATTTACTTTTCTCCGTACTTCCCCAGGCTATGATTGCATAATTTATATAATTATGTATAAATGAATAATAGAGCTGGGTTAAGTTTTTTTTGTTTAGATAATTTCGAGCTTTGTATAAAATGCCAATATTTTTAGAAACTTTGGTGCTTATATGATCAATATGCTTTCTCCAAGTAATATTTTCATCAAGATAAACACCTAAGAATTTTATAACAGTATCTCTTTTTATTATAGTTTCATCAATGTAAATTTGAGGCATATTATTTGTTAAAAATCGTTTTTTTGCGCAGGAGTGAAAAATAATCCATTTTGTTTTGTTAATATTTAAAGTTAATTTATTAGCTTTGAACCAGTTCGAAATGTGTTTGAGTTCTTTGTTTGTAGTTGAAAAGAGTTCATAAATATCAGTATGGGATAAGAAAAGATTAGTATCATCAGCGAACATTATACTTTTCAATTTGGAAGCTTTGTTTAAATCGTTTACATAGATTAAAAATAGTAGTGGTCCGAGAATAGAGCCTTGTGGAACACCACAAGTTATGCTCAGGGGTTCACTTTGATAACCATCATTACTATACACAAGTTGCTTTCGATTTGTTAAATAGCTTTCAAACCATTTTAAAATTTTATTGTTTAAACCATAATATTTAATTTTTTGGATTAAGATGTGGTGATCGACCGTATCAAAAGCTTTTGATAGGTCAATAAAGACACCTAGTGTGTATTGAGATTTTTCAAAAGATTTAGAGATGTTATGTATAAATTGAATGATGGCATGTTCAGTTGAGCTCCCTTTTCTGAAACCATACTGATTGTTATATAATAAATTGTTGTAATTAAAATAATTGTATACTCTATTGAAAATAATTCTTTCTAAAATTTTAGAAAATATAGAAAGAACAGAGATAGGGCGATAATTATTGATATTGGATCTGTCGCCTTCTTTATGGAGAGGGGTAACTCTGGCAAGTTTTAAACGTTCAGGAAAAATACCTTGATGAATAGATGCTCTGAAAATTTTGAAAAGAATATTTTTTAATTGTTCATAGCAATCTATAACAATATTCCCGTTTATTTCATCTGCACCAGGTGCTTTATTCTTTTTTAAAGATTTAAAAGCTTTCTCAAACTCATCAAATGATAGTTCAGCAGATAATTCTTCAGAGGAAATATTTTTATCAAAAGGTAACAAAAAATCATAAAATGAGGTCTGAGTTTTTTGTATTTTACTTGATAAGATTGATCCAATTTCAGTAAAATATTTATTGAATTCATGAGCTATTATTTGTGGCTCATGCAAGCTATTGTTATCGATTTTAAGCATTTGTGGCAAAGAGCTTGAGCATGTTTTTTGTTTTCCTGTAATTTCTTTTAATACTTGCCAAGTGCGTTTTGAGTCATTTTTAGCTTTATTAATTAATTTTGAATAGTAATTTTTTTTAAATTTTTTTCGGATTTTTTCGAATAGATTTTTGTAATCTTTGTAAATTTTTTCGCTATCTGGTGTTTTTGTTTTTAGATATTTTATGTATAGCCTTTGTTTAGTTTTGGATGATTTTTTGAACCCCTTGGTAATCCAGGGATTATCAAAGTGTTTTGTTTTTAATGTAATTGTAACAATTGGAAAATTAGACTCGTAAACAGAGATAAAAGTTTCATAGAATTTTTCATAAAGGTTGTTTGCATTTTCATTAAAATTTAAGTGTTTCCAATGTAATAATGAGAGCTGATTTTTAAAGGCCTCAATGTTTGATGATGTATAAAAACGTTTTTTTACAATTTTATTTAATTTTTGTTTAGGCAGTTGGTCGTTGTTTATAGTTAGAAAAATAGGAAAGTGGTCCGAAATATCCGTTTTCATTTTTATCAGAAAATTTATTTCCGTGCTTTTAACTTTTTTAGAATTTGTAGGACTTTTCACGCTGCAACTTTTTTTTTTTTTTTTGTCAACTGTTACACCTTTATCCAACCAAGTTTGTTGTGTTCCAGAACTCTTGAGAAGGTTCTTGAATGTTTTCGCAACTTTGATCAAAATTTACATTTAAATATTATTAGATTTTTCTTTAGATTTATCATTTCAGGTTTGTCAATACTTACAAAGTATAAACCCTCCAGTTTACAAAACTCACACAGAAGAGCATTGAATAAATTATCATAATTAATTCCTTTCCGGCATAATCTACGGGAGTAAGACGTGTTTTAAGTAAATAAAAAACCAATGGAAATCACAATGAAAAACATTGAAATACTAATATCATATAAATTAGATGAACATAGGAAAAGTATTTTAAAGGAAACAGAAAAGCTACTCAAGGAACAAGAGAAAACTTTTACTTTAATTGTAAGTGGCAACCTTAAAATCATATCAGATAAACTTAACGTGATGGAGAAAGAAATTTTAGAAAACAAATCAAAAATTAAAAATATAGAAAAGGATCTTAACGACGTTAAAGATAGTCTAAATTTCCAAGAACAAAAAACTTTAGAAAAACTTAAAAAAATTAAAAAATACTTCGACAATGAAATCAATGTATTGTATACAAAAACAACAGATTTGGAAAATCGATCACGTCGAAATAATCTCAGAATAGATGGACTAGTAGAAAAACCAGGAGAAAGTTGGAGCGAGTGTGAAATTGCAGTGAAAGAAATAAAAATCTTAAAATATCAAGCGAAGTGGTTATTGAAAGAGCCCATCGAATTGGCCCAATTAATAATAAAAAACCTAGAACAATAGTATTAAAACTCTTAAATTTCCAGGATAAAAACAAAATCCTGAATGCTGTAAAAAATCTTAAAGGAACTGGTGTGTATATTAACGAGGACTTTTCGCAAGAAACGATTGAACAACGAAGGAAACTTTGGGAAGAGGTGAAACGACGGCGGACCTGTACTCGGCGCACCCTAAACTCGGTGAAGTTCGTAAACGAACTCGGTAAAGTTCGAAACAATTATTTTGCCGTTTAATGATTGGCTAATATTAACGAATGAAAGTTTAGCACAAAAGTTTTAATTCGCGCTTCAAAAGCCAATTTTTTACCGCCTTTAAAATAAGTAAGATAACACCTTTAGCTGAGTTCATTGAAAGTATCAAAGAAGAAAAATTGGTTGATTTTTTGCAACAAAAAAGGCTAATGCCACTTCAAAAACTTCGACTTCGAAGTGAAGGTAAATACGCCATTTTAAAATATAATAAAATATTTAGTCAAGATTTTAAAAAGTAGCGATGCGTATTTTTCTTAATTTTTTTTTTCTTTCAAAGCGCTTTTCTCATTTTAAGCATAATGAATAACGAAACAATAGATTTTGAAACGCTGCACTTTAATGTCTTCGAAACGGCAAATAATGTTATACTCAACGATTTGAATGACGCAGATGCGCAGATTTTTCGCGGAATAAATTTTGGTTCTCAATATTTTGAAACAGAAATTTTTAAACTGAACTTACAACTTTAAGGAATAAATTCACTGCATTACACATAAATATAAGAAGCATAAATAACAACATTAATAAGCTTAAGCAATTTCTAACCGAATGCAATTATTTATTCAGTATGATTTGTTTAACCGAGACATGGTGTTCTGTCCGTCCAGAATAAATTCAAACTTAGAAATTCCTAATTACAAATTAATATCTTCTTAAAAAAAGGGGAGGGGGAATTATTAACTATATTCGAACTGATCAAGCCACCAAATATAGACATGACCTTTCTACCTCAGATGCCGATAGTGAGGTCTTAACAATTGAGATAACAACAAATAACAAATCAAAAAACATATTAGTCTCCACATGTTATAGACCACCTGATGGTGATATAACAAAATTTTCTAATCATTTAAAACAAATTTTTTATAAAAATAATAATGAACAAAAAAAACTATTTTGTATTGGAGACATTAACATAGATTACTTACAATACGACAAGCATGCCAAAACTAAATTTTTTTTTGACGAAATGCTCCAACATTACATCTTCCCAATTATTAACAAGCCGACTCGGGTAACTCAATCATAAGTAACGTCAATAGACAATATATTAACAAATACAGTTCTTGATGTTACTTTAAAAGCAGGTATTATAAAAACAGATATTTCGGATCATTTTCCGATTTTCTTTTCTCTGTCACACGATACAAAAACCACTAACGGCTGTGAAATTGAAATTCATAAAAGGAAAATTAACAAATATGCTATTCAACAATTTAAAGAATCACTATCGGCAATAAACTGGGATAAAGTATACCAAGAATGTAACCTTGGACGCACCAACTCTGCTTACACTAATTTTGAAAACATTTTCTTAAAAAACTATAATAAATATTTCCCAATAAAAGTAATGCTAGTAAAAGAAAAACATCTAAAATGTTCTTGGATCACCAAAGGAATTAAAAAATCTTCAAAAAAAAAAAAAAAAAAAACTTTATATCAAATACTTAAAAATAGAAATGAAGCAAAAATAAATGCTTACAAACAATATAAAAATTTGTTTGAAAAAATCAAAAAGATTTCAAAAAAGAATTATTACTCAAATAAAATAAAAAACTCCAAAGGTGATATTAAAAAAACGTGGGACGTAATTAAAGAAATAATTGGGAACAAAAATTGCAAACCAAATAGTTTACCTACTAAAGTTGTTATAAATAATGAAGAGTATGTCAGTTGTGACGTAATCTCAGAAAAGTTTAACAATTTTTTCGTTAACATAGGCTCTAACCTGGCTACAAAAATTAATTGTCCAAACAACTCATTTGAGACATACTTAACTAATAACAATGACGAATTAGCATTTAGCGAACTAAAAATTGAAGAACTTGAAGTTGCGATAAAATCTCTTAAAATAAATAAATCTCCAGGTATAGATGATATTTGTAGCAATATCGTTATCGATGTCTTTTTGGAGATACGCAAACCGATCTTCGAAATATTTAAATCATCAATTAAAATATGTACTGTACCAGATAAATTGAAAACAGCTAAAATTATACCAATTTTTAAAACAGGCGAAACATCTTTATTAAATAATTACAGACCAATCTCTATGCTGCCTACTCTCTCTAAAATACTTGAAAGAATAGTTTACAATAGATTATACGAATATCTCCTTCAAAATAACCTCTTAAACAAAAAACAATTCGGGTTTCAAACAAAACACTCAACCGAACATGCCATTTTAGATCTTGTAAATAGCATGAGTAATTTTTTCGATAAAAAGCAATTTGTATTAGGGACTTTTATAGATTTATCTAAAGCGTTCGACACAGTTAATCACAATATCTTACTTAAAAAAATGGAAAGATATAGTGTTAAAAATATATCCCTTGACTGGTTCAAAAGTTACCTGAGTAGCAGAAAACAATGCGTTGTTACAGATCATAATAAATATTCAGACCTACTAGAAATAAAATGCGGAGTTCCCCAAGGTTCCATTCTGGGTCATCTTTTATTTCTAATATATATCAACAATCTTCCAAAAGCCCTAAAAAAACTTGATGTAATAATGTTCGCTGATGATACAAATTTATTTTACTCATCGCCGTCTATAAGCGACCTTTACGAATCTATGAACACTGACCTCGAAAACCTCAACATCTGGTTTAAAGTTAATAAATTATCTTTGAATACAGAAAAAACAAAATATATCTTGTTTCACTCCAACCGTCTTAAAAACTTTATACCAGACACTCTACCTTCACTAAAAATTGATAACATAAACATCAAAAGAACTGAAATAACTAAGTTTCTTGGAATAATTATTGACCAGAATAATAATTGGAAAGCCCATATTAATACAATAAACACAAAAATATCAAAAAGTATCGGCGTACTCTACAAAGCCAAACCTATGCTTTCCCAAGACAACTTAAAAATTCTCTTCTTTTCTTATATTCAAAGTTACCTAACATACGCTAATATTGCATGGGGAAGTACCCATAAAACTAAATTAAATTCACTCTACATACATCAGAAACATGCATCAAGATTAATTTATAATAAAGATAAATTCACTCATGCCGACACTTTACTTAAAAATTTGAATGCATTAAATGTCTATCAAATAAATATTTACCAAAATATCTTATTCATGCTAAAATACAAACTCGGACTTGTTCCGAAATACTTTACTGATAGCTTTTTTCATATCAACGCAAACAAATATATCACACGAGGAACAGGCAACTTCACCCTGCCTTTAAAAAAAACAAAATTCTCGCGATTTTCTTTAATATACCGTGGCCCATACTTACATAACAAAATAATACTTCAAAAAATGGAACTTAATAAAATGGATAACCTTATTGCTCTGAAAAAAAAACTAAAACATATCATAATTAACTTAACCAACTTCATCGAAATGTATTAAACAATTTGGGAAAAATAGTAATAATAAAAAGCCCTACTTCTACTATATAGTAGATACCAAAATACTTATGTGTATTTGTTGAACTAGTTTATTAAAGTTTATTTTATGTTTTAAAGGTTCTCGATGAAAAACACTATTTTAGTCTTCTGCGAGTTTCCTTACAACAAAGAAAAATATTTTTTAAGAATAATTTTATATATATATATATATAAACAACGTCCACAAGCAAGTCCCTAGTAGCCCTGTGGTACGACGGACTTGCATATATTTTTTAAATGCATGGGTTAATAGCCAGCTCTTTATGTTATAAACAACGAATAGTTACCTTATTTTGTACACTGTACAACGCGCATGTGCTAAACAGAATTTTAAATTTCTTTTGTCTTGTAAAAATTTTAATGGTACAAAAATTGTTTAATTGTACGTTTTGTACTTATATGTAAAAATATGTAATTTTGTTTTATTGAAATATATACGGATACTTGTGTTGTAAAAAAAAAAAAAAAAAAAAAAAAAAAATTCCTAACTTTTAAATTATAGGAACTGAATGTATTCTTTTCATGTTGAATGTAAGCAATAAACTATTTTTAGTTATTTTATATGCAAGTTTTAATTAAAAACGGAAAAAAACATACAAACAAAAACAACAATTTAAAGGGTTTTATTTTAATTAAGGCAAGTTGGGGCAAATGATTTTTATTTTTTTTACTTTCATATATATATCTATCAATGCACAGTGGGCTAAAATTCACTTTTAGTGGACAAAATAACGACTCTTCATATAAAAAAGATTTAAGAACCATCTCTACATTGTTTACTAATTTGAAGGTTGTGGTTTCAATGGTGGCATCAGTTTTAATTTTAGGTTGTTATGGATGCCTAAATTGCTTAGCAACCACATATTTTATTAACCTTAAAAAATATAAACTGGAAAAAATAATAACTTTATTGAATTACTCCCATAACTACCTCCTTGAGTACTTTTATACTACAAATGTAGTGGTACTATGGATTTTTTATTTGGTTGATAGTGACACCTGAAATGCCTGGTAACGGTTAGTTTTGCATAGTTACTAGCTTAAGTAAATTTTCTTAAATCATTAATGTTATAAACTAGATCTCGGTGGGAAATCGGCTAGCGAATAGCCAGCTATAATCGTTACGATAAAGACAGTGATTTGGCCACGAGGATCGCTAGCTTTTTTAAGTAAGCGAAAAGCCATCAATATTTGTAAAGATAAAGACAGCAATTTGGCTACGAGGACAGCTAGCTTAATAAGTTAAAGACTCACAAGCTATTTTAGCTACCATCATATTGTAATAAAATCGCTATCAAAAATTTTTGGTATGTAGCTATCACCCAGCTTTAGATTTGTAGGTATTTTGTAGCTAGCTATAAAGCTACGATATGTAGCTAACTACACATTGCTAAAAAATCGCAATGCTTAAAGTTCAATTATTCTCATAATTATAATAGACTCAACACTAAAAATCGAATTTTTAAAGATGTTAGAGACATTAGTAAAGAATAAAATTAAAAAAAAAATCGCTTTAAAATCGCTATAAAGCTCATTTCCCACCGGGATAATAATGTGGCAGTGTGATTAAAAATTATTTTATGCATTTAAAATATTTAACACATTCCCAATTACTAGTTTTAAGTATTTTTATGCAGTTGCAGGGCTTTATTTTATATTTAATGAAACTACTATATAATCTATATAAAAAGAAACCTAAAGCTTAAACCTTTATGGGTAAAAAGTAATACAAAAATTTTGATTCAAAGTTATTTTTCGAACCCAAAACTCATATATTCTGATAATTGTAAAACAGCTTTAGTTTCTTTTTCTTTTTTATCTTGGCGCGAAATCCAACCTTATGCAAAGAACAGTTCTTAAAATGAATATGATGCAAGTAATGGAATCTACTTTGCTTTACTACTTAAAAGTATTTAATTTCACCTAGGGCCTGCGAGATACTACAATCAGTAGAATTTTCTTATTATCAATTACAAATTGAACTTATATCGGTTCATTTTGTAACCATTGTTTGTTATTCTTTGTAAAACAAATTTTATTTTTTGCATATATACTTTTGTCAAAAATGTTTTATGAAACTAGACAGGATATTATTTGCAGTTAATTTTATGTTATTTACAACTGCATCCAAAATATTAGGATCAGCTAAAACCATGTTTTCTTGTATTAGGGGAAAGCGGGGCAACATGGCGAACGTTTTGGAAGCCCTGAGTTATTGCAAAACTATCAGTCGTGAAGCAATAATACTTTCTCAGTATGTTTATGTTATTAAAATCCTTCATTGCCTGCATGAATTTTCAGTTTTTAAATATAACAATTTGAAATAAATATTAGAATAAAAAGTTCATAAATTTGTCATCTGATCACGTGACCGGGGCAGGATGACTTATTATGCTATTTTTACCTCCAATTTTATCAAATTTTAAAAATTACTAATATATCTAAATAAAGTAACAAAAAATAAACACAAATTGCAAAAAACTACTTCTAATGAAGTTAAACTTGAAGGACACCATCCATTATGAGAAACCGAAAGTGAGGAATTTTTTTTTAAGCGCAAAAAGTATACTTATGCGTATAAAATTGCGTTAATAATATTTCAAAAAACCAATTGGTGTTTTAAAATACAAGATGCAAATACAGTTTCGTTTTCATCCAATTTTAAGTATTTTTGTTAAGTTGTTATATGAAAACCCATCTTGCCCCATTCGCCATGTTGCCCCGCTTTCCCCTATTAACATCGATATTTTTCATGTTTTAACTATATAAAAATATAAATTTCATTTACAAAATTTTGTAAATAGGTATTTTAAAATGTATAGTTACTAAAAAAAGTTTGTAACACTAATCTAGTCTCACTGAAAACCAATTATTACATAACCATTTAGAATAAAGTACAAGAGCCAGTTTTCGCACATAAAATCGGACACATCATTTAATTTGTAAAAATCATTATTAGAGGCCTGGCGGACATTCGCGGATTATAAACCAAATTTATTATTTATTTTATGATATTGAACAATTTTTTTCGAGTTTCAAATTACTTGATCGTTTTGGACCGCAAAAGTATTCGACTATATAAGTGAAATTTTAACTAAAAAAATTACTTCAAACACACAGTCATTTGAAATCATTTTATTCGACAAAACTTACGTCATTTGAAATCATTTTATTCGATAAACTTACGTCATTTGAAATCATTTTATTAGATATAACTTACGTCATTTGAAATCATTTTTATTCGATATAACTTACGTCATTTGAAATCATTTTATTTGACATACGTGTAAATCAGTGTTGTAATAGCTCATTTGAAAGATAATAATTGATTAAATTATGCAATTAAAACAGAGCTTTTAAAATTAACATCTATTCCATTCTTATTAGTAACACAAAAAGTATTACTAAATTAATTTTTTTTTTTTTAAAGAAGAAAAAAAAGCTTTTTGTTCTACAGTTTAAAAGCATATGGCATGATAATAATTATCATATCGTATAATTATTATACAAAAATATGTACATAATAATGTAATTTTTGAAAATGTATTTTTTTTACTATTGTCCACGACCTGGTTCACTGTGCAACGGGAAAATATTAAAACTACCATAGAATCTAATGAAATCTTTTAGTTTTTAAACAAATTCTTTAATTAAACTAATTTAAAAAAATTAATTAATGCACATTTTTGAGATATCATTAATGAAAATCTAAAATTAAAACTTATTGTCAAAAATGTTGTTAATAGTTACCAAACAGAGTGAGACTTTTGTGAACGAATTTTCCGAAAAATAAAATAAATAAGTTTTAGACAAAGGCGTATAAATTGTCTAAATCTTGAAAATTAATCACAAAAAAATTAATTACTGTCTTTTAGTGGTATTTAGTTACATTATAATTTAATTCATTATTTTCTAGCAATAGTTTTTTTATGGGTTTTTTTTTGCCGTATTTTATGGATTTTGACTCACTGTGCGGTAGTGCAGTGGTTAGCGCGCTTGCTTCAGAAGCTAGAGATCCGTAGTTCAACGCCACCTCTGGGCAAGTTTTATAACATTGGTAAGGAAGGAGGTGTGAACTTCCTTTCAAATGCTCTTCCGTAGGGCTCTGTGATAAGACCGTAAGGATTTCTTGGGGCACCAAAAAAATATATATAATATATAAAAAAAAATTCTATTTGTTAAACGAATGAATCTATTCGTTTAATGAATATTTCTATTCGTTAAACAAATATTTCTACTCGCTAACGAATATTTCTATTTGTTGAACGAAAATTTAATTTGTTGAACGAATATTCCTATTCATTAAACGATTGTTTCCTTTCGTTAAACGAATAACTCTATTCGTTAAACAAATACTTACGTTTGTTAAACGAATATTTTTATTAATTAAACAAATATTTTTATTCGTTTAGCAAAAAAATTTTATTCGTTAAACAAATATTTCTATTTGTTAAACAAATATTTCTATTTGTTAAACAAATATTTCTATTTGTTAAACAAATATTTCTATTTGTTAAACGAATACTTCTATTCGTTAAACGAACACTATCATTACAATTCTTAAGAGTTCCCCAAGCTTCATTTCAGAAATTTTGTTTAATAAGCATAAATATTTAGCAGTGAGTCTACTAATCGCAGAATTAAGAATGAGATAAAAAAACCGTTGTCCGAAACGTTGCCTCATCTTCTGATATTTTTTCTTACAAAAAAAAAAAAAAAAAAAAAAGAATTTTTTTGCATTTGTCATTTTTTGAAAAAAAAAAAAAGGATTTAAGATAAATATTTTACTTAAGGTTTTTTTTAATAATTTTCAACTTAAGCATGAATACAAAATATAACTTTTTTAAAAAATGATTGATTTCAGAACTTTTTTTAGTGATGATAATAGAACAGATGTAAGTTATTAATTATCTGTTATACTATAGTTATGTTTTACAATTTTTATAATACTATAGTTATGTTTTACAATTTTTTTTTTTTTAACTTGCTAAAATAGGGTGTGACGATTTTTTTTTTTTTACAATTCGAAAAACGGCAAGGTTACTTTTGGTGAAGAATTTTACGGGGATTCCGAATCCGCAAACATTTTTGTGAAAAATTTTATAAGAAATCCGAATCTGCAAAAAAAAAAAAAAAAATTAAGATTGTAGACGGGGAACGCTTAGTTTTGAACGGTAAAAGGACTAAAATGTGACTAATTAAAGAGAATATATATATATATATATATATATATATATATATATATATATATATATATATATATATATATATATATATATATATATATATATATATATATATATATATATATATATATATACATATATACATATATATATATATATATATATATATATATATATATATATATATATATATATATATATATATATATATATATATATATATATTGTTGTTTATTATTGTATCTGGTTGAGATACAAATCCTCTTGTTTACTTGAGAGTGATCAATATAATGTAAAAATAATTTTTACAAAATAGATCAATATATATATATAAATAAAGTGTAATTAAATAGAAAAATACAACTTTATAATGGAACTAAAAGTTTCATGCCTATCGGCAAACTATCGATATATGGCTGAAGATTGCCGATAGGCATGAAACTTTTAGTTCCATTATAAAGTTGTATTTTTCTATTTAATTACACTTTATTTATATATATATATATATATATATATATATATATATATATATATATATATATATATATATATATATATATATATATATATATATATATATATATATATATATATATATATATATATATATATATATATATATATATATATATATATATATATATATATATAAAAGGAAAAAAACGACGCACTCTACCCTCACATTTAATGTCTAAAATATGAAAAAGTGGCTTATTTTTGTAAAAATGCCCTTCACAAAAACTCACTTTCTGTGTTTATTTTTATGAATTTTTGCACCAAATATAAAATTTTCCTAAAGTTCAACACAATAGTTATTAAACTTTTCAAAAAAAAAAATTATTTTTTCAAATATTATTTCTCTCCGTTAATCATATTTTAGTCATAAATTCGTCATATTTTATTCATATTTTATATGTCATATTTTAGTCATAACTCCGTTAGTCATATTTTAGTCATAAATTAGCCATATTTTAGTCATTTTTCCGTTCAGAAAAGTGCTGACCCATCCAGCAAAACATTTTTTTTAAACTTTTTTTTGCGGTTTTGGAATCCACGTAAAATTCTTCACCAAAAGTAACCTTGCCGTTTTTCAAATTGTAAAAAAACTCAGAACTAAGTATGTATCTTTATTATTAAATTTTAAGTTTTGATTTTTGTAATGGTTTTATATTAAATGAAAATAATAATTTGGTAAATCAAATTTTCATTATTGAATAGAAAAGAAAAATTATGTTTTCTTGTTAAATTATTGAGTTATTTTGTAGGTAAATTTAGTAATTAATTATTGCAATTTGATTTTGAAGAAGTTGTAAAGATTTTTATTTATTTAGCAATATAAGAAAACCTAATTTTAGATTTAGGAGTAATGACATATGGCATAAACAGGAAATTCAGTTTTCACCGTTATAATGACAAACAAACTGAGATACGTTACAATGACAAACAAACTGCTTACGTTGCACTTTAAAACACCTATTTGTATCGTAATTTAATCAAGTTTTTATTTGCTGCAAGTATTTATTTATTCCTCAAAAGAGTTTTTAATTATATCTAGAGTTGTTTGTTGCTTGGCCTTAATTAAATCACTTATATTGAGTGACAACTTTATGGTAACCATTGCACAAGAATGCATTTGAGTATTTTTTATAATTTATTACTTTATTAAATATTAAAATCTTTTCAAACTCAAAAATTTTTTGCTACTTGTTGTTCTTTTAGAATTGACTCGAAAATGACTTGAAATGAAAAAGAAAGGAAAGACTGTATTTTTGTGTAGTTGGGTTTATTTATTTATTTTTTGCGAAACCAATATATATTACTCAAAAATAAATTTTTATGTATATCTATATTGTAAATGTATATAGAAATATGTAACATATTATTATGTGCTTATTTATACTTTATCAAAATAGTTAATAATTTTTTTTAAATTTTTTATTTACTAATTTATTATTTATTCGTGTAGGGGAAGTTGGGGGCACATTGGATCGGATTTCTTTATTTTTTAAATTGAGTAAAAGTTAAAATATGTATTTCATTTTTTTTGAGGCGAAGTGATTGATATATAGGTCCTTCATTATAAAAATCACTAAAACCAAATATTTACTATCAAACGGCTCACATCATGATTTAAAGTTAGTTATATTGCGTTATTCACTGTGCCCAGTACTGGGGCGCAATGAATCAATGGACACAGCTGTGAATTAATGACAGTGAATAGGGACATAGCCAAATAACTATGAGGCTGAGGGAGTAAAGACACTGTACACGATACTTTTGACATACTTTTATTAATTAGATTAGTATAAAATCCAAAAAAAATAAACATTTTGAAATCTGAGAAGAAAAAAAAAGAATTTTATTGATAACAAAACTTATGAAAATATTAAAAAACTATTCAAATATTCAGAACTTAAAACTAATAGATTGATTTTCATGTAGTTTGTTTGTTAAAAATACATGATTTTAATCTTAAAGATCATTAATGGGGCATAGTGTATCAACCTATTCACTGTATACCGATTCACTGTAACCCACCATAGCAAATTAAGTTTAAGTCTAAATTTTTGGGACACGAGTGTTGTTAAAAAAAAAAGCTAAAATACTAAAAGGAAGGATAAATATCAATAATCTGAATGAAAAACTTCGAATAATAAAATTAATTCAACCATGGTCTCCGTAACAAACATAAGGAAGGTGAAAAAACTTACTTTAGTTAGTTAAAAACAAAAATTACCTAGCAAAAACCTGTAGTCAAAAATTATGTGTTAAAAACTATAAATAAAGATGGTTACTTTATCAAGATAAACAAAAATCTAATCTTTGAGAAAATGTCTCTTATTCACTGTGCCCCTCGATCCACTGTACCCCAACTTCCCCTATTTGCCGTTAAAAAGAAATGTGAATCACGGAAAATCATATATTTTTAATGTTAATTAAAGAAAATTTGTCTTTAGATAATATTTTTGATAACATACAATCTATTTTAAATCTAAAATATTTGCTAGAAATAAATTTTTTAAACTTTCATATGAACGGAATATGAACTATTATTATTTTAGCGAAATATCTCATAAGTATCCAACAAAGTTTTCAGAGGACAACTTTATTGTTCCGAGAATAAATTTAAAAATAAGTTCTTATCAAATTAAATATCGAGGACCTTTTTTATGGAAAAATTTTATTAAAAACTTTAATAAAGAACACTACTCTTTAGAAAAATTTAAAGCAGTTTCTAAAAGAATCTTACTTCAATTAGATTTTAATTCAATAGACTTTAAGTATTTTTTTTAAAAGGAAATTTTAAAATAGAAACAAACGCTCCCATTATCATTAAATATATTTTGTTATATGTATCAAATATATTTGTATTAGTATACAAAACTTTCTTTACTTTTAAATTTTAATATAAATGTCATTTTATTATTTGACAAAAGTTATGTACTCTTTAACGTTTTTTTGTATATTTTATTTATATTTGTTTATAAACACGGGCAATTTGTAAACGGGGCTCGGCGATAAGACAGTCATTGTCTTCTTCTTGCTCCGGCCAATTTTTATAAATGTAATATGTCTATATTGTAAATATATGAAACGGCAAAAAAAAAAAAAAAAGAACATTCCTTTTATTTAAGGAAACTATCCGGCAGTTGACAAAACCTCCTGCTGCTTCACGGAAAAAACCCATTATGTTTTAACGAAAACATCCGTATATTTACGGCAACTTTCATTTACATGCGATGGGTTTTTCCGTAAAATAACAAGAAAGGTTATGATAATAAAACTATAACTTAAAACTTCACCTGTGTGTGAAGTTTTAAGTTATAGTTTTATTAGATTTTTGTATAATAAAATCAGTTCTTTTCTTTTTGCATCACAAATTTTTTTTTTGATTCACAAATTTTTTTTGCATTTTAGTAAGGGAGATCCTAAAAGATAATGAGGAGGGGGAAGGGGCTGACATGTCTATGTTTTGCCAAGTAAGGCCTAGAAATTTTTTTTTTGCTAATAAAGATTTAAATAAAAATGACGTTGTTAGCATTTGCTAACTGCCAACTATAGAGCCAAATTTGCCGACTAATAAATTTTCTTGTGAGGTTAGACATCCCAACACCCCCCCCCCCTTCCCCTTAAGACGCTTCTAATTTTTGTTGATAATTTTTAATTACACTCCAAAATAGCGTAACAATGTGTTCTAAAAATAGAATTTTTTTCAGAAACGTAAGGCATTTTGGGATTGATAATCGGACAAACATTTAACAGAAACCTAAGAATTTCTTAAAAACGCTAGTGGTTGTTGGATTGATGTTCGGACAAATAAACAACTTGACGTCACCAAAATGTACGCTATTAATTGAGTAATATTAGCAACCTAAAAAGTTGATTAGTTATATTTAGTCTAAAGTATTAGTAAAGTTATTTTTTAAAACTTTTTTCTTTAACTTAAGCAAATTAAAATGTTCTAACTAAAAAAATGAAAACTAACCTTATCTCTTTTTTGTGTGTTTGGTGCTCTAAGAAGTCCAAACGGTCATTTAACTAAGGAGTTCTCGCCTCCATTCACACTAATGTAGTAAATGTGGCAAGAAATGGCATCAAACATCGGACCTCTTGACTCCGAGGCAACCGTGCAATGTAGCCGTGACCTATGAGTTATGGTACTCATCTCAAATCGCTATTAATTTTTTCCGTTTGACAAAAATTATAAAATTTCAACTAATTAATCTTTTAAACTAGTAAATTTTTTAATAATGTTTGTGTGTTTAATTATATATGTTAAAACATCATTTTGTTTATTATTTTTTTAATTTAATTTAATTTTTTTTTTGCAATTTCAAAAAACTGGTTATATTAAAAATGTTACTCTAGTTACGACAGAGTTCGAAATAAGTTTTTACTTTCAGAATTTTTTATATAACAGTGAGTTATTATGGACTGAAATACCAAATAGTCAAAGTATATACAAACAAAACATGGTGTTCTTTAAGGTTTATTTTTGATCTGTATTCTTAATTATGTTAGCGATTTATTCCTCCTTTAAAATCGATTTTAAAATATTTATTTACATCGCAATTCCTTTGAAAAATATTAATAATAAAATAATAGCTTGATACCACCAGCTCACCCATAATAATGAAATTTAGTTATTTGATTTTTATTCAAAAAATTTTTTTTCAAAGAGCCCTTTGGGATAAACATAAGAACCACAAGGCAACTTATATAAACTTTTTAAAGGTTTATTCATGTTGACATTATCACAATAATGTTGAACGTTAATATACTCAGAGCCGTGGCTAGGCTATCCCCACACACCCCAACTGGGGAGGGTCCAGCATATTTAGAAATCCATTTGTAGGAGCAACTTAATAACCACAAAAAAAAAAAAAAAAAAAAAAAAAAAAAAAACTAGCCACGGCACTAATTATACCATTGGCAAATACGTGTACGCTTAAAAGTTATTAGCGTTTTAAAAACATCAAGCATACATAACCATAATTAAAATAGGGAGGCACAATCGCCAATTTTCTATAAAAAGACCCTTTATATCTTGAATTTCTAAAAAACAAACAAACAACCTAATCCATATTCTCAAAGTTGCATGGACAAAAAGTTACTGAGGCAACAATATTTTAAATCTCCTTATATAATCATTATGTTAAGAGTTTTAAAATATGGTAACTTTAGTAGTTTTGAGTTTTTACAACTTTGTAGTCATAGATCCAGGTTTTCAATTATTTTCATTTAAAAAAAAATCTTATAGTATAGAACAAATGTACATATATGTGATATGTTTTTATTATTTATAAGTGTTCATAAAAATTTATTTGTGTTTTGACTAAGTACTGGTGAGGGCTCAATAAACTAGACAAGTGTTCTTTTTTTTTCTATTTCCTAAGATCGCTTTCAGTCTAAAACCTTAACTATCTGAGACCCAATACAAATTATTTCCTAACTACAGTTTGTTGTAGCAACAATATCTTT
>NC_061165.1:41722544-41875044 GCF_022113875.1 Hydra vulgaris
TCGTTCAGCTTATAACGAGCATATAAAATAACGCTCGTCCAAGAGTTAGGGGCAAAACAAATAATAACTTTTTTATTTATTTTCATAAAAGATGAAAAAAAGATTTTTTAATAAAGATTTAATATTATCGAAGCACTAATATAATATAAAATAAAAAAAGCACTACGTTGTTCTTTTTTGCACTAACCTAATGAATAAGCAGTTTGAAGTCGTTAATAGGCACTAATTTCATTGATGGAATGTGCATGTAGAAATTCAATGCAAATACAAAAATGCACAAATAAAATAATAAAAAATTAGTAAATCATTATAAGAAAATTGAAACTGTAGAATATTTTTAATCTTGTGAAAACATCAAGTAAGATTTATTTGATTTATTGTTTGTAATATTCCATACATCGTTTATAATAAAAATAAATAATAATGATTCAGTAATTTTTTAAATAAGTTTTTGTTTATAGTATAAGTTTTTTATTAACTATGATTTATTTTAACTCAAATTTAAAACGATTCTTTTGTTTAGAATGTCCGCAATCAATGACATTCCAAAAGGAAACAAAGTAATGTTGTCAACATTTATTCAATGGAAAGTTCAAGAGGTAATAGGCTTTAGAACTGAAATTACCAGATATGAGTGACGAATTAGCTGCATTCAGTTTCGAAAATGTAGAAGAGGAAACACCGTTGACAACAGTTGAGGGGAAAATCTGTTATTTAACCTATAATGAATAGTTTAAAAAAAAAAAGATTTTCAAACTTTCTTGTGTTATTTTTTTAAGATAAAAAAATCGTAATTTAAAAAAAAAATTTTATAAATAAATTAAATTGAATAAAAAATATCAAGAAATATAAAAACTATTTTTAAATACTTATATCAAAACAACGAAACAAAAAAAGGCACTAAATTATAAAAAAGTCACTAAATTATACTTCAATACTAAATCAACAAGAAGTTGCGTTTTTGTTTGATATATATTTTTTTATAACATAAATAATTAAAAAAAATCCCGATCTGACAATATACAAGAGTGTTAATTCATGAGTGTGATACTAATTATAACATTTGTTGAAGAAAGAATGATGTAACAAATAAAAAAAGATCTTCTTCAGCAACTTTCATGATCGCGCTCGTCGACGTTATCTCGAGCGCACATAATCACGCTCGATGAAAACATATTTTAATTTTACGAGTGCGATATAACACGCTTGACGATTTTATTCGTCACAAGCCCTGTATATATATATATATATATATATATATATATATATATATATATATATATATATATATATATATATATATATATATATATATATATATATATATATATATATATATATATATATATATATATATATATATATATATATATATATATATATATATATATATATATATATATATATATATATATATATATATATATATATATTTGCTTAATGCACTTTTAGTTAAAAAGTTATATATCAGTTTTTCAATGAGTTACACTTTGGTGGTAATTGTTTCTTTTTTGATCTTTTTCTTTACAATAACTCACAGTTTTTCAATGGGGTTCATGTGGGGACTATTTCCTGGCCATGGCAATGTCTTGATTCTGCTCTGCTGAAGAAATTTTGTCACTTTTTTTGCTTTATGACACAGAGCCCCATCGTGCATAAAAATTACATCTCCCTCTGGAAACCATGTCTTAATTTGGGGCATTAACCTATTTCGTAGTACTTAAATATATTGTACATGATTGATGGTGCCTTCTACGATGTACAATATTCTCGGTCTGTGTATTGACATGACACTCCACACCATATCAGATGTCGGATGCTTTACACTCTAGCAAACACTCTGACTTGAACTCTTCTCTTGGACTTCTTTGAACATATTGGCTCTGTTTCTCCAACACCAAAAAGATGGATTCATTGCTAAAACATACCTGCATATAATAAATATACAAATGAGTACACAGAAACACTTTGCAAAAAATTACAGATCAAATTTGAGAGGTTCTTTAGAAAAAAAATTGCCTAAATTTTTTTAGAATTCATCTTACATACATAAATACATACAAATAACCAAAAAACATTTTTTATTTTTAATTAGAATTTTGTTTGAAGTTTTACAGTTTGGTATTCAATTTTTTAAATTGTTTTTATTAATTATGAGTTTTCCAATTTAGCTGATTTAGTAACACTATGCCTGCTGCACTTTGCCAAGACCATCCACTTAATGTTCCTGAATTACACAGTTCTAAAATTTTAAATGGAGATCATATAAATAAAGAAATTACTAATGACAACTTTGAAGATGAAAAGATAGAAGAAAAATTTAAAAGTGAACCTCAAAAACAAGTCGAAGTTGTTAATGAGAATCCTAGTTTAAATGATTGTGAATCTAAAGGTAATTTAGTTAGTAAAATTTATTTAAAAAACCTCCAAATCTTGTATTTCATTTTAAATAATTTTAATTAAATTTTTATATGATTTAAGTAAAAAAAAAGGTTATTTTCAATAATCTATTCTAAATTTATTGAATGCTAAAAAATATTTTTTGTCAACCTTGGTCTTAAAATAATTACGCTTCTTTTAAGGCCAAGGTTGACGAAAAAATTTTGCTATTTATTAATTTCTATAATATTTACTAATTTTAAAAACTTCAAAAACAAAGAAAACTGGAAATAAAATTTCTTTGTCTGAAGGTAATACCTGCTCAAACCCAAACCATTAGTGTATATTAAGATAATATCATACTGAAACAACATAGTTGTTTCAGTATGATATTATCTTTTATGCAAAGCTAAGTATTCAAATATATTTACATACAAATATAATTACATATACAGCCTGAAAAATTCAGGTCGGTATTCGACAATGCCGATGCAAAAGCCGACCAATATTTGGTTTATAATGGCATACAGCTGCTGATCTAAAATTCTTAAGGTCTCAGCGTGTAAAAATTAATATATATAAAAAATATGTATTATTTGTTCATTTTAAGTTCATAGTTTATTTATTGTAATTACTTTTATCAAATTTAACAAGTTTTATTTTTAAAAAAATCATACCTTTTTTTTTCAATTTATTTTTTAGTTTTTTCTCAAATTTATTCAAGCATAGCAAATTTTAATTCGTTTAACTTTTAAAAACGTTCAACTTAACTTTTAAAAGTTAAGAATTTTAAATATCTGTTGTTATATATATTTTAGTCAAAATATAGTGTGATTATTATTTTATTAAGTTTTAAAATCTAATAAATAAAATAAAAAATAAAATCTTATTATTTAAAACTTTAAGCACAACCATTTGATATTAAATTTAATATTTACATTTGATATTAAAAGAGAAAGTCTTTTAAGTTAAGTATTGGTATGTTAAACTCATGTGGAAAAAAAACATGTTAATTAAAAAGCATTAAACTTTTTTTTAAATTTAATAAAGTTGAGATTTTCATTGAATCCATTCAAAGTAAGAAACGCCACAATGTTACACAAAGCAAAATTAAAAGGAATCATAATGCCTAACAAACTGTTAGGCATTGCGAACTTATTTATAAAAATGTAACTTAACTTACGTTACACGGATAACAAGGTAAAAAAATTGCTTTAACTTTCAGATCAGATTTCTGCAATCAGTAAAGCGGTTTGTATTAGAAACTTTCACAAGATGTTGAGAACTATTAAAAAATTTATCAGAGGTGACTGGCTAAGGAAAACCAACTTTTTTTTTTGATACTATGTAATTAACTTAAGTTACATTGCTTACGTTACCGAGAATTATTTATGTGGATTTTTTATATATATTTTCAAGAGCTAGAGTTACGTAACAAAAACATTGCAAAAAGTGTTGAACTCATTCATTAAAAATAATTAAAGGGATCCCTAAGTGCTCCTAACATATGATCACATATGAAAGAGCATAAAAAAAAAATTTGTAAGTTTTTTTTCTTTTTCACTAAATTGTAATAATAAATGCATGCTAACAAAAAGCAATTGCCGAAATCACTAAAAAACAACTCCATTTTGATTTTATTTTTTCACCATTGAAACTCGATTGTTAGTCGTTAAAAATCACATTAGTACGTCACAACAACTTTAGAATATCTACTTCGATTTTCAAGTAAAAAAAAGTAGTGATTAAATAGTTAAGTTTTAATCAAGTTTTTTTAATTAGTTTTGCAAAAACAGTATAATAGCATTCGGTTGAAAGACGTCGTTAAAAAAAAGTTATTAAGTAATAGGTTTAAATAGTTTAGAACTTATAAAAAAGTCTTACAGGGCTCATATTAAGCGTATCGCAATCGCGATTGCAACACACACTTTTGTGATTAGTTTTCTCTTAAAAAAAATCTTTTCGCGACTCGTTTTTTTTTTGGTTGATTAATTACTTTTTTTCTAGCTTAGCATTTTTTTTTAGCAATTCTTAAAAGTAATGTTTTTATCATAAAGAACGTCACACAAAATTTATTATTCTGAATAGATAGATGAATAGATGGTTTGCTCTTTCGCGCGGAGATTTTCTTTCAACGTAAAACATTATTGAATTTAAATTACTTTAAATCTCTGCGTGGAATATTTTTACAAGGTCGTTAAAGCGAAAAGTTGAAAAGTTGGTTTTTATCTTTGTTTATCAAAACTTCATGTTTAAAATAAGGCTTAAAAACACTAGAGCAAAAAAATTACTGACTTTTATTTGCATTTTTATACTGTTTGAAAAAAAAAAACTAATAAAAAAGAATTATTATATAATTATTAATTAATATATTAATTATTAATTAATATATTAATTAATATATTTTTTTATTTTTTTAATTAATATATTAATTAATATATTTTTATATTTTTTTTGATTTATTGACGATAATTTTTTCCCCCCATTACCGCACATCAGCGCGAGCTATAAGAGAGAGGAGGGGGAGAGCAAAAAAAAAAAAAATTTTTTTTTCGCGATTAGAAATTTTTTGCGTTAATTTGAGCCCTGTCTTAGTTTAATTTCTAATAAAATGTCTATTCAACCTTATCAATTTGAACCAAAAAAATATAGCAATTTAACATAAATGTTAATTTAACTAAAACATTTTACAATCATTATTTTTTTTATCAAGCAAAAATGAGAGTAACCGTCACTTTTGAAACCATAAAAACTACTGAAATAAATTTATTTTTTTACTAAGGCAATATTTTAAATAAACTTTCACATGTCTAAGTCAATATTCATTTGTTTTTAACTGACTAAAAAGAGTTTAAAATTTGACTTCTATTCATTTTTAGCCGTGGAATTGCCCTTATAACACAAATATATAAATTAATATTATAAAAAAAATTTTAATATACAAATATATTTTCACAAAATGCTACAAAACTTATTCTTGTAAGTAATTATGTGTTAGTTGAAAAAAAACGACTCTACTTTTAAATTTAATTACCAACTAATAAGTTTGCAATAATGACATTTTGTCTACTTTGTTTAATTTGACGTACTAACGTTAGTTTTTTGAGGCAGTAGAGTCAATAAACTTTGGACAAGACGCATTTTTTTTAATCGAAGAAAAGCGTTTTTTTGAAAATTAAATTTGTTAGTGTGTGTTCATTATTACGTTTTAGAAAAAATAATATACATCAAACATTTTTTTTTTTAATGCTCTTTCATATGAGATCATATCTTTATAGCACTTAGGGATCCCTTTAAGAAAGGAAATTTTAAAAACTGGCAGCACTCTTCCTGAGTGCTGGCAGTACTCCTCCTGAGTGTTTTTATATAACATTTATTAAAGTTTTCAAATCAAAAACTGAGTGTTTTTATATAATATTTATTAAAGTTTTCAAATCAAAAACTTAGTGTTTTTATATAATATTTATTAAAGTTTTCAAATCAAAAACAGTTTTTCTGCAAGATCAAGAGCAACTTTTTAAAAATTATTTTTAGAATGCAAAGTATTTACATTTAAAATCACTTTAAAAATTTTTGACGTAAAAACTACTATCACAGTTTAGGAGGTAGAAGGGTATATGTTCAGGTATATGTGATCATTTGTGACAGGATTGAAGGGGTTAAGAATTGATAAATATAGGGTTATGTACTTTATGGATGACCCCCTTAATTACATTTACTAATGATTTGTTTTACTAAAACAAAAACAAAGACAAAAAAAGGTTTTAACTAATTTTTTTTATATCAGGAGAATAGCAAATTATTCTCTTTTTTTTTTTTAATTGTCTAAATAAAAATATTGATAGGGGAGGTTGGGGGAAATGTGGGCCCTTGATGTTTTTTGCCATTTTTAGGGTTGTATTATAATGGTCCAAACTGTAACTATGGTAAAAGAATTACTACAATGTATCAGGCTTGGTCGGGAAGTGGGTGCGATCGCACTCGATAACTGACCATGGAAATAATATTTAGTTGTGATAAACCGGCCAGATTTTTAAGTCGTTTTGAGTTCATTATTTTATCGTAAATTTTAAAATATTTTGTTTTATGGACATACATGGAAACATACATAAATGTTGTCAAACATCTTTGTGCGGAAAAATAAAAAAAGAATATTCGCGAAAACAAAAAACCCGCCAAATCTATGATCAACTAATTTTATTGGTTCAAAAAATACTAACTGAAATTTCTAGAGTATTCTGTTGAAATATTTTAAAAATTGTATTATTTGAATTTTGTTATATTTTCGTTGAGATTTCTAGCATAAATTTTTTTAAGATTATCAAGCGAACTATTATTTTAATTCTCGGAGCCACATCTACAAAGCTATAAATGTTTTAAACTAATATTGTTTACAAAAATAAATGTTTCAAATTTATATTTTTTAACTGGTCAACGTTTTGTAAATATATTATAAATTTTATTAGTATATTCTTATTTTTTATATATAAGGGATGTATTTTTTATGTATGTGATGTACTTTTATGTATGTATTTTTTATGTATGTAATTTTATGTATGTTATTCAAATGTAATCTTTTAAAGCAATTTGTGCGATTGATTTTGTAAACAAAAATACTTTCAATAATAACTGCGTTTTCAATGAAATTATTAAAAATCATCAAAGTTAATACAAAAAAACTTTAACCACTAATCCATTTTCCTTAGTGTACCCAATAACTGATTCTTTCCCCCAAGAAAGAAAAGTTTTCAAGTTCTTAGAAATTGGTTTACTAACTTTAATTATTTTTGCTTCAGCCATTCTTACAAACTCGTTATAATTAAACTTAAAGTTACTTTTTCTGTTTTCAATACTAATTAAAATTATAAAGCCCACTCACTAAACATTATAAGCGGTATTGTGAAGCAGTTCTTCTTCCTCCTTCCAAAGTAATTTAATGTTTTTAGGTAATTTCTATCTAGCTAATTGAATTTCTACAGTATCTCAATGATTTAATTATTTCGTTTGTTTATCTTACTAAAAAGAAATGTTTCAAATGTGTTAAACTTTTCAAACTACGCAAAGCATAAAACAGTTATTGAAAAAACTTTTTTATTTATAAATAAATCATCTAGCGTTAGTTTTATTGGTTGAATCTTGTTGGACTTTTCAGGGCCGGTGGCTGCATTATTTTGGCAGCCTTTTTTATGTGCCACAGCATAAAAATGATCAAAAAATAAATACAGAATGGTCCTCTTGACTATTTCGCTGCCCTTAACATTGTGAATACCGTGGCTATAGCCCTTTTTTTTTCTTTTTTTTTTTAACATCTTCGCTTCCAACAAGGCTGCAAGCAACCACTAATTAGTGTTGAAAGTTACTGGAAGAGAAAAGATGAAGATTGTAGAGCAAGATAACGATTGACAGACGACTTATAAGATTGCAAATTATATGAATCAGGAAAGCAAGATGAAGGAAGCGAACTTCATCTTGCTTTCCTGATTCATATCTTCTACCCCTACCTCTTCAATCCAGCACTGGAAATAAAATTTAATAATTATATACTCTATATAATAAAAATTATATATACTCTTTGATAAATCGAAGAACATTTGTTTCCATACTAAACAATCATTAATAGTAAGTCATTACTTATATAAAAAATGTTGCTTAATTTTATAAAAAAATTCAAAAATATTTGCTCTAATTGTATTTATCTTGCTTAAAGTTTTTTCGCGTTAAAAGTTATTTTTCTTTTTTTTAACTTTCTCTCATCGTTCCAGTTAATCCTATTGCGCTTTTTTATTTGTTTTTGAAATGTTCTCAATACGACTATAAAATCTGGCCGGTTTTTCGCAACTAAATATTATTTCCGTGGTCAATTATCAAGTGCGATCACACCCGCTTCCCGACCAAGCCTGATGTATATTATAAAGTACTTTATTGGCAAATACATACAAAAAATAATTAACATGTTATTACAGGAAAAAAATTAAACAAAATGGCCAGTATTACCCCATAACTTTTGGGCAATTGTGGCAGTCTGGTCAGCATTACTTCAATTCTTTTGTCGAATAGGATCAATGAAAACAAGAATAATAATTATTAAAAATAAGTTTTATAAGAGTTTAAGAGAATAAGTTTATGAGTTTAAGAATTTATAATAATAAATAGTACAATATTACTATCAAATACAATAGTCACAAATATAAATATCGTTTTTATGGAGGAGATCTGTACAGTCTTTGTGGGCCCAGTCACCACATGCAGCACAGGTTACTATTCTCTGGCACAGGTTACTATTATCCACTATTCTCGTTTTTTACCCACCAACCAAACAAATTTCCCACCAACCAAACAAATATCTGAAGACTTTTCTATTTTCTAGCCATTATGTAAAAATTGCTTCAATTAATTTTTTTGTGAATATATTCATGAAAATAATTTTTATATGTTAAATTTTATTTTAATTAAAGATTTTTATATGTTAAATTAAGTTTTTATATGTTAAATTAACTTTTTATAAAACATTTTTATTAGAGGTTCCTGTAAAGATTTTAGATATCAAAATTCAAATAAGTGGTGTTGCAGATATTGTTACAATTCAACTTTCTAATCATGATACTGTGCAAGACATTCGACAAGTTGTGCTAGAAAAACCAGAGTGCTGTCATCGTACATGTTTTTCATTATATTTGGATAATACTCGACTTGATGATTTTATGGAGCTTCATGACATAACAGCACTAAATAATGATTCTGTTATAAAAGTTGTTGATGGTAAGTCTATTTTTTCTTACAAAATGTTTTTATGTAAAACTATTTAAGTTTCCAATTTTGAAAAACATCTACTTATAATATTTAACAGCTTATATAAATTAATAAGAAGTTACCTAACAGTTATGGTTTGATAGTTTAATAATTTGAATTTTTTTTTCTGTGTAAAAAAATTATTCAAGACTATTTTTTGTCAAGTTCTTGCTCAGTGTAGTTAAGGAGAGATCCAAAGAAAAATATAGCGTTTAGGCCCTTTCGTTTTCAAAAAATGCAGTTTATTTTGTTTGTGTTTTGATTGGTTTATTTAAAAAGTAAAAATCATGACACTCGTTTTATTTTGTTTACAAATCTTAGGTGATTTTACTATCTATGAGTTTGAAGTTTTAGCCTAACACAAGGGGGCAGAAGTTATAAAAAAGCTGAGACGTTTCTGTTTAGTAATTTATTCAAACGGCTGTAAAGAGATTATGGAAGTAAATTGCTATGAGTGAAAACTTCGATTTTAACGTTTTTACTGTTTACGGAAAGAAAATATAAGAGGTTTTTAGTCATTTATTGATTATTTTAATGCTGCAAACAAGGTCTTTTTACTTTTGAATAAAACACATTTTCGGAATGTAAATACTTAATAATTTGTTTCAGCTGTTTTTATGACGCTTCCCCATTGCTTTATGTATTTTAGCGGTAGTTAAGTTTTGCTTGATGCTTTGGTTAAAAAAAGATTTAATTTTTTTTTACATTCGAGTTAAATGTTTGTTAATAGAAAATAGGTTTAAAAGTTTACAAATTTTAATTGTGGTAAACTTCAAGGTTAATCTTTATGGCAATTCTCAAACTTCAGAGTTATAAATATACACATTTGTAGGGAAACTATGCAAAATATGAAAATCATTTAGTTTTATTCAAGAGAGACATTCAGTTATTAGGATTTAGATTAAAAAAAACTTTGCAAATTTAAATTTCTATAATAAGTATACAGTAATATAAGTATACAAAATATAAGTATATAATAATATATTATTTAAACATCTATTCATTTTTTTAATGCTTTTAAAGAGGTTAAAATTTCAACTGAGTTTTGTTATATTACAACATTTGGTAACCCTGAAATGTTTAGCTTTACAATTCAGTCTAATGCTTTATAATTATAGAAACTTTAATTTTGTTGTTGAACTTCTTTGGTTTACTTTTGAAACTTTGTAAAAATTGAATAATTTTAAAATAATTTTAAACAATTAAATGTAAAATTAATCGAACAGCAATTTGTAGATAATTATATATCTGTCATTAGGAGAAAACTTAAAATTGTATAAGCTTTATTTCTACTATAATCAAGAATTGGAAGATATAACTTAGAACTTATTTTTAAGAACAAAAATAAAATTTAGTATAGTTAATCTACCTTATTAAAATCTTCAAAGTATTTACTTAGTAATCAACACAAACTCAAACCTAATTTTTACACACTGTGTAAAAATAAATAAAAGGTCATTTGATTTTTATTTATGTAATTTTTCTTAGTCTAGTTTCAAGGCTAAATACAAAAAATTATTAGACATTTAGCATTTTAAGAATAATATCATAATCGTTCGTGTGAAAACAGTATGGATAGCATAATATTTTATATTTAATTTTTACAGTTAAGTTAATCAGTTAAATACCGTCTTTTTCAAAAAACTGCAGGGATTTTTTCATCAGTGTATTAATGATTATAAATATATGTTATATGTTTTGAATATGTTATTTGGAATTGTTTATAACATAATAGAAGATAGTTATTTAAAATTCAATAATTTTAAATCAAACTTTAGGACAAGTTTCTCAATCAATTTTAAATATTAACTTGTCAACAAAATATGACAAAATATGTCAAGTAAAATATTCATAAGCCCACAAATGTAAGATACTTGCATGTTTTACTTATAGTCTAAGAAATTTGGATTTAATTTTTATATCAATCTTGTTCTTTTACTTTATTTTTTAATTTATACTTTGTTTTCAATGAAGTGTTCAATGTTCTTAAAAGAGAAGAGCAATAATAAATTAGTAGAAAATCAGTTATCAAACTTTTTTCATTTTTCACCTCTGCTGAGGTGTAAAAGTTTGACCTTGGCAGGAGTAAATATGTGCATTAGCAGTGAATTTCTCATCTAAAGCAAACATGGTAGCAACTTGGGCAATAAGCATTTTTGCTGGCTTTTTGATATTTAGATTAAAAAGCTCATGGTTAAAATAATACTTATTACGTTTTGATAATAGTTTTTTTAGTTTTGCACTGTAATGTCTTGTATCATATCATCAATACATCTGATTAACAATTGTCAGCAGTGTTTGTTTTTCTGATATTTACTTATTCAAGCATCTTATCATTTTCTAGAAAAATTGTTAAAAAGAGCATTGCATTTGACATTGCAGTTTTTTTAACCCTTGGAATTAGAAAAAATGCAGTCGGCAATAAATTATCGAGCCAATTTGAGGTCCTCAAAAAAAGTTTGACACTAACAGGTTACCATAAAACATAGACCTCAAACACTTTAAGGTTGGCAGTTAGATTAACATTGCCAAATGCCGACCCTAATTCCGAGGGTTGATATATATATATATATATTTATATTCATATATGTATATTTGTATATATATATATATATATATATATATATATATATATATATATATATATATATATATATATATATATATATATACACACACACACATATATACAGGCCTTGTTTTAAATAAAAAATGCTTAACACATTAGCCTAATGTGAGTTTGACATTATAAAATTCTCTCTTTTTTTTAATTTTTAAAGACATTAACTTTTTTAAATTACTGCAATAATATTAATTACCGCAAAACAAGTTAAATATTATTTAACTCGTTTTTAATTATTACTATTAGGAAATGTTTATTTTCTTTCATTTTTTTTTAAATATTAAATAATTAAGTATAGTATTTTATTTAAATTTTTTTTTTTGATATAAACAAATTGTTTTTCTTGACATTAGTATAAATGAATTAAAATGTTTAATTTTTTAAAATGATTATTTCTTAAATAATCATTTTTAAAAATTTGCAACTAAAAATAATTTTGTGTTTTAAAAAAATTAGTGAGTAGCAAATTAAAAAATTACTTTATTTATCTATTTTATTTGTTATAAGTTTATTATTTTATTTGTATTTTGTTAAGAAAGCAAAGATTATTTTTCCAACACCAAACCCAACATAAAATTATATCGTTGTATATATCATTTATTAAGGAATAATTGCTGCGTTCTACTTGCGTTTTAAGAAAAAGTTTAACTTATGTTTTGTGCAAATTTTTGATACAGCCTCGGAACAAGTTTATTTAAAATTCAATTTTGAATAAAAAAAAAATGTTGAGGTAAGAAAACCAAAAAAACAATTTCAATAAAACTGAGCTAATTTTTTTCAATAAAATTTAAATATTGAACAAAATTTAGTAAATTTATTTTTAATAAATTTAAGAGCTAAGTTAAATCCAAGCATTAACTTTAATTTTAATTAAATATATTTTTACATGCTTAAATACATTTGAATACAATGCTAAATACATTTAAATACATTAAATACATGCAAAAACATTTTTACATGCTTAAATACATTTTTTAATAAGAATTAATAGATATATCTTTTAAATCAAAATTATATATTTTTTTCTTTTAAATCAAAATTATATATTTTTTTATCAGATAAAAATTGTATATTTTATTAAATTAGTTTTAAGTTAAATCATATATTTTTTACAAGAATTAAATTTTATAATTATCTTTGCTTCAAGCTTAAGTATTAGCTTTTTTCAGGCAAGAAAAAAAAAAAAAAAAAAAAAAAATTATAAATCATATATTACAGGCTTGGTCGGGAAGCGGGAGCGATCGCTCTCGATTGCTGACCACGTAAATAATATTTAGTTGCAAAAAGCTGGCCAGATTTTTTAGTCGTTTTGAGAACATTTTTAATAGCAAAAAAAAAAAAAGCGATCAAGATTAATTGGACCGATGAGAGACAATTACAAAAGAAAAAAAAAATTAAAGCTAAATAAATTACGTTTAGAACAAATATTTTCGAAACATCGCTCTTTTATAATTTTTTTAAAGGGATCCCTAAGTGCTCCTAACATATGATCTCATATGAAAGAGCATAAAAAAAAAATATGTAAGTTTTTTTTCTTTTTCACTAAATTGTAATAATAAATGCATGCTAACAAAAAGCAATTGCCGAAATCACTAAAAAACAACTCCATTTTGATTTTATTTTTTCACCATTGAAACTCGATTGTTAGTCGTTAAAAATCACGTTAGTACGTCACAACAACTTTAGAATATCTACTTCGATTTTCAAGTAAAAAAAAGTCGTGATTAAAATAGTTAAGTTTTAATCAAGTTTTTTAAATTAGTTTTGCAAAAACAGTATAATAGCATTCGGTTGAAAGACGTCGTTAAAAAAAAGTTATAAGTAATAGTTTTAAATAGTTTAGAACTTATAAAAAAGTCTTACAGGGCTCGTATTAAGCGTATCGCGATCGCGATTGCAACACACACTTTTGTGATTAGTTTTCTCTTAAAAAAAATCTTTTCGCGACTCGTTTTTTTTTGGTTGATTAATTACTTTTTTTCTAGCTCAGCATTTTTTTTAGCAATTCTTAAAAGTAATGTTTTTATCATAAAGAACGTCACACAAAATTTATTATTCTAAATAGATAGATGAATAGATGATTTGCTCTTTCGCGCGGAGAGTTTCTTTCAACGTAAAACATTTTTGAATTTAAATTACTTTAAATCTCTGTGTGGAATATTTTTACAAGGTCGTTAAAGCGAAAAGTTGAAAAGTTGGTTTTTATCTTTGTTTATCAAAACTTCATGTTTAAAATAAGGCTTAAAAACGTTAGAGCAGAAAAATTACTGACTTTTATTTGCATTTTTATACTGTTTGAAAAAAAAAACTAATAAAAAAGAATTAATATATAATTATTAATTAATATATTATTAGTTAATTCTTTTTTATTAGTTTTTTTTTTCAAACAGTATAAATATGCTAATAAAAACCAGCAATTTTTTTACTTTAACGTTTTTAAACATGAAGTATAATTCGATTTATTAAACCAAATTTTTTTGTTTTATCTTTTATTGGAAAACTTGAAATAGAAAAATTGAATAAAAACATCAGCCATTTAAATGAAAAACTTAATTATATTTAAACTTTTATTAGTCCTTTATTCAAGAAACAATAAATTATAAAAACGTGGTATCTTAGTTTTTGACGATGTTATTTGATTTATTGACGATAACTTTTTCCCCCCATTACCGCACATCGGCGCGAGCTATAAGAGAAAGGGGGGGAGGGGGAGAGAGCAAAAAAAAATTTTTTTTTTTCGCGATTAGATTTTTTTGCATTAATTCGAGCCTTGTCTTAGATTAATTTCTAATAAAATGTCTATTCAACCTTATCAATTTGAACCAAAAAAATATAGCAATTTAACATAAATGTTAATTCAACTAAAACATTTTACAATCATTATTTTTTGTATCAAGCAAAAATGAGAGTAACCGTCACTTTTGAAACCATAAAAATTACTGAAATAAATTTATTTTTTTACTAAGGAAATATTTTAAATAAACTTTCTTATGTCTAAGTCAATATTCATTTGTTTTTAACTGACTAAAAAGAGTTTAAAATTTGACTTCTATTCATTTTTAGCCGTGGAATTGCCCTTATAACACAAATATATAAATTAATATTATAAAAAAAATTTTAATATACAAATATATTTTCACATAATGCTACAAAACTTATTCTTGTAAGTAATTATGTGTTAGTTGAAAAAAAACGACTTTACTTTTAAATTTAATTACCAACTAATAAGTTTGCAATAATGACATTTTGTCTACTTTGTTTAATTTGACGTACTAACGTTAGTTTTTTGAGGCAGTAGAGTCAATAAACTTTGGACAAGACGCATTTTTTTTAATCGAAGAAAAGCGTTTTTTTGAAAATTAAATTTGTTAGTGTGTGTTCATTATTGCGTTTTAGAAAAAATAATGTACATCAAACATTTTTTTTTTTTATGCTCTTTCATATGAGATCATATCTTTATAGCACTTAGGGATCCCTTTAATAAAATTAAGCGATGTTTTTTATATAAAGTAACAACTTACGATTCTTTAAAAAGGAAACAAATATTCTTTATTAACAAAGTTTGCAAGTTTTAGTTTTATTTAAGCTAAATTATTTTTTAAAAAAAAGTTTATTTTTTTAATACCTATTTTATGTTTCGCGTAGTTTGAAAAGTTTAACATATTTGAAGCAATTCTTCTTAGTAAGATAAACAAATGAAATAGTTAAATCATTGAATTACTATAGAAATTAAATTAACAAAATAGAAATCAACTAAAAAGGTTAAAAATACTTAATGACGAGGAAGCAAAACTGCTTCACAATATCGCTGATGATGCTTAGTGAGTGGGCTTTTTAATTTTAATTAGTATTCAAAGCAGAAAAAAGTATAACAAGTTCTAAGAATGGCAACTTAAGCAAAAATAATTCAGTCAGTAAACCAATATCTAGAAACTTTTCTTTGTATCTAGTTATTTGCTATAAATATTTGCGTTCTGTTGTACGCGGTGCTTGTTCATCCGCGAGTTACTTCGTGTGCATTGTTTGTGTTTAGTAACCAGAAACTTCTTATATGTTTGTTACATAATTAATTTTATTAATTTGGATGATTATATCTTCATTGAAAACGCAAATATTTGTGTAAGTCTTTGTTTAAATCATAAAAATTGCTTTAAAAGATACATTATGATAAAAAACACATACACACAATTACATTTACATAAAGAATACATACTTTTTAAATAAAAAGTAAGAATATACTAATAAAATCTATAATTTATAATAAACTTTTAAAATTTTGACAATTTAATTAATATATATTTAAAACATTTATTTTTGTAAACAAATAATATAAATTCTTAATACAATTTATGCTACAAATCTCAAAATGTAACAAATCGTGAATAATACAGTTTCTAAAACATTTCAACAGAATACTCTAAAACTTTATTTCGCTTAGTCAGCATATTTTTTGAACCAATAGAATTAGTTTGTTTGTTAATTTGGCGGGTTTTTAGTGTTCGTGAATATTCTTTTTATTCTTTCGCACCAAGATAATTAAAACTTCTATTATGGATGTAACTCTTTATTAATTTTTATACAATATTTCAAGGGAAGGGACTTGACAACCAGGGTATCAATAATCCCTTGAAATATTGTATAAAAATTAATAAAGAGTTACATCCATAATTGAAAGTAAAATTTTGATTTGTTTTTTAAATGTTAATTTACGTTTTTAATTTGTAATTAATAGCTGATGATTGCCGAAAGGTAGGAAACTTAAAGTACTATTATAATGTTGTTTTTCTTCATTTAAATAAAAAATATATATATCAGCTCAATTTTATTTTATTGTAGAGCCATACAGTGTGAGAGAATCTCGAATCCACATTAGGAGATTACGTGATTTACTTTTTACAATGATTGAACCTAATGCATTTAATGCCATCGATAATCTTTCGTTGTCATATTGTTCTGCTATAACTGAAATTGATATTGAAGAGGAAGCTTTAAAGAATTTTAAAGAACCCAACAGTGTCAACAGTGTCAAAGTCACATCTGATATTCTTCCTCCTCAATGGGCAACATTGGAGAATGGAGAAAGTCCATTATTAGAACCACTTGTTATTAAAAGCAATGATGTTCAGGTTAGCATAAACAAATTTAAACTAAATGTATATATATATATATATATATATATATATATATATATATATATATTAGGTTGACCGGAAAGTAATGTCATATTTTTACGTCAAATTAAAACAAATAATTTTTTTATAATATTTGTTTTTAATCAATGATATAATCACCCTCATTTTCCACAACCTTTTGCCATCTAGCGGGCAAATTTTCTATACCAGATCGAAAAAAATGTATTGGTTTGTCATCAAAATATCTGGAGATGCCATTTTTTAAGCAGTACAAAGTTTGAAATTTTTTGTCACTTAGAAAGTGCTGTAAGGATCGGAACAAATGAAAATCTGAAGGGGCGATATCAGGTGAATATGGAGGGTGGGGCAGCACCTCCCATCCCAATTCATTAATTTTTTCTAGCGTCCGTCGTGCACAGTGCGGCCTTGCATTGTCATGTTGAAGAATGACACCTTTTCTGTTGACGATAGCCGGGTAATTCTCAACTAGAGCTTGGTTCACTCGATCCAATTGTTGACAATAAAGGTCCGCATTAACAGTTTGTCCAGGAATAAGCACTTCAAAGTGGACGATTCCGCGGTTGCTCCACCAAACACACAGGAACGTCTTCTTGGGGTGTAATCCCGGCTTTGCAGTACTGCGTGCTGGTTCATTTGGGGAGAGCCACTGCCTTTTGCGTTTTGGATTATCGTATAGGACCCATTTTTCATCTCCAGTGACCAAACGATCAAGAAAGGGTTCTGCATGGTGCCGTTGAATCAATGCATTGCACGTGGTTGATCTGTTGGCTTTGTTTTGCACTGACAAGTTATGGGGGACCCAAACACCTGCTCTGCTGATTTTTCCTATCTGGTGTAAATGTTCTTGGATGGTCGACCAAGGTTGGTTAAGGGTGTTCGACAATTCTTCAATGGTTTGGCATGGATTTGCTTCAACTTCTGCCCTTAGAACGTCGTTGTCTAATGACATTGGTCTTCCTGGTCGATGGGCGTCAGAAAGATCAAAATTCCCAGATCTAAACTTGGAAAACCATCTTTGGCATTTGCGAACATCTAATGAACCTGGGTAAACATCACTAATGTTCTTAGTCGCAACTGTAGCGTTATTACCCTTGAGAAATTCAAAAAGCATACAATGACGAATATGCACTTCCTGTATTTCGTATGCCATTTCACTCCAATTTGCAAAGAAAACTATTTAATTTTAAATAATTTAGAAGTAAACAAGTCACACTAATATAAAAATAACCTGTGCACGTGTTCGAGATATACAATAAACTGGCCAACGATTATCGAATGTCAACATGCGCAAAAACGACATTACTTTCCGGTCAACCTAATATATATATATATATATATATATATATATATATATATATATATATATATATATATATATATATATATGTGTGTATATATACATACATACATATATACATACATACATGCATACATACATACATACATACATACATACATACATACATACATACATACATGCATGCATGCATACATACATGCATATATATACAGGGATCAATTTAACGGTCAGACATCGGACATTGTCCGGCTAACCCCTTAAATTGTCCGATCAATTTAAAAGTAATCGGACATTTTGATCGAAGGGAATTAAATTCTACAAAATAAATACTTTAGTATTTATATAAAAATTAAAACTTAAAGTAAAGTAAATAAAAAAAAAAAAAAGATTTAAAATAAAACTCAAAAAAAAGTTAAAATTACTTTTTGTTACGTTTTTAATTGCGTTTGAAATAAATTACTTTAAAACTTATATTTTGAAACCTTTTATTAAAGTTACACAAAACGCTTTTACAAATTACTTCTATTAATTGTTTAATAAATAAACAAGTTTTATTTAAATGATTGAAAAGTGAAATTAAATTATTGAAAAGAAAAAATATAATATTTTTTAATTGTTTAAACATTTTTTCAAAAAGTTGCAAAAAAAAAAAAAAAAAATTGTTTAAAAAAACAATGTTGTCTTTTTAAAAATGTAATTTTTAACCATTTCGTGCTTTGATTAAAAGTCAAGTAAAAAAAACAACTTTTAAACTTTGTAAAAATAATGACAAAAAAAAAAAAAGCAATTAAATCTTGGGAAGATTTAATTTAACTTAAAATTTATAACTTAAAGTAACTTGAAAATAATAATCATTTAATAAAAAATTTTAGAAAGACTTTTTATGATAAATTTAAATGTTTGAAACTATTTTTAAAATAGTTTCAAACATTTAAATTTATCATAAAAAACATTTAAATTTATCATAAAATTATATTTAAAAAATTTGATCGGACACTTTCTAACCCAAACAAGTTTTGATCGGACTAATCTTTAATTTATATTTATATTATGTATTTATACTACATAATTAAATATATATTTCTTATTTTTCGAAAATTATGACCATATAAAGTTTTAACCCCCTCAATTTGAGGGGGCTGTAAACTTTGTAGGGTCATAAAAACTAAAAACTAAGAGGTTATTGCATGAAATTTGAAATTCGTTGATGAATATAAACTTAGATAAAAATACTAAAAAAATTATTTTATCAACTTGTTGCTTCCACGTTAAGGGCTGGGTGGGCCTGAAAATTGGGGTTTTTTGTCCCCAAGCTCCAATCACCACAATTTTTTGCAAAACATTCTCATTTGACATAAGTATGAACATACAAAAGTTTGGAGTTAGCAAAATGTGTGTAAATGTTAAAACTCAAACATCTAAAAATCCAGTGTACACCACTGTGTATATATATATATATATATATATATATATATATATATATATATATATATATATATATATATATATATATATATATATATATATATATATATATATATATATCAGGGTGTTAGCCAGCCTGACGGTACCGCGTATTATGCAGTATTCCCAATTGGTTTACAATTCCCTAAGTTTCAGTAGATCATAGTAAAAAAATAAGTAAATAATTAAATCAGTCTAAGATATAAAGTGTCACGCTAGACAAGTAAAAAATGCAATTAGTGTACACGACGAAGAAATAAGTTAAGTTGATCCATTTTTTTTAATTTGTAAAAAAGCGTTGTCATTAACAAGCAAGATCATTCATTCAAAAGATAAAGAAAACTTTTTTTAAAATATTTGTAAGTTATAAAAAAAATCAATCTTTGTTTTTCGATATATTTTTTTATTTAAAAAACCTAGTGTACTAGATATTTAAATGTGGCGATTAAATTTAGTTGTTGCCCTAGTGTGGTGAAAGAATCTCACTCTGCCCTTGTTACTTATTTAAATTAAATTAACTAAGTAGCATATTGCAACTAAAGTTCTTTTAACGAACATTCTATTTGATGAAAATTGGTGAGCCAACTAAGTTTCTCAATTAAAAGTTATCGAGCTTTCAAAAAATTCTTATTTAAAAGCTATCAATTTAAGAAAATTTTGAAAGTTTTAAATTTAATGATAAAATTAGATGAACAAATATACAAATATCTATGTAAAAAAGTTGAAGTGTAATATATTTTATTTAAGTATTTTAAAATTTTTAGTTTTAAAGTACTAAATTATTTAAAAACTTAAATGTTTAAAACATTTCCATATAATTAGGGTTGCCATGCAAATGCCTGGCTTTTATGGAGGAGAGTACAGCGCCAAACCTGTAAAAAAAATTTTTTTACTGTGTTCTCCTTTGTAAAAGCTAATATATCTGTATATATAAGTACACTATACCTTACATATAACGTATAGTATTTTTATAGACAGTTGTCAATTAAAAATTTGTTTTTTAAAAGTGGAAATCGTTGAAAATATTTTGTTAAAAATTAAATACTATTTAGCATTTTTTTTTTTAACGTTTGTAATTTAAAAATGAAAATAAAGATAAAAGTAGACAATATAGGTAACTAATTGTTAAAACCTTTTAAAACTGTGTTTAAAAGCAATATACGGAATTAAAATAAATCAAAGTTTTAATGAATAAATTTGATAATTCATTCATTAAACTTTAATTGCAAATAATTGTCTTTGTTTCTTGTTTATATATATATATATATATATATATATATATATATATATATATATATATATATATATATATATATATATATATATATATAAATATAAATATATATATATATATATATAAATATATATATATATATATAAATATATATATAATATATATATATATATATATATATATATATATATATATATATATATAAATATAAATATAAATATATGTATATAAATATATATATATATATATATATATATATTTATATATATATATATATATAATTAATTACACTTTATCTTGATAGGGACACAAAATTTTGTGATATTTAAAAATCAGACAATTAATCTATCCCAACTTTTTACCAAATTAGAAATTAACAGTTTAAAAACTTTATTTATTTATTTTTTTATTTGTTGTTTACAAAAAATTAAAAAGTATAAAAAAACCTTTTGAAAAAGAAATGCTCTAAATTTTTTTAGTGATTTTATATATGCTTTTTATTCACATTATTTATAAATTGTACACATTTTATAAATAATTTGAATTTCAGCTAACTTAAAATTAGTTAAGTATAAAAATCCCTATTTCCTTAGGAAAGCAATTTATTCAAGTCATTTTCGGCTAAATAGTAACAATGTCCTGTTTCTGTAGGTTGTACTTCAACTTTGCTAATGATGTCGACATTTAGAATTCCAGCATTAGCTATTCACTGGTGGCCATTTAAACCACCGTGCATGACCATTTGGTCACATAAATTTGACAAGCACGTCTTTTTCATTTCAATCTTTGTCTTCAATGACTTCCATCACATTTGTTCATAAGAAACACAGACACTAGGTACTAGGTTTACAGTTGTTACTTGGATGTTTCCAAAGTCATGTATTAAAGCAAATTCTTCATCAACACTGTAGCCTTGTGCTTATCTAGACATAATAGCAACATATGCATTTGTACCATTTTTCTTATTTTGTTATACATGTTTTATTAAAGGCAAAATAAAAATGGTTTTTACAATGGTTTCACACAAATATAAAATCTATTGGAGTTTATCGATGAAAATGTTTTTTAAAGATGATAAAATATTAAATTTTGATGACTATGCGGTACAAACTATGTGTTCAAAGTATTTGATGACTATGTGGTACAAAACTATTTGCAGTATTCAATCATTCCATATGAGTGTTTCTTATGTTTATTGATAATAAAAAATACATCACACACCTACTGCTTTTTTAAATCAACTGATTCTAATTTAATTTATAAAAAAGTATAATTATTTAGTTCAATATCAAAATGCATTTGCTAATTTATTTCACTTTTACAAATTTCTTTATAAAAATTGAAAAATCAAAACATCATTAACTCCTCAACAAAACATAAGGCTAAAAATGAGGCTGAATTTGTTTTTAAAGTAGATATATAATCTTTTAATATAATATATAATCATATTATCTTTAAGATTTTTTCTAGAGCTAAATTTGTCATTGTTATTTTTTATTGTCATTAATTAGTGCATTTTGTGGATCTTAAAATAAACTTTAAATTCAATTTTAAATTCTATTGTTTTGAGAGATACTATAATTTTCAGGTTCATCGGATTTTAAAATCCTATCAAATTTTAGCTTCACAGCATTGCTACAAGCACCTTAGGAAGGGTAATAATAAGATTTAAAAAATGAATATAAATCAAAGAAAAATTAGGTCCTGTTTTGGTCATGTTGAGTTGAGATCCTGTTCTGGTCAGGTTGCAGAATGACTCCTCTCTTCAGAGAAAATACTTTCCCATTAACTAGTCTAAATAATTCTGTTTAAACTAAAGCAGAAATTATAGTTGCAAAATTCTACTTCTATGATGACATATTTTGTTCCAGTTATTACAAATATTATCTTTTTTCAACCCTTAAGGAAGCCCACCAATTTTTTACACAAATTTCATCTGGAAATCAAGATTGGATTAGACAGAATCTGATCTGTGACCATCAATATTCAATGTATTGCAAAGTTACCTTTAACATATGTGTTTGTACTTACCACGAAAACATGCGATTTTCTTTCTAACTGCTTTTAAAATTTTATAAGTAGAAACTTATTAACAAGTTTAATTATGAACACTTTAATTAAAAAAATTCTAATATCTCATCTTGAGTTTAAAAACTTACTCTATGGAGTAGAGTAAGGTTTTAGACTAGTAAGATTTAATAAGAATTAAATTATCTTGTTCTAATGCTGATTTTTTATAACAAAAAAGTTCTATTGCGTATTAGATGGATGCAATGAGGCGATGTCTATTGCTCTTGACAAAGGTTTTTGATAAAGTCTGGCGTGCTAGTTTTCTCTATAAGCTCACATTATATGGTGTCCTTAATGGAGAACACTTATTTATTTTCATTAACTTCTGGGGTATTACAAGGTACCATGCTTGGTCTTGTGTTTCTCTTGTCTATATTAATGATCTTTCTGATATTCTTACCTCTATTCTAATATTATTTCTCTATTTTATTTGCTGATAAAATATAAAAAATGGTGGATCAATTTTTGATCATTTAGAACAGACTTAAGAGATGCAATCTCTTAAATCTGATCTGTGAAGAGCTTAAGACTTGTAATGGTTGGTAAATTATAACCCAAATAAAGCTCAATTGTTTAATGCTAATAATTATTGTAATATTGTTGATATTCATATATTGATGAATGACTTTCACTGAGTCTTCCAATTTATGTCTTGTTAGATATTTGTATGTTTAGGTTGTTAGAAATATTCTCATGTTTAGGCTATTAGATATGATCAAACAGCCCAAATATGACAACAGTTTTCCATACAAAAAACAATGAAAGATTTAGACATGGTACAAATGGACTCTATTTTAGACATGGTCCAAAAAAATTGTAAATATTTTTGAACCTGCTAAACTAGACCATCTGTCCTATCATCACAATGTTGCATTCCTTTCTCTTTTATACAAATAGTACAATGGTTGGCGCTCAAGCAAGCTAGCATTACTTGTTCCATAAACCAAAACTCAATGTTGTATGACTTATCATTAAGTTGTTTAGTATATTCATTATTAAGTTTCATAGTAAGTAATCTAAGTTGTATGCTTTTACTGTAACTGCTCTTTCATGTTAAAAATACTTTTATTTATCTAGTTTTTTTCTGTCGACATCAGTACTTTGAAGTTCTTCTCTCCTGTTTTTATGATTTCCTGATTCTTACGATTTACAGTTTTTAAATCTTCTATCAACTGTTTTTTACTTGTAAACTTACTTGTTTTTTGTTTCTCCCAACTTGATTAGTAGTTGCTTGCAGCTTTGATAGGAGTAAATTTACTAACAACACCAACAATAGGGCAGTCCATAATTACAGTTTAAAAATGGAATCCTCCACAAGGCTATCCTTATTCCATATGCTATTACTGATTTAATTCCAAAATCTGAATAAAATTAAGTAATATTTAGAGGTAGCAACTTTATAAGACTTTTTGAATTCAATATCAAAAATTCACAAAATTTTACTTATTGATTTCTGATTATGTAAATTGTTGTTCTATTATACTTTAATGTTTCTTAAGACTAAACAAACTTTAAAAACAAGCTTTAGCTTGATAATATAATCATGAAACAATATTAAACACTAGTTTCTTAAAAGTCTAGAAGTATTCTTAGTGAAAAATGAGCCGGTTTCGTTAGAATAGAAACCCTTTTCGATGGCTGGACACAAGTTGCAACAGATACTGTTTCTGAGTTTCATCCTTTTTCAAGGAAGAATTAAAAAATTGAATGATTGCAACCCCTCTTTCTGCTCAATCATTTACAACCTTTAGAACTTTTACAATAGCCAGCATTGATTGGAAGGTTGTGTCAGAAGCCCAGTTGGTCGGATGCTTTGACAAGAAGGTTCTTCCTTCTTCCTTTCCATTTATTGCTAGAAGATTATGTCTGTAATGGTGCACATTTATTGCTAGAAGAAGTATGTCTGTAATGGTGCACGATAGTCGAAATCTTTGAAGTCCAGATGTTTGCGTACATTGCATTTGGTGGCAGAAAAAAGTTGGCGACTATAGAAGCTTTTCAAAAAGTTGAAAACCATAGAAGCAACATCTGATGAAGGTTTTCCATCCCAAAGAGATAGTAATCGATAATCCATGTTGGCTGAGAATGATGGTTGTTGTGCAGTTGCTACTGCCTTCCGTGTGGCCATCGAAGCATGTTTAATGGTACTACTAGACAAAGCCACATCATCTAACTCCACACCGAACGCTTGTGCCACTGCCCCAACAACAAACATGGCACCTCAATCAGGAAGGTGACTCCGTCAAGTGCAGATGCCACTTCATTCATGATGATGGATTTCTTTGATTTTATTGAAGCTGGTGTAGAGTTGGTTGATGTTGATAAGATGACAAAATTATCATCAGAATCAGAAGAAGACGAGGAGGAGCTGTCTGAATCAAGTTGAACAAGAGATGTAGATGGGACTGCAGCCTGCCCAGAACTTTCTCCTATCTATCAGCTTCTAGTGAAATTCTGCTTTTTTTACTCTTTGTCGGCTAATGACTGGTCAATTCCAGCCATGCTGGCACTTGAGGGATCTTCTTGATGCATTTGCAAGAACTGCTTGTCCTCTTCATTGGTCATGAGTTGCATGACATCCTTGCAGGAGATATCAAACAGTTCTTCAAGATCAGCTTTAAACTGTTCCTCATTTGAACCGGCAACCATCTTTCTACGTTAGTCAATGTTTCTTCAACAAACAGTAATTACCATATAATTAGCAAAGTTTCCGCACTCCAGAGTCAATATGTTGTGTTGGAATCCTAGCCTTCACCCAAATTTTTTACAGTTGTATCCATAGCCAATTTTGAACTTCTAGCAATCGTTTGTCCATTTTCAATGTGGTGGAACATAAAATCTTGCCAATCAGCCAAACTTGTGGTGAACTTCTGGTCATAGGCTGCGTCATTGTTATCTATGATATAAAAAAATTATCACAGAAATTTTGTAAAGTACTGTAATTCATTAAAACAGCTTTAAATTATTTAACACAAATATTAATACTGTTTAAAAATTCATCAATGGTCTAATATTCGCCAATTGACAAAAAGCAACTGCGTACTAAATTCCTAAAAATTATTGGTCTTAGTTCATATACTGCTTACTTAAGACCAATAGATTAAGAAAATAATACATGAATAAAATTTTAATCAGTTTTTACGAGCAAGAGCCCTGTCACAAACTTAAAATAAAAATCGTTTTTTTGGTTGCTACCTCTAAATATGTTCCAAATTAACCAAAATTTGTCCTGAACATTCCTATTACCAAATGGAATGAAGGGAACCTTGTGGAGCAGCAGCATTCTAATAACATTTATTTTTTATCATTGTGGACCACCCTAACCAACAAAAGCACAGTTTATGTGTAAATTACTTTTATTTTAGTATAAGCTATAAAGATATAAGAAAAACACTAAAGGAAGAAAATGCAGTGCAAATATAAAGGTTTGATTATGACCAAAAAAGATCAAGTTTGCAACTAAAAGTTACCAATACCAAAAATCAGCTTTTTATAATTTTAATGAGTTTACAGCATAAATGTAAATTTAGAACAATAACGTAAATTGAATAAAAAAAATATCGAATATTATAAAATTATAAAAAATTTCATTGTGTTTAAAAAAAATTATCTTTTAAAGAATTATTTTTTATTTTAATATTTTTTATTTTATTTAAAATGTCCAAGTTATTGATATTCTTTTATTAATGAGTTGTTGCCATGAAACTATGAAACAAACTAAATAATTTTTTTTTATTTTTATGCAATGTTTGCATGGGAAATTGTTACAATTTATGTTTTTTTTGGCAGAAAAAATTTTTAAAAGTGTTAAGTTTTGTTAATGACTGGCTACTACATCATTCATTTCAATATTACAGTATTCCTTCATTACATTATTACATTACATCATTCCTTCATTATATTTATTTCATTATATTATATTATATAATTTCTTCATTCATCATAACATTACATCATTACTTCATTACATCATAACATTAGATCTAGGATAACAAGTAATAGAAAGTATATTTTTAAAACTATCAATTATTTGTGCTTTTTTTTTTAAAGCTGCCTGCTTGTTTAACAGATCTTCGTTATTCATCATGGAATCCTCCTCCTGGATATCGCAAACTGGCAGGTAATTATCTATGCTGTTTTCAATCCATGCATTAATGATATTTTTTTTATTTGTACACAGAGTGTATTATAGTACTAATAGTACCTCATCCACAGCTTTGGTCAATCTTCAAAACTTAAAATATAGGTTAATATACAATTGCTACAGTTGTTGTGAATCATTTCTTAAATTCTTACTGGTAACTTTGAATAGTTAAGTGATCTTTCTGGGGTTTTAAATTTTTTTATTGTGGCTTAAGAAGCTAGATTACTCTTTGGCAGACATTCAAAAACATATTTTTGCTCATTTGAAGCTTTAGCACATTTGAGTACTTAGCATTTTGATAATTTTGTTGCTTTAAAAAACATATTGCTAAACAGGTTTATTTACAAATCATTGATTTTTTTACCTGCTAAGTAATACATCTCAGGTACATTATACCAAGAGGCATTTTTAGTTAACACCTTTCAATGATTTATAATAGAGCTTAGATATAGTTAATTATTAGGATTAACTGCATTAATAATGTCCAGCAGTTTTAAAATTTTTACTTTTTTTATTTTTATTTTCCAATATTTTAAAAAGTTTTTTTCTGCAGCATCTTTATGCAGCCGGCATAAAAATCTATCATTTATTAAACTGATTACAGCATTTAATTTTTTTGTATATTAATATTATTTTTGTGTTTTATTTATTATAATTATTAGTTTTTGTAAACTCCATGTTTTCATATTTTTATATTAATTTAAAAATTTTTGAAATAAATTTAAATTTTTATTGAAGCAAGTTGTTTATTTATTTATTATAATTATATGTTAAATTTTTATTATTTTTTATTATTAATTGATTCTTTAAGTTAGCTTTAAGCAACAAATTCATATTGCGCCTATTTTTTTGAAAGCTCTGTGTGTGTGTACATATTTACAACATATTTTTGGTTTGTTTACTTAATATTTGTTAAATCAAATTTTTATGCTTTCTTTGTTTGTATGTGTTAAATTAAAAAAATAAAGTATTTTTTCAGGGGATTTACTTTATCTGGAGGTTACATTGCTTGAAGATGTTGATTGTATTCATTATATAACATCTTCTTCTACTGGTTTTTTTGTAAACAAGTAAGTACCTGAAATTAAAGCAATTTATATATATATATATATATATATATATATATATATATATATATATATATATATATATATATATATATATATATATTTATATATATTTATATATATTTATATAAAGTAGTAGAAAATCACTTAGCAAAAAAAAATTTTTTTTTGTGTGATTTAACTACTTTGCTAATTGATTTGAGTGTATACAGTTATTGCTGGAAAATTTTAATTCAAAAAGTAAAATCTGTTAAATATATGTAAAACACTTGCCAAATACAACATATAAGTTAGGAAATACAACACTTTAAATCATTTAAAAATATTCCATAAGTTATTTTTGGATAATAGAAAGAATACAATTTTTTTATTTGTCATCTCTGCTGATACTGATTTTTAAGATATATTTGTAATATTTGTCATTTGTTATTAAGAAACATAAAGAGATTATTTATTAAATACATATGATGTAGGGGATAGGTAGGGGGTCCTTAAAAATTTTAACCTTTTTTTTTTTATAAATTAATATTTTATTAATTTTAACAATTTTGTTTTCTAAATAGTCAAAACAATGATTAAGAAAATTGTAGTGTTTGTACGATTTTCAAGTTAAAAATAAAGTCAGTATTTTTACATTTTTAACATACATAAAAATGTTCAAAGCTGCCCCAGCATGGGTTAGCTTTGAATCTACCTAAGGCAGCTTTGAATCATTACCAGCAAATAAAAACAACTAAAGTTTAAAATTATTAAAGCTAGTAAAAGTATTTACTTATAACTTAATAGAACAAAATAAGAATTAAAATGTTTATAAGAACTTTTATATATTCCAAAATTGATATTTTGCAAATATACTGTGATGAAAATCAAAACAGTTCAAGTTAATTTAATTCAACATAGATTAAAGTATTTTTCTTGTTAGCTTGGTTTTTGAAATTTCTTATTTTGAAGTTCTCTTGGACTTTTCAAGTTTTGTCTTGCATAATAGATAAGTATTTTTTATTTCTTCTCTGGATTGTCAGTGAGAATCTTGAGATTTGCCACTTTTTCTGTCTTCATTTTTTTTTTTTTTTTTTTTTTTTGCAAGATAAGGTTTGAAATGGTTTGAAAGGTGAGAAATGGTTTATGGATTCAGGTGTTATAATGTGGTTTAATTGTAGGGTTTAATTGGAAGTAATTTTTTCTTTTCGACCATCAATCCTATCATCTTGTTTTTTAACAATTATGCCATCAGATTTGCTAGAAACTTGATGTAGTGGTATATGCTGGTGTCAATATGCCAACTAAATTATGTATTGTTATTGTTTTTCCTGATTAGATAAAAGCCAATCATTCTGACACGTACACAATTTTTGCTTAAAAGGACCATTAACTGCCACATCTAAAGGTTGCATGCAGAGGAGTGCAAGAGTGCAGAGAGGAGTGCAAAGAGTGCAGAGGGAAAAATGTTAAAACTACCATTCCATTTTCACAACAATAACTTACGACATCTAATAAACAATGGATTTCATTGCCCATTAAGAGTAAAACTAGATTATTTTTTGTACATTTAACAAATTTTTAAAAAGTTTTAAAAACAATTTCCCTGTCATTCCGCCACTTGTTGGACTGTTTGTATATCCTATACAACCAGGAGGCCCTTCTCTTATGGTATCATGAAACCTTGCTCTGCGAAGTATAAACACAGGTGGGATGAAATATCAGGTGGCATTTCCTATACCACATAGTAATTAACTGCCCACATTCATCAGACACACACTGTGTCACTTGTTTTATTTTTCGTTGTTCTATAGCTTTGTGCGATTGTAGTATGTTGTCATTATGTTGGTTTCATCAATATTATAAATTCTATCAGAAGTGAAACTGTTTTTTTTTTAATCTTTTCTTAGTTGTCAAAAATTGATTTAAATTGTGCTGATTAAAGTTTGTTGAACGAGACAAACTTGTATTTTCAGGTTTACGAAGTGAAAGTTCGTTGTGACGTTTCATGAAACTCTTTAACTGTTCTATACCAGCTTGTTTATTTTCTCTCAGTATAACTGGACATTTGCTAAGTTTATAGCATATTGAAATGGTATTTCTCTTGCTTATTTGTATGTCAAACCATACTTTATTTTAGAGCTTTTTATAAGGTAGTTTTTCAACATCTTCTACTCATCTTTATTAAATACTTGTCAAACAGTATACTTAGTTGTGAACCCTAGCTTGATAATAATATTGTTTATATTACTTTATTCGGTAATGTAGAGTATTACATTTTATATTATAAGTATGAGCAGCTTGGTTCTGTTTTATAAACCCATTTACAACTTGGAAAACAGCATTGTTAATATCTTCCTCTTTGATTTCTGTTTCTCTATTTTTCTTGTTTCAAACCATTTTTAACTTCAAATCAGAATGTAAGCCATAATAATAAAATTTTATAAGTCTGGAAAATTTAAAAACAAATCAAAAGTGCCCCATTTATAATGTTCAAAACTTCCCTGGCAGCATCATTAATTAAGGATGGTTTTTCCAATTAAGACAAGCTCAATTTTTGATATTTTTTGCAAAATTTTATAGGTTATGACTTATTCTATCTTATAAATAACATAAAACTTGTATCTTACTTAAAACGTAGTTAGGAAAAACCTATAACTTTACACCAAAATGTTTACAATTAGTTCTTAAAAACAAACCAATCAAATAGATCAGTAATTTGTATCAAACTTAAGAAAAGACAAGTGACAATTATGAGGGTAGATTTCACAAATATTTAGTTATACTAAGTTTAAAAATTCCTAAATGCTTCACAAATTCATTTTTTCAAAGCTGTTCCCTATTCCCCTATTTTTGATTAAGTTAAAAGCATAAAAGCTTAATTTTTTTTTTTTAATTTTTAATTTTTTTTTTATTTTTATTTTTTTTTTATTAAGTTTTAAGGAGAAAAATTTAATAATTAATAAAGAATATATTTATAAATTTACATTTTCCTTAAAACTATTAAAAAAAAAAAAAATTTAATGCTTTTATGCTTTTAAATTCATTAAAAATAGGGGAGAAGGGGGCAGCTTTGAAAAAATGAATTTGTAAAGCGTTTATGAATTTTAAAACTTATATTTGTAAATTTATATGTTACATTTATAATTTTGTATGTTACATTTATGATTATAATTTATGTTACATTTATAATTTTGGTTCATCAATTTCAAAACATTTTCAAAAAATTCAAAGTTGGTGAAAATTGCACCAGAAACTGGTTTTCAAATCAATCAGAAAGTATCAGTTTTTTTTCTCTCTATTTTATAGATCAACAAAATTGAAATTTGATCCAAAACCAAGTAATGATACCCCAAGATCACAGACATTAGCTGGCTTGCTAATGCTGGTAAGAATGTTATTCTAAAATTTTAGGTGTTTGTTAAACAGAATAGGGTTAATAACAATAATGATGATAATAATACAAGCCTTTTCAGGAGATGTGTGTGGTTGCATACCTTATATGATCCTGCATATAATTTTTTTTTTGACAACTTGGCCATGACAACTTACATGTTTTAAGTTATCGCATTTAAAAAAAAAGAAGCTGAATAAACAAATGTAAACTTAAACTAAAATTTAAAATAAACGTACTATAAACTGAAATGAGAAATAAAAACTAAAAAAAAAAAAAAAAAAAAAAAAAGCTGTTAGTAGTAATTAGGACCCTCATCTAATGCCGACATAACAGTCACACGTGCTACATCAACGTGGCGAAAAATTTTTAGCTTTAAATTATTAATTGAAATGCTTTTGAACTATGAGATGCTTTTAAGTTAAAAAATATATTATTTTTATGCTTTTATTTTCTCTGCTTTATTCTTTATTTATTTTATTGTTCTTTAAATTTGTTTCTCTTTTCTGCTTTTTATAATTGCATGTTTTTATTCAATGCTTTGAATTCCTGCTGCTAAATGGTTATATTTATGGCTGCAGTACATCTGGGAGGCTTCAGGTTTTCTCTATTTAAAGTTTCTGCTTCTAACAATACCTTTATTTGTTGTTCAAGGGAAAATCTGCCATTCTTTTTTGAGATTGTATTAAAGATTAAAGTTTAAAGACTCGAATAGAAATAGGCATCTGTTTCCTGTGACCTTTTCCCATTACATTCTGAAATTTTATAAAATTTTTACTTTAAAATAGCTTTAAAAAAGTACTCTAATTTGAATCTCTTTGACTTGGTGCTTACTGGAAAAAGTTTTCTAAACTGAGAATATCTTGGTGCTTACTGGAAAAAGTTTTCTAACCCAAAAAAATCTGCATCTGCCATAATCGCTAAAAAGGATAATTTTTTAAAGCATAAACATATCACATTTGAAAAATTTATAAATTCCATTTATAAGTTAAAGAAATCTCACTGGGCCATGTGAGTGTGAGTCTTACTATGGTTGAATTTAAACTATATAACTCAAACCAAACTTCTTTGATATAAAATTTAAGCTAATATCTGTTTTGCTTTTGCCATATTAGGTGTAATAACTTCTATTATAAATATTTACAGAATACATACTAAACAACATATAAAATATCGATGCAACATATCTCGAGGCTGTATTAAATACTGGAATGAGATTTGGGACTTGGAGCTTTTGTAGTGTAGTTCTATTATATTGTATTATTGACTAGCATGACGTAGAGTGCAGGCAGTGAGATCTGCTATGACACCTTGAGATGACATTTCTCAGAGCAAGTTGTGCAAGAAAATGTATATTTTACTTTTTCACTAGACAACTCAAACCCTAAGGCATCTTCAAAAAAAATATCATTTTACAAAAAAAAAATAATGCATCTACATCAAATGAAGCACCCAATGTATGAGTGCGTTTTGACACTTTTTCTTTCCTCAACCTTCTCCTGCATTTAGAAAAAATAAAAAATTAAAAAAAAATGATTGTCAATAAAATAGCTTTGTAATTATTTCTTTACTTAAAGTTTTTATTTTTTGTATCTGAAAAAATAATGACAGGGATTATACAAATCTGAATTATGTGTTTGATATTTAAAGGCCTTTATATTTTTTTAAATAAAGAAGGCAACTGTGACAAAAATAATTTTTTGTTTGTCTACATTTGTTACATTAGTTTAGTAAGATAATAACTTATTTTATAATTTTTATAGTTTTAATTATTTTAAATATTTTAATTTTTGAATACTTTTGATGGTTTGACTTAATTGTCCTAGTAAGTTACACATAAATTAAAATAGTGTCATGTGGCCAAATATGATTATGTGTTTAACATAAATTCAAATAGTGTCGTGTGACCAAACTAAAACTAAAAAACCAAGAAAAATAACCAATAACTAAAATGAGAACTTTTTAATGAGACATTTTATCAAATCATTTTATTAATTTTAGTTTAACTAAAATCATTTGGCTACTTTTTTAGTTTGTTTAAATTTGCTAACTAATTTCTTTGTCTGATTAAAATTAAATTACAAAAATTTAAATTATGTTCTTAAGTTAAATTTTTTAAATTGAAAAAAATTTGTTTTGACTGTTAAGTCAAAAGTAATTTTTTTATTCATTTTTATTTATGAAATTTGGTTAAAGTATTATATATCAAGTCATAATTGGGATAGCATATTATTCATAGATAAAAGATTACTAACAAAATACAAATTTTTTACAATAAGTTTTATGGAAAGTCTTTTAATTGACACCATCAAATTAATGGTTGCCTTCAGTGTACTAGTTTAAACAATTTTCGAAAAATAATTTCAAGAAAACAAAACTTTGTTTTCTTGAAATTATTCAAAATTATGCCCAGCAATATTACATTTTTTCAAATATTTGATTTAGATAAAGTTGTAAAATTAAAAAGAAATTTGAAAGGACTCAATTGAATGAACGTGCAAAGGTATAAGATAAAATTGACAGTAAAATGACAATCAAGTTCATTGACTTTTTTTATTCGATCATCAACATTTTTCAAAGAGTTAAAACAATTGAAAAATTAAATTTTCCACTTGATTTAAATGGTTTTCTGTTATTTTTTTATATACAAAAAATTGTTTCAGTGTAACTTTATTTAATGCAATACTGAAGTATTTTGATGTAATTTTATTTTTCAATTTTTTAAAGTAAGTAATATTCTAACTTGAACCAAGAAATTTATTGACAAGATATAGAGTAAAAGTAGGTCAAACCGGTCATACAATTTTTTTCGATCGCTGATCGAAAAATTTAAATTAAATCGGAATATTTAAAAAACACCAGAAGAAAGAGAATCATCTCCTCTATTCAAATGTGTCAAAATAAAATCCAACATTCAGTCATTTTATTTTTATAAAAGTTTAAAAGAGAGTCGTAAAAATATGCTTTTTTCTTTTATTTGCTATCGTAATAATTTGAGAACCATAATTCGTTTAAAAATAATTTTACCTCTATCTTGTAGAAAATTTAATTTTAATAATTTTTTTTGTTTTAGAGTTAGACAAAAAAGTAAGAAAAATTAATATTAAATTTTTTCTGGTAAAACTGATCATTCACATATTTACTTTAAATTCCTTTATTAAGTAGTATGTGAATTTTTAATTTAGGTACCTAGGTGAATTAAATTATTGAATTTTCTCATGCGTTATAGAACCCGGAACTATATATATAGTTCCGGGTTCTTCCTATATAAAGTTATTTTACAAAAATGTCTCAATGATATTTATTAATTATTGACTTTCAAGATGACAACAAGTAAAAAGTCATACAATGAAGAAGATATAGAGGCTGCGTTAAATGATAAGAAAAAATACTTCAATCAGAAAAGCTGCATTCAAATATGGCATTCCATTCTTAACTCTAATAGGTTGCAAGAACAGCAACAATGCTAGCTTTAAGGGATCAGGATCAACAACCATACTCGCAACAAACAGAGTCAATTATGGTTTTCAATTATGCATTTAAGTTCCTATGTGATTGGGGTTATGGTGTAACACGAAATGATGTCATGGACTTTGTATACGGTTACCTTCTTTGTACAAATCAATAAGGCCTGTTTAAAAACGTTATCGTTAAACAATATAAATTGTCTTTGATAAATTCTAGTTGTCACATTTAGAATTGCGATGAAATGGGTTTCTGTGGTGATCAAGGCAAAGCAACTGAAGTATGTCGAAAAGGTGCAAAGCGTGTTTTGAAACTCACTGGTAACAATGAAAAAATCCATTATACAGTAAGCAATTGCTGTAATGCTGATGAATACTTTACACCACCATTCGTGGTATACAAAGCAAAACGAAACTTTAGAGCTAAGTGGGGTTTAGGTGGTCCCACTGGCACCAAATATTCAATTTCTAAATCTGGTTGGATGGAGCATAATACATTTATTGAATGGTTGAAGGTAGTGTATATACTAGAATGTCAAGCAATTATTGGTACTCATATTTTATATCTTGATGGACATACGTCTCATGTCAGTTTAGCAGCTGTATTGCTATGTCGGGAAAACAATGTAATTTTGATTTGTCTACCAGCCCACTCATCTCACATTCTTCAGCCACTGCACAGGTGTCTATTGCCATGTTTAGCAAGTGTGGAAAGCAGTTCTTAAAAAAATTTTAAAGCAGTTCATGTAAAAAAATTGAGGCAACCTAATATTCCAAAAATTGCTGGCCAATGTATTACAGAACACAGTGTTGCAGATCATCTCAAAAAAAGAGAAGAAGTTAACTAGAAGCAACTCAAATGAAAAACAAGGTAAAATGCGTAAAACCATCTGCAAACTCATAATGCCATTGCCAAACCCTGCAGAAAAAGAAGTAACTCAAAATATAGAACCGATTACAACACTTTCAGCCAAAAGCAAAAAAGTTATTAAATGCAGAAAGTGTAAAAAAGAATTACATTTGGACACGATCTCATGCGAGAATCCAAATTGCAAAACTTGGCTCTGCAACAAAACAACTAAAAATCTTTGTAATGGGTTCAGATTTTTTGTTGTTGTTTAAAATGTAAACCTTAAATCTTTTATTATTTCAGTATGCTATATAAAAAATATATAGCATATTTCTGTATGCTATATAAAAAAAAATATAAATATATACATTTACATATATAAAATGTTAAAATTGTTAAGTGCATTTTATATTGATCGGTTTTAACAGAATTTGTTTCAAAAGCGATCTTTTTTTTATCTTCTAGTTTTCATATTTTCAAATACAATTAAAAAAAAAAAAAATTGATAATGTGCTTGTTGGTATTTTTTATCTTATTTAAAAAAAATAGTTTTAAAATTTTAAAAAATAATAAAGTTACTTGATTTTTATTGTTCGGTGATCGGTTTGACCCGCTTTTACTCTATGCCAACCAAAATACAAGTAATATACTTACTAATTAAATAATTTTGTAATTAATTACTTTTTATTTTTTTTATTTTTTTTTTAATTTTTTTTTTAGATAAAATTTCTTAAAATAGCCTTTAATATTTTCTTTAGTATTTTGGTTTTTTTTTTTTTTAAATGTTAAAAAATTCTTATAAACCAAATAACCTGTAAGTTAGCCAAATGATATACCAACTTTCTTTATGAATTTTTTAGCCATATGCACATTGTTGGAAATGTGTGTTCTCTAAGTCAATTTTTAAAGTCATATGCACATTGTTGGAAATGTGTGTTCTCTAAGTCAGTTTTGTTAAAATAATATTAATAACACTTATTCTAGTTAATCTCATATGTTATGATTTTTTAAATTTTTTTTGTAATAAATTTTATTAAGGTAGCAAGCACTAATAATAATGTCACTAATAATAATAGTTTAATTTAATGAGCAAAAACAAAATTAACACATATTTGCTTCAGACGCTATGACACAGACACTAGAAAATAATCGCTATGACATTTTAAGAAAATGCTTTACACCTCATCTTATCCTTGCAACTACAGCAATGTATTTAGTAACTGCTTTAATAAACAGCTTTAAAAAACTGCAATGTATGAAATTTTTGTTATAGGTTTTTCAGTTTCTTGTTGTATTCATTCTTGTTCAGATATTTCAGTTAACCAAAAATTTAATTGACTAATTTCAATTGAACTAAAACTAACTTCCATTACTAATCCTTCTCACATTGTAAAAGTTTAATAATGTATTTTTAAATTATTCTGTTAAGTTCAACCATGAAAAATTCTTATCATAAATATATATTTAGAACTACTTTTTTAGACACTTTCCTCTACTAAATTTTGTTGCTGTTATTACTATTAATTTTATTAGTGTTGAATGAAATAAAAACATGTTCGTTTAATGCACCAAATGTTTTTATAATGTTTTAACTTTAAATAAAATTGTATATAATTTAAATAAATTGGTATAATAAGCAGTTTTTGATTTTTGCAACAAGAATAAATTATATTTTTCAGTAATATAAAATAAATTTTTTATGCTAGATGAGTCCACTATTCAAAAAGAATTTCAGTATTGTTCAAAAGACAAGGTTTGGAATTATTTATATTTAAAGAAATATTTTTATCAATCTTTATATAATTTGCTGTCTTAAAGTTATTTGAGTATGTAAATAGTTTTTTAGAATTGTTGATAGGTGTTATATTAGCAAGGTTTTGAGATTTTTTTGTAGATGTTTGATTAATAATTTCTTGAGTTTTTACAAGATGTTTATTTGAGGATTGTTTTTTATATATTTTTTTCAATTTGATGTGTGGTAATTTTAAAACACATATAAATGGTTATTATATATTTTGTTAAATTTTTTTGTAGCTCAAAAAAGAATCCTCTTGAACTTGTTGCTTCTCCTCATCAAGGTAATACTAAACAATCATTAAGTGAAATTTGAAAAATTTTGTAAAAATTGAAATAAGTTTTAAACATAATATAATAATTTAATGAAGTCATTTTTTTTTTTTTATTAGTTTTTTCATGGGTATCACCACAGTTTGAACATCACCAAGATCCATTCAGAGCAGAAGATTGTAAGCAATATTCATATTAATTAAATTTTTATTATATGTGGAAGAGTGCTCGCCTCATAAGTGAGAAGTTCTGGGTTCCATACCAGGAGCTTTTCTTAATTAGGACATTTGCTAAGTCTTGAGCATCTTGGTTAATGGGGTTCCACTGTATATTGTATCATGTATATATATATATATATATATATATATATATATATATATATATATATATATATATATATATATATATATATATATATATATATATATATATATATATATATATATATATATATATATATATATATGTATATATATACACACACACATACACACTTGCATACACACATAATGTATTTATGTGTGTATGCATGTGTGTATGTGAAGAATCATGAGGACCATATCATTTTTTTAAAGAATGATAATTTATAGCTGTGACCAATCGTATTGGCTATGAGGAACAAATTCCTGGACAACTACGTGATTGGAATGAAGAATTGCAATCAGCCAAAGAGCTTCCCAAAAAGACACTTCACCAGAGAATTTTAAGAGATAGAGCTCTATATAAGGTATCCTTTTTTAAAAAAAGTCAATAACATAATCTTAGTAACATTAAATTATTAAAAGCAATAACATTTCAGATAACAAGTGATTTTGTGTCTGCTGCATCAAGGGGTGCAGTAGCAGTGGTTGATGGAAATGTTATGGCAATAAATCCTGGTGAAGAAGTTAAGTAAGTAATTTTCTAATGCCTCAACCTTTTGCAGAGGATGAAGAAATTTTATTTTGATGTGTTATATATTCAATGTTTAATATCTTTGTGTAAATTTTATATTTTTAAAATTTACTAAATAAATAACAAATATTTTCTCATCAAATTTTAAATTAATAGAAATAATAAAGTCAAATATTTATTTTTTATTTCCATTTCATCAGAATATTTTTCCATAGTTGTGTTTGCATTGTTTTGTTTTAGAATGCGCATGTATATATGGAACAATATATTCTTCAGTTTTGCATGTGACTCTCGCGATCATTATAAAAAATATGGAGGGGATCCTGCGGCATATGCTGCAGCTTCTCTTGATTTAAAAGGAATTGAAATGTACAATAAACTTGATCTGGATGGATTGTATACTCTTGGTACAGTAGTTATTGATTACCGTGGATACCGCATTATTGCTCAATCAATTATTCCTGGTATACTTCAACGAGAACAAGAAAATTCCGTTGTTTATGGAAGTGTTGATGGAGGAAAAACAATCTCTACTGAACCTAAATTTCTAGAAAAGGTTTTATTTATTGAATTAGGTTTTTTTTTTTTTTTTTTTTTTTAATAAATATTAATTTCAATATTAAAATTTTATTTTTAATTAAATATTACTAATCTTTTTCTTTTTTTTTTCTTTTTTTTTTCTTTAATTCAACACTATTTTTTTAAACTTTTTACTGCACTTTTTAATAGTATATTTTTGTTTATTTTAAAGCTAAAAATAGCTGGATTATCATTAAGAATTCGACCTCATAAGTACGTTTGTTTAATTTTTATTTTGAGTTCTTTGTGCTGATATAAATTATTGTTTCTGCTTTGAATTTATAATTTTTGTTATAGAGTAATAAATGAAAAAGGAGAAGATGTAGAGCTCTGCTCTTCTTTTGAGTGCAAGGTAATCTTAACTTTTTAAATAAAAGCTCCTAAAATGCTGAGTAATTGCTTAGCTTTTTTTTTATTCATGTAAAGCTGACCAGTTACTGAGTAAAAGGAGTTGCTTTTTTTTTGTTCACCTGGCTTCACCTTCACTTATTAAAATGTTCTTCTATGAAAGTACTAATGCATGCTGTGTTTGTTTAAAAAGCTCCCATATTTTGTTGATATAAATTTAAAATTTTGCACCATGAAAGTTCTTTATATTTATTGATATAAAAAAAAAAAGCAGAAAGACAAATTTTATCATGACATAATTGTAGCTTTTTGAGTGTGATGTTTTTGTAGCATAAAAGTGGAACTAAAAAAATTTAGTTTAAATTAAAAATAAGACAATCATCAGAAAGAAGGGTGTATATAAAAAATACACAAATGCAATAAATGCATGATTCTTGTGCCCTCAACTGCAGGAATCCCTTTTGGTGATTAAAATAAGTTTCATGGTTCTTACCATCCAAACATCTAAAGTTGATGTTTGCTTATCGACCTGAGAGAAGTTTGATATATTACAATTTGATAAAAGTATTCCAACTGCCCTGGTAAAGTAAATTTATCTACAGAACTCTATTTGTCATTGTCCAAATAAGCATCGGATTTATCAAAACCCAAGCGAAGCTTTGTATCTTTGTCATAACCACTTTATCAAAGCAGCACCACTCTCCCACTAATCAGAGGCAAAACAAACATTAGACCAATACACATGTTCTTATAGATTTTGTAGAAACTTTTTTGTGCAAAATGAAGCAACCCTACATCTGTTTGCTATTTATTATAAAGACAAAAAGATCAGCCTAAATGTGACTGATATGTTACAGTCATCGATCATATTTGTCATGACCAAACAACAGTTCATTGTTTTCACACAAAGTTATTTCATCATTAATACAATACCAAGTGATGGAGCAATGTCATAGTAAATTTAAAAAAATGTCCTATAAAGCTAATAAACTCTTTACATGATTTATGTTTTCTTTTCTATTTCCATTAAATATTTTTTATCTTTTCGTTGATAATATTAGTAATCATGATATAAAACAATACATAAAGATATCTTCTATATAAATTTAGATTTTTGTGTAGAAGCTATCAATTGTGTTACGTGTGTACATTTCTTTCTGATAATTATTTTTAATTTTCACTTTCTGAAAAGTTATTTTTAATTTTCACTTTCTGAAAAGTTATTTTTAATTTTCACTTTCTTGTAATAACTTTTGTATTATATTTTGGTTTTTCAAACTACAAAAATATTGCACAATATACTCAAAATATTGCACAATCAAAAGCACTCAAAATATTGCACAATATAGAAAATTTCCAAATTTTTTTGTGTTCAAAGTAGATAAAATTATTGGTACAAGTTTCATAATTTATTTTAACTGTTCTCGCCATTTTTTGTACTATGACAACATAGCAATGAGAAATGAAGTTTTTTTTAATGTAGTTCCACTTATTATAGATGTAATATTGAATAAAGATTGTATAGATATATTGAACTAATCATTTCATGATATTTTAGGGAATTATCGGAGCTGATGGCAGATATTATATTCTAGATTTGTTCCGAACATTTCCACCAGATATAAACTTTCTAGAAGGTTTTAAAGTTTTTTTTTTTAATATTAAATTATAATTATTATTATATTAACTTAAATAAGTTATTTTTTTTTAGTTGAAAATGTAAAAAGAAATTTAATAGATGGTGAAGCTTATCCAGATAAAACAAATAAAGATAAAAATCAGTTTTCTTATCCAAAAGGTCACACACATCAACTTGTTTCAATGAGACCACCCATTGTTGAAGCATTTATTGGGTAATCATTTTAATTTTATTTCATTTGGTAATTATTTTGATTTCATTGGTGATCTTAAATGCATCTTTATAAATTTTTTATTTTTAAAGTTTTTTTATAAATTTTTTTTATTTTAGTTCAAAATATGTTTCATTTGTAAAAGTAATTGCTGTTCACAAACTTTATGATGAAAAAGTGAAACATGAAAAGGAAGATTCAAAAAAAGAAAAATTGACAGAAAAAAATGAGGATTCAAAAAGTATAACTGTAAGTAATAATCATCTATTCATAAATATGTAACAAAAAAATTTTTTATTTTTATTTTATAATTAAGATATAATGTAATTTACTTTTCAAAATTTTTTATTTAATTAAAAAAAAAGCTTTTTTTAATTTTATTCAAATGTTATATATTTTTTATTTTTTCTCTACACTAAACCCTTTAAACCTCCAAAACAGAAGTTTTTTCAAAATGTTCATATTTATCATAAATCAATAAATATAATTGTTCTCATTGATTTTAATTTTAATTAAAATTTAATAAATCTGTTAGCTCTAATATTCAAATTGGCTGACTCAGGGAAGACTTACTATTCCCAATCCTAACATCATTTATTCATTTATTGAGTTCTTTTTTGAGTGCTGGACATCATTAACCTTTAAGCAGTTAATTAATTTTTATACAATTAAGCATAAATAATAGGCAATTAAGCATAAATCATCTACAATTATGCATAAATCATTTGCAATTAAGCATAAATCATCTACTGGTGTGTTATTGATAAATACATTGATTCTTTTTTGCATTAGTTCTTTCTAAAATCTTCATTGTCTTGTCAATCAATTTTAAATTCTTCACATTTTAGTATATCTCTCTGCTTGCTGAGGTTTTACCATCCAGTTTACAATATATTTGCACATTTGCATAGGAAAAATCTAACACCCTGAAGCTAGAGTAGATTCAACTACATTTACAAAGATTTTTTTAACTTCTATACAACTTTCTCTACAAGAAAGGACATCATTAGAAGCACCAGCTTAAATATTCCATACAAGAATTTAAATCTGGAGTTTGAAGAATTATTAAGAAATTTATAGAGGTAGTTTAAGTAGCAACCTTGATATTATATTTGTAGAAAAGAAAAAGAGATAATTTAATAACCTTACAACATTCGAAGAGAGTCTCAAGATTGGCAGATAAAACAAATGCGACAACAGTTTTCCATACAAGGGCAAATTAGAGATAAGTTAAGGTAGAGAATGGAATTGGAGGTAAGATAATGGTAAGCACAATGGTTTGCAATGGATTGAATATTGTTTCCATAAGAGGTCAGTGATGAAAGATAAATTAAGATCTAAAGTAGAAAACTCAGTAAGAGTGTCAATATAGAAACATCAACAATATTGCAATAATTATCAGTAGTAAGCAACTGAGTTTTGTTTGTTTTAAAATTAGAGGTTTGCAGAGAACCTGACTTCATTCAATTCAGTGACCCAGTATTCCAACAGTTATTTTTTTTTTTGGGTAACTGGAACTGGCTTTTTTTATTATTATTATTATTTTTTTTTTTGCAGTACCTCTTTATGCAAAAGAGCATTGGAAACAATAAACTCAATGCTTTTGCAAACAGCCTGTAACTATTTTTTTAGAAAATTATTAATGTATTTTATTATTTATGTAATTTAGTAAACTCTTGGTTTTTAAAGCGTGTAATCTAATCAAGTGGACACAAAAAAATCTGGTCCCTTTAAATTAAGATTTCTCTAAAACCATAAATGTTTTTTATTTCAAATTTTTTTGTATTAAATGTGTTCACATTAATTAGTTTTAACTTAATTTTAATGGGCTGTTTTGCAACAGATCAAATTTCATAGTGGGCTGATGCCACATTTTTGAAGTCCTTTTTATTTTTTGTTACTCCACCTGTTTTACGAAGAACTCCTTTAACTATTGCCAACAATTCTTCAATTTTGAACTCTTTAGGATGATTTGCAGCAATCAAGTCTTTAGGAACAATTTTCACATTATCTTTGCACCACTGTAGAATGTTTTTAGAATAATGAGAAACAATGAGATATGGTCAAAAGTGACATCAGTATTTTTGTTTTTTCATAAATGACAAGTCTTTTTGAAGGCATTCTTTGATGTAGAAATCTGAAGTCAAGGTCTTCTTAGTGACAAAACAAGAGGACTGCTTACCACAGCTAAAAATTGCTTGACACACAAGAAACTTGAATGTAAATTTTTCTCATTAAATATATTTAACTTGATCATCGACAGGTTTTTAATTAAAGCTTCTCTTAGGTGACATCAGTCCAAAGGCTATCATTAAGAAAATTATGAAAGAGTTCCAGTTTTAAGGTAGCAACAAAAAGTGTGAATATAATGTTAGTATTGCATAGAAGAAGTTTGAGATAAACTTTTTAGGTACATCAATCCATGACCATCAATCCATGGTCTGCACTACATGAAGATAAATATTAAGTACTGTTTTAAATTATAAAAGAAAATGAATGATTTAATGAAAATAAAATAAATCATAGATGTTGCATAGCAACCCAATCAATATAGTATGCAGATGTTTGCTAATTTATATTTGTAACAAAAGGGCTCTTTATGCATCTTTGGTAGTGCACTTCAAAAGTATTAACAGATATATATTCTATTCACATCATGACGAAGATAATGCTCTAAGGTGTTAACAGTGTAGGCTGTGTTAACAGTGTTGCCTTGTTGTGTAACCAACAAGGCTGCGGGACATGTAATTGCACTAGATTATATTTAGCACCAGTAGCAAGGTGATTATAATTATCCTGACCTTACCTGAATTTACCGCAACATATTATTCGATTTAATTAAAGTACTAGAAAAAATTACTCAACATTTATATTGTAAGACAAGATAATCTGTAGAGCATATTACTAAAAGTTTGAATTTTTTTATAAGTTCTTAAGTAATTTTTAAGTATTTTAAAATACATTTTAAAATACATTTAGAATCAAATGAAGTTGACAAAGTAAGTACTTGTAATGGAGCTGGTATAACAAAAGTTGTATTTTAAAATACATTTTAAAATACATTTCAAAATACATTTTTGTAATTAGCAGTATAAACAATTTGTTTAGAATACAAAAGTGAATGGCACTGTTGAAAATGAAACTTTAGAATCAAATGAAGTTGACAAAGTAAGTACTTGTAATGGAACTGATATAACAAAAGAAGAAAATGATCAAGTTGATAAATTAAAAGAAGAGGAAGATAAATCAGGTGATTGTTTTGGTTTACTTATTAAGTTTTTATTACTAATTAAACAGTTTTTATTACTAATTATTATTACTAATTAAACAGGTTTTTTTTTGTTTTTAATATAAGTAGGTCATTTTTTATTTAACATTTCAGTTAAGGTTTTCTCAGAGTTAAGCCTATTTTAAATAACAATATAGTATTAGATTAAAATCTTTAATATAAGAAAACATTTTTTTTTTGATTTCAAATAAAAATCATCTAATAAAAAAAATAATTTAATTTGAAGTTACGTATTAGAGTCAATCAAATTAAACTAAACGTTTTGAAAAATTGATTTAGAATAATTGGATGTTTACACTTTTATATATATATTTTTTTTGATTGAAAATTAAATTTTGTAAAAAAATTTTAAAATAAATTAAAATAATTATCTGATTGTAAAATTGTTAGAATTGAATTTTTTAAACCTTTTTTTTTTTTAATTTTTTATCTTAGATAAGGTGCTTTTGTTTCAGGTCTTATAATTTGTAATTTTGACTTGACATCATTAGAAAATCAAAAGCCTCTCTAATTTTTCTTAATTTTCTCGTGTTCTTTACCATCTATTATATAAAATTGGTTTGGGATTTTTAACTTTGGCATTACTAAATCTTTGTCAAATAATTTGCTAAATAATTTGTCAACACTAAATATCATTTTAGTCAATACTGAAAGAAATAGTGATGTAAGACACATTTGTTACAATCAGAGAATCAAAGGGATATGTTAAAATGTGAAATATAATTTTCAGATTGATATTTTAGCTAGGTTCATTTTTTTTTTTGGGTAGAAATGTAGCTAATAATGTTATTTTCTATCCTTGTACAAATAATGAATAAGGCTAGAACTTCCATTACTATGTAACTATTAACAATTATATTAATATATTTATTTTTCAAAACTTTATGTATAAATCATAGATTAGTTTTTTCTGGGAATTCCCGGAATTCCGGAAATTTTTTTCTCAAAACTCATTTAATTTTTTCAGAAATTTCTGTATGTTTTTTGTTATTAATTTGAAAAATATTATATAAAATTTTAAATACAACAACGTTTAAATTTAAAATTTTAAATACAACAATCTATGATAAATCTAATAAAGTAAAAAAGTTTTTTGGATTTAGTCAGATATAAATATTCATAAATGTATTTTCATAAATTATAAATCTTTTAGTCTTAGCTTAGAGAGTCTTAACGATGCCTATAGACTAATAATACCTCAGATAATAAATACAGGGAGTCAAATTGCAACCACTAGCAAGAAACATGTTTGCTATCTGGGAATTTTTACTTTTTGTGTTTGCCACAATTAATTTTTTTTTTTAATTTTTCTTTTTCTTTTTGATAAAGATAGTAAGTCTAAGTTATTGTTAATGGATCATTGTTTTATCTTTTTTCACATCTTTTTAGTCATAAATTATCAAAAGTCATAAAATTTTTTTCTTTTAATTTTTAATTTATTATTTAATTTTCAGTTTTTTTCACTTTAGTCAAATTAAACTAGAACTATTCGGTCATATGATTGTGTGGAATCTAAAAAAAGAGAGAAAGAAAATGACATAAATAGATAAATTGTAGAAATGTTTTTATCTAATTTTTTATTAATTTAATAAAACAACAGCTGGACCGCTTTGATATTGTTCTTACCTGAATAACATGCCGCTTTGGACTTTCTTCTTTTGTTTGCATTGGCAAATTAGAATTTAAATTGAGTTTAGCATACACCACTTTCTTTTTGACTGAGGGTTTTGACTTCTTTGCCTCAGTTAATTTTGCGGTAGTGGTGTAGTGGTAGTAAAATAGTTTTAATCAGAATGACTTTGTTGTAAAGAAAACAGAGCAGAGCTTTAATGGCCAGCAGTGCCATAAAAACGACATCAGCTTAGTCTCAGTTTTAACGATACGGAGCCAGCTCAGAATTTTTGAATATAGATGCAGTTAAAAAGTCCAAAAATCTTTATTTTTTATTTATAAGTTTTAGGGAGTTTTAACAGCTTTACACTTCAGTTATTAGGATATCGGGAAAAAATGAAACGAGATATCTTAAGATTAATTTGTTCTATATAGCTTGTTAAAAATTTTACTTAAATACATAGGAAGAAGTTTGATAGCAAATAAATTAAATTTATTTTTCAAAAAATCACTATAATTAAACTATTTAAAATTAATCAAATTTAATTAAAGTTTAGATTGATTTAAAATTAAAAATAAAAAAGTTGCCAAACGTTTCTTTCTGAAGCTCATGCACAACAGCGCGAACTTTAGTTAAAAACAGTATAGAATAGTGGAATAAAGAAAACATATTTTTATGACCATACACATTACTAAGTTCAAAAAAATAAAAGACCAATAGTAAAATAAAATTAAAAAATGCTCGTAACTAAGCCACAGCTTTGTTGGACAAAGGAAACCATCTATGATTGATCATGACAGGACTAGAAATGAACCTCTTGTGTTTAAAAGTTACCACATGCAAAGAAGACATCATTTTTGTTGTTGAATTATCAGAAGAAGAATAATGGCAATTAATTCCACTAGTTGAGGGTTAGCTCTAGGGAGAACTTGGCTTTGTGGATATGTTGGTATGTGTTTTCAATTGCCTATTTCGTTCAAATACAAAACCAAACCATTCTCTTCATTTGTTTGTTTTAAACATGTCATATCTGGGACAATCCAATACAAAGTCATCACAGCTTTTTAAAGTTTTGTATAAATATTTGAAATACTACATTTAGCAGAGGTATAGATGTTATGAAATGTTACACAAGTTGATTAAAGAACATATAACTGTAGAATTTGTTTAAAATTTAACTAAGTATATAAATTGTCCCAATCCTATATTGTGTTTACAAAATGTATTTATTACTTACAGTTTTATGTATGACCCAGTTGCCTGTGCTTCAATGAAACCTATTTGAAGAGTTTGTTTCTTACTTGGCTTAGTCTGAGTACTTTCATTCAAATATGATATTAGTTCTACTTGGGTCAAAGCTTCAACAAAGCCATCTTGATTAAAACCAACTTGATAGAAAAACCTAATAACTGTTTTTATAAGATGAAAACTTATGTCATTTAATAATATAACTAAAAAAAATATGATTATTTAACTTTAAAGATTATGAACTTAATAATTCTGAAAAAGAAAAAAAGGTTTATAAACAATTAAAATATATATGTTTTGTTTATAATCAATTAATATGTTTAATGTTGTTTATAATCAATTAAAAAATCAAAAAAAAATGAGTAGCCTCCTTGACTGTAGTGGCTGTAGTGACTGTAGTGGGAATCGAACTCGGAACCACTCGTTTATTAAGCGAGCGCTCTACCACTACACCACTACCGCATATATATATGTATATATATATATATATATATATATATATATATATATATATATATATATATATATATATATATATATATATATATATATATATATATATAAAGTCGAATTGTGAATTATTGAATATGTATATATATATATATATATATATATATATATATATATATATATATATATATATATATATATATATATGTTGCATTTATTTTTTAAGATTTAATAGCTATTGAAGCAGCTGCTAAAGCAATTGGATCTTTAAATCCAAGAGGTATTTTTAATTATTTTTTCAGTTATTTTATTATACTTAGTTAGAAATTTTAATGTTGAATGTTTTTAATTGTATTGTATGTAATTTAAATTAATTTATTAAAAGTTCATAAATTTTACTTTTCACTAAATAACAAATAACTTTATTTTTGTATAGTATTTTATGTTTATGTAACTGAGGTCGAGAAAGATTAAAGAATATTTAACAACTTTACTTTTGTATAATATTTTATGTTAAAACTAAATAATATAAAATATTATATATATTTACAATGGACTTTAAATAGAACATCTATTTTACTTATCAATAATGAATAAAGTTATTTATTTCTAATAAAACTTCAATAGTCTTTTTTTTTTCCCTCTAGGTTTTCCCTCTAAGGTTAAAATATTTCATCTTTTTTTTTTATTTAAAGCAAAAAAGTTTGGTAAAAACCAGAAATTCTTTAACATTTAGTGTGATCTTTGCTTCAGTTTATGTTTCGGTAATAACATGTTTGTTTTTTTAGAATTTGATATCCGATTTAATCCTGATGCTTATGTTCAAGAGGTGAAGTTAAGTGGATCTGAAGTAAGAAATCAAATTTTTAATTCCAATTTTTTTAGTATTTAATTTGAAGTCTCAATAAAATCTTATTTGTTTATTTGGTTGTTTGTAAAATGGTTTACAGAATGATTGTTTTAAAAATTGAGTTCTTAAAATTCTACTTTGCATAATGTGTTGAAAAAAATTCTTTTAACATATTACTTTTTTTTTAAAGAAGTTACAATGCATTTAATTTCATTTTAATATGTTACACATGAATATAAAAGTAAAAAAAAGTTTTTATTTTTAGGAAGAGATTGATAAACTTGACAAACTCTTGATTGAAGACATTGCATTGTTTATGTCTTCTACTGTTATTTCAAAAATGGTAGAGGATTTTACCACATTAAATTCCTCACCTATTGATGGTATTGCATTGACTGATATTTTGCATTCACGAGGTATAAATATTCGTTATCTTGGTAAAATAGCGCATATGGTTACTGAAAAAGAGGCTGCTGCACATATACTTGTAAGTATAAATTTAAATTTGTCCTATTTGTTTTCTTTTGATTAACTTTATTCTGTTTTCATTCTACTTTATTAATTCTATTTTCATTTTGTTGTTGTTTTTCATTGTTGTTGTTTATTCTATTTCATTAGTTTTTTCTTGTTACTTTTCTATTCCATTTGTTTAGTTTTATTTAGTGTAATAATATCCATTTATTTTGTTTATCCATATCCATTTTTTTTTTGTTATTGTTTTACTATTTTTTACTTTATTTTGTTGTTGATGTTGTTGTTTTATTTTATATGTTCTGTTCTATTAAAATTTAAACTTGATTATTTCTCTCATTTTATCATTAAATTTCTTATTTAGACTTGGTTATTATTATTTTTTTCATCATTAAATTTTTATAGAAAATTGTTGTAAAAGAGATGATTATCAGAAGTGCGAGAAAACATTTTAAAGAATTTATTCAAAGTGGTAACTTATTTAGTTTTACTGTTTAATATTTTATATTGAGGAAGACTTTTTTAAATTTTATGTTTTATGACTGTTAGAAATTTAATGGTCTTACTTATTTATGAAGCATGGTTTTATCATTCTTTTATAAAATATAGATTTAGAATATAAGATTTTAATTGAATACATCTTTTATAGATTTATATATTACACTGTTTACTGATGTCTTTTTTTTCATTCAGAGTTTGTACAGTACAGAATAAGTCTATAGTTTTAGTATAATTTAATAATTTTGTAACTAACTTAAAATAACTTAGTTTTGTATAATTAAATATATATTTAGTCATTTAATTGTTGTTGTAACAGTATAAATGTTTTGTGGAATTTAAGCTTGCTTCATATAGTGTTTCAGGGAAAGTTTTTGAGATTATCAAACCATTTCTTTCTAACCGGTTTATTAAAGTCATCCTTGAAGGCCAACACTCTTCTTTATTTCCCGTAACTTCTGGGGTTCCCCAAGGTTCCATTCTGGGCCCTGTTTTGTTTCTTATCTACATAAACGATCTTCCTGACAACCTTTCATCTAAAGTAGCTCTTTTTGCTGATGACTCAACTTTATACTCCTGTCTTGACAAAAAGTCTTCTCTTTTCGATCGCCTAGAACAAGCAGCTGATCTTGAATCCGATCTCACTTCAGTAATAGATTGGAGTTCACAGTGGCTTGCGAATTTCAACTCTAACAAAACTCAGTTGTTTACTGCAAACAACTACCGTAATATGGTCAACATTCCTATATTAATGAATGGCAATCCTCTTACTGAGACCTCCTCTTTACGTCTTCTTGGATTATCGCTTACTACTGACCTTTCATGGAAACCATATATACAATCGATCGCTAAATTAGCTTCTGCTAAGGTTGCTTCTCTTTATCGTGCTCGCCATTTCCTTACTTCTGATTCCATTCTCTACCTCTACAAATCTCTTATTCGTCCCTGTATGGAATACTGTTGTCGTATTTGGGCTGGTTCTTCAAACGATTCACTTTCTCTTCTTGACAAGGTCCAAAAACGCATTGTAAATGTTGTTGGGCCTGGACTATATGCTAAGCTTGAGCCTCTTTCCCATCGTCGTAAAGTTGCATCTCTTTCTCTTTTCTACAAATACTATCATGGTCACTGCTCAAAGGAGTTATCATCTCTAGTTCCATCAACAAAAATTCATTCTCGTTTTACTTGTCATTCAGCTAAGTCTCATTCGTTTACTGTATCTGTCCCTGCATGCTCTAAAAACTTTTATTCATCTAGTTTTTTTCCCCGCACTTCAATCCTTTGGAACTCTCTCCCATCTTCGTGTTTTCCTTACTCACACAACCTTCAACTTTTCAAGTCTTCTGTCAACCGTTTCCTTGCTCTATAACTCTGTTCTTTTTTTTCCTAGTAACTCCCAAATTAATAGTGGTTGCTTGCAGCCTTGTTGGGAGTGAATGCAAATTTAAAAAAAAAAAAGTTACTTTATATAATATTTTAAATGTAATAACTTAATAATTATTTTAATATCTTGCAATTTATTCGCCTTTTTTTTCTCATTTTTTTATTTTCCTTGCAATAAAAAATAATACAGATAGAAGAAAGTTTTTTCTTTTTATTTTGGATGATAAATTACAAGCAAGTTTCATAATGAGTTTTTGAAACTTTATAAGTTTATTATTAATTTGAGTTCATGTCATAAAAGAGTAAAATAATATAGATAAAATATTTTTAATATATAGTATTAATATGTAATAGTAAAATAATATAGGTAAAATATTTTTTTATACAAAAATAATGCTAAAAATTATTAACATTTACAGATAAAATAATTTTTTTGAATAAATGTTCAATATATAATTGTACTTCCAGTTTAAACATTTTTAATCGTGTGTTAAAGGTAGTTAGCTTGCACTTTTGAAATGTGGTTGGCTCTCACTAGTGCATTTGCTAAATAAAACCAGTACTTTAAAACCTCTAGTGTTTTTTAAAAATTCAAGTTACTGATAAACATGGTAAAAGTGTAAAACAAGCTTTTAAAACAAATTAGGGAAAAAAAAGAAAAAAAACGCAACAAGTATCAAGGTTTCTTGACAACTGTTGCAAGATTTTCCTGTTTAACTTTTCTGTTTACTTTCAAAAGCCCTTTTCTTTTCAATTTTTCCGAATTTCTATTTCAAAGTGTTTCTTAAAAAATTTAATTTGATTAAATAACTTAGTATATTAGGTCATGTTGTTCCTAGTTCTACACATCAAAAGTTACTTGTCTATTATGCCATGAAGTTCCAGTGCTGGAATCATAAGTTACTTGTTTATTATGCCATATAGTTTCAGGCGCTACATATCTCATGTTACTTTAAAACAATACTTCTAATGTAAGCCAACGACTGGTTATTTATTTTATATAGTTTTTTTTCAAGTTCTTTTTTATTAAGTTTTACTTTTTTATATAATTTACAATCATATTACTTTTTTTTCATTATTTTGTCAGATTTTTTTATTACTACACAGTTTCAATGAGAGTTTTTATTTTAAATGAAGAACAACTGTCAACTAACTTATTTAAATAATAAGCTTTTAATAAAAGTTTTATTGTTTAAAAACTAGTTTTTTTTAATTTAAATTTTGTGATCATTCTAAAAAAAGTAATAAAAATGAAGTAAATAAAAAAAAGTGTAATAAATTAAAAAAACGTAGTAAATATAATAATGTTAATGTATTAAATAAAGTATAAAAATGTTAAAAACAACAAACTTTAAAACTAACTTATAAATTTTTATAACAAAATTTATTTTAAAACTTAAAACTAAAAAAGTTTCAAGGTAATAAAAATTTCATTCTGCGTACATAAAATTTTTTATGTAAATAATTTTCAATGCATACTACACAAATACTGTTCCTTCTAACTGCATTTTGTGTTTTTGTCATTGTGATGTTTTATTTCTTATTTTTTTAATTCATTTAGTATATTTATTATATTATTTTAGAGCATGCTGTCAGAGTCCTATTTATTTTTTAGACTTGTGTATCTTTAAGAACATGTATTACTGTTCTGATAAATTTAAATCAATTAACATAACTATTTGTACTAAAAAAATAACTGAAAATAACAAAAAAAAAAAAGTTATAAAACATTTGAAAGTGTATTATCATTCTTTTGTAAAATAAAACGTTTTTCTGTTAATAAAATTTTCATATTGTAAACTTTTATTTTTTTAGCCAATCAAAAGTGCTTATCAGCAGCAGTCAGTCACTTTTTAAATTGTTTTTTGGTAAATGATTTTTTATTTTTTTGTTTTTTAAGTAAAAAACCATAAATTTTATACTAATTTTTTTTTTTTAAACCTAATAATAATTTTACCATTTTTAAGATTTTAAAATTAACATTACTTTATGAATAAACGCTTTTTACCACTTTTAAGAAAAGTTTGTTCAACTATTTTGTCATATTGGCCTTGAAGCTAAAATAAGTATTTATAAAAGAATAAATAGCATACTTGCATTTAGGGATGGCATAAATCCTAGACATTTTCAATCTCGGGATATCGGAATTAAAAAAAGTTGTCTCCGGGAAATCCCAGGAGCCGGGATTGAGTAGAAAAACATACAATTGTAGAATGAAAGAGAAGCAATTGTAAAAATTATAAGAACTAAGGTTTTAAGTGCTTATCAAATTCTTATAAGTGATTAACTTAACTATGATATAAATAAAGTACTTCATTAATGAATCTAGAAATGGCTTTTTAACACAATAGTTTTTTTAATTTTAACTTAACTTATTGGTCTACCATAAGCAACAAGCTGCACCATTGGGTTTTGCAATCCATGATTAAATGGATGATCTTTCTAAACTCAATTTTTACGTACTTTAGTAATTAATTTTCATTTTTGTTTGGGGACCTTTTAAACACTTTTCACAATTTTCCTGACTTTTTTTTTATAATCAAAAAATTAGTGCCTAATTTTAACTTCAGATGTTTCATTGATTAACAGTGAATCATTTAAATCTCTAATATAATGACCTCTTCAAAAACAATTTCTACTTAAAATAACGACTTTAAGTAAACTTTTTTAGTTTAAGAAACTTTTGATAACTTTATTAATTAAACTTTTGTATATTACACAAACATTGGTAGTTAAATTAAGTGGGCATAAAAATGAAATTAAAATCAAGCAAACATTGGAATTAGAATGAATTAGAAAATTCAAAATAAAGGTATTTCTTCTATCAAAAATGTTTGATCTTCCAATTAGCAAGTGCTAAAACTCTTTATTATAAAACTATTTATTTTTAATAATATATTAGATAATATATAGAGGATAAACAGCTACAAAACCAAACAGGTTATGCTTGGTTTGAAATTCAGTCTTCAAAATTGGTTGAAATTCTATAATTTCAAACCCTATATTTACATTTTAAATAAATTTATTAATTACAAGTTAAGCTTAAACTTTTTGTGCTTTTACTTTTTTTATGACAATCCCAAAATCCTGGGAAATTTCTGCAACTAATCCCGGGATTTTGGGATGAACTGTTTGTACAGAATCCTGGGATTTCGGGATCCCGGGATTGCCATCCCTACTTGCATTGTACACTATGCACATTTTTTATCATTCATGCATCAATATGCACATTATTTTATCATTCATTATTCATTCATTATTGGATTCATTCTTACATTGTACACTGTGCATGTTGTTTTGAAATATTCATCAGTTTAAAGAATTATGTTTATATATATATATATATATATATATATATATATATATATATATATATATATATATATATATATATATATATATATATATATATATATATATATATATATATATATATATATATATATATATATATATATAACGATTTATGAATACATAATACATTGTGTTATCTGATTGCAATTGTGTGCATTTATCACCTTTGTTTAAACATACATCATCGAACCTAGTTTCTCATCTCCATTCTCATTTTCTTTTCCATCATCATCAAAACTCAATAATTTTTACCTAACCTCAACTTGTTTCTCAAAGCTGCAATTTTGTCCATAAATATTTTAAGTTTATTTATATTTTTAATTTTTCCCATAGTGTTTTAAGAAAACACCAGAAAAAAATTAGTATTCTTCTTAACTATAATAATCCCCTATGTTTTAAGGTGGCATATATTATTTTGAAAAACTTTTTAAAATTTTTTCTTACTCAAATCATAATTTACCTATACCTTTACTTACCTATACCATTACACCCTTGCTACACCTATACATACCTCGCTACACCTGCACATACATCTTTACTTGCAACTATGCCTCATTTATGTTAATACCTGCAAAGAAAAATAGAAAAGTTTGTTAAATGTCAATTTACAGTATTATGTTATTTTTTTAAATTTCTGATTTTATATAGCTTTATTGATTATATAAATTATATAAAGTAAATAAATTTTAACGGAGATAAAATTGTTTTTAGAGTTCGTTTCCAAATCCACAACCACAAGTTCCAGCTGAAGAAGTATTTTATTCATTTAAATTTTTCTTGTTACAATTTATAAAAAATTTTGTTATTAATAACCTAATTTTTTTAGAATCAAAAAAAAAAGAAGAATAAAAAGCGACAACAAAAGAGTCATTTGTCAAATAAAAAAAGTAAAAACATTTGTTTACAGCTAGTTGTTATTTTTATTCTAATTTTGTCTTTTATGGTCATGATTATATATATTTACTGTTTTTATTTATTTATAATTTTTCTCTTTGTATTTTTAAGTGATTTGGATGTCATTATCTCCAGAAATATTATGGACCTTTATTACAAACTATATGGAGAAACACTTTGGATATAAACTAGAATGGTAAGCTGAGTATGTTACAAAATTAAAATGGTATATTCATTCAAATACATACTACTAAGTTTAACTAAAAACATCACTAATCTCCTAACTAAGATAGCATGGGCACATGTAAAATGGGCACATTCTATCTGCACATGTAAAAGATCCATTACAACAACAAAAGTTCTTTTAACAATAACTTTATTTTTTACTATATAGGTTTGCATATATATGTGTATATATATAAACAGGTACATACATATATATCAATAAATACAGATTTAGCAGCGCATGAAACGTCACGTATTGACTGAAATAGCCATCTGCAGGGTCTACAGTACATGCATCAACTGAGTGATTAACAAAATCTTTCTAATGTTTTTTCACATTAAAAGTTCTAAAAGAATACCTTATTAACAATCCTACAATTCAAGTTTTGAAAATGAGGCTGGAAGAATAAGTTGTTTTATTTCAACAATGAACTCAAAAAAAATGTTATTCAAAAATAAACTTAAATTAAAAAGCAAAAAGTTACTGGCTTAAAGTTAAAGACAAATTCACAAATTTTAAACATCTACAATTTATGACAACTCAGAAAACAAATTCATATAAAGACATGGTAGACAATAGACTATCATATCATTAAATTAGTTTGTTTTTAATAAAGCTATTAAACCTTTTAAACAGGCATTTAAGAAAATTGGGTTATAATTGTAAACTTATGAAAATACAAAAAATCAAAATTGCAGGTACAAATCTAAATAGTCTAACCCTCCATTCAATTGTTGAAACATGAAAACAAAAATAAAAAGTGGTTTACTATTTTTCTAGCATTAGATGTCCTTTGACATCCCAGTTATTACATGTTACAGCTTACATATATTACAGCTATTAGATAAATAGTTTAAAAAAATCAAATTTAGTTATAGATGTATGCCATATGTCCAAATGTCATGTAAAGTCCATAATTATTTAAAAGAACCTGTTCGGTAAAAAAGACAATATTACCTAAGTGTTGACAATCAAACTAACTTATTATTTCCTTTTTTAATACTGAATTCTTAATGATTGTTTTATGTTGTTGTTGTTGTTGTGTTATTGTGTTGTTCTTTTACCTCAGATCACTGTTTTACTGTTGTTTTTGGTTTTTTATTAAACAGATTTTAGTTTATGTCTTTGATTAAACTTTGATTAAGAAAAGGCATCAAACTTTGAGTCTTGATAAAATGTTGTTTTTTACCCAAAAAATATTTAAAAATAATTTGTAAAATAGCACTTTGTATTTAAACCTGTAAGCATTAAAACCAATATTTTAAAAGGCGCTGCAATTTTTAGTATGGCAATCAACTTGTACCAGCTTTGTTTATCAATTTGTATTTGTTATTCTAGGGCTGAAAGAAGGTTGATAAAAGAATATAAATTTTAAAAATTTAAATTAATTTTAATTGGTGACATATGTAAAAACCATATTTTGTAATTAGTATTTAAATATTGTTTTTTATGTTCAATACTTTCTTAATGATCAATTTAAAAAGAGTTTCTAAAACATTTATGTTTTTTATCTCAGCATAATTTGCTTATAAAATTTTAATTTATAAAAAAGGGTGTAAAAGTTTGTTTTACTCTCTTATTGTAGAATGTTGATATTTTAGTGCAAGTATCGATGATTTTATTTCAAAGTTCCATTTGCAAAAAGTCAGTTTTTTGAGAGAATTCTGCAAAAAAACTGGAATTCAAGTTCTGCTAAGAGAATATGATTTTAGTTCAAAGAAAAATCCAACATTTCACACAGATGACATCATTAACATGTTTCCTGTTGTTAAATATACCACTCCCAAAGCTACAGATGCATGTGCTATATTTGAAACAGCACAAAATAGATTGCAAGCAGGTTTTTATTTTTATGATTGCCAATGTTTTTTGTTATTTGTCAATCTGTTTTGTAGATAAGTATTTAACAATGCATTTTATTGTGTTGTGTTAATGTGGAATGAATGTAAGCTGTTTAAAATGGTCGTTAAAGACTCAAAATGATAATTGTATTTTACTATTGTTTTAAAAAAAAAACCAAATTAACCAAAAAGAACCAAACCTAAATATGTAGTAAATTTGTTTTTACATATTTAGGCAGATTTTATATGTTTAGATGAATCTTTTTTTAGCTTATTTTTTTAATTATTTTATATTTAATAGTGAATTTAACAGTCAAATTTGTTCTCAAGTCTTTTGATGACATCTGATTTTTTTTATGCTGGTTAAATAAAACTAATGTGGTAATTACCTTAAACTGTAGGATTTTTTGGTGAAGCGCATGAGTTGATGGTTGAAGCGTTGAACATGTTTAATCAAGTGTATGGTCCTTTACATGAAGATATTGTTGTTTGCTATCGTGCTATAGCTAGAATTCATTACCTTGCAGATGATGCTCCACAAGCAGTTTCATTTCAAAAGAAAGCAGTAATAGTTGCTGAAAGAATTTTTGGAATTGATCATCCAGAAACATTAGTTGCATATGTAAATTAATTTTGTATATTTTTTAATGATTTGTTTTTTTATTTTTATATCTTTTTAATGTATGTAAATATGTTTCTACATAAAATCTAGCATTTTTTTAAAGGTCCATTTAGCACTTTATTGTTATCATGCCGGACTAGCCAATGCATCATTAAAGCTAATGTATCGTTCAAGATATTTAACTTTGCTTGCATTTGGAGATGATCATCCAGATATGGCTGCTTTTGATGTATGATAAATTAGTTTAAAAATTATTCAGTAGAATTTTTCAAAAATTTTAAATGTGGAGTGGATTTTATATGTTTAGCAAATGAATTGAGTATTAAATTTAAATTTTATAGTATAACTGTTTATAAATTAGACAAACATTGGTTTAATGCTTCACAACCAAAGAGAGTTTTCTGTTGGATGCAAGTTTCTGGAGCGCTCTTGTTATCTGCAGATGAAGTATCATGGACCTAAAAGTATTCATACTGCTACTAGTCACCACCTTGTTGCAAGAGCATTAACTGCTCTCGGAGAATACAAATCAGCATTGAATAGTGAAAAGATGACGTTTTCAATCTATCAAAGCCATGTAATAATCTAATTTATAATAATATGAATATGAAATGATTAGATAACTTATAAAATAAGATTTATTTTTTTAATAACATATTAAAAATTTTTTATATTTATATTATGAATTAGATAATTTCCAATGGTTTTTGTAATTTTTCAAAATTAGTTTGGTGATGGAGATCCAAGAACCAAAGAAAGTTCTGAAGCTTTAAAAACAATCCTTAACCAGGCAGTAATGCTACAAAAAACTGTATGTGTATATTTTTAATGATTTGTGTTTTTTTTTTCTCTTTAAGCTTGTGTTATTTTAACTTTACTTATTTCTTATTTTAAAAATGCTTAAATACTTTCACTGATAAACTTTCAAAATAATAATGAACTTGAAAAAAGAAACTCCTATTTTGTCTCATTAAATTAGTTTTATTGGAAATTACTAAAGCCTCATATTATTATTATTTTCTAAACCATAGCTGATATGAAATAAGTATAGCTGATATAAAATAAGTAACCATAGCTGATATAAAAAACACATTAGGTGTTTATTGAATATATATTGAAATTAGATAACAAACATAAATTGACTTAAATTGTATTGAAAATTAATGTAAATGTAAAATTAACAAGCCGCTACGAGCCCTAAGCTGTTACATAAGAGAGATCAGATTCAAGATTGACTGCCTGTTCTAAGCAATCATTAAATGAAAACCTTTAAAGTATAAAGTTCAGTCTTGATCAAATATAGCCACTTTAGATGTAAGTTTGTCAGAAAGATCATTAATGTAGATAAGAAACAACACAAGACCAACAATAGGACCTTGGGCTACCTCAGAAATTACTGGATATGAAGAAGAGTGTTAGCCTTCAAGGATGACTTTTTATAAAGCAGTTAAAAAGAAATGATTTAAAGATCTCAAAAACTTTTCTCATGTGAAACATGCTTAAAGAGAAGATTAGCATGTCAAATTTCATCTAAAACTTTTGATATGTCAAGAGCAATAGCCCTTGCCTTGTCATCTTCATTTGTCATAATGCCTATAGAAATTTTTGATTTGAGCATGTAGAAAGTCAGCCGTATAATGAGAAGATCAGAATTCATATTGATTGTCAGAGAGTTATTAGATTCAAAATGAGATGTTAAAAATTTATTGATTTATATAATTTACCTCACTAATAATAAAGTGAAGACTGATCAGAGGATATTATAACTTTTACCTTCATTGTATGCCATTTCTTCCAATGAATTAAAAACTGATATGTAATTATCAAAAAAAAAATATCCAGACCTTTAAATTTTTAAACCATTTAGTTCGACATGTATCAATTAATTGCTTGACCAGGAAAAATGAATTTATTGAGACAGCTGGCACGCTTAGGTGATAAATTTAAAAATATATATTTTTGATTTGATTGAGAACATTTCTAACACTCTGAACATTGCACGATTTACTAACAACTAAATTAAGTACATGGCATGCACAGTGAACAAAAACAGCTTTTGAATTGATAAATTTAATTCTTGATGAAATACTTTTTAATTTACTCGACATTGCCCCAGCACAGATTTTTTACACATTTTCCAGCAGGCAGTAAAAAATAATTTTCAGTCAACCACTTATTAGATAGTTTAAAGAATTAAAGAAAGCTCTGATAAACACATTTGTAAGACTATAATAGAAATGTTGTCTATATCACAAAATGTTGGAGAGTTTAATTGAGAAATGACTTTAGCAACAGAAGTCAGAGTGATAAGGATGTTTAACAATGAGTTAACTTGTTTAGCTATAGTGGCAGGAAGAGTATAACCATTAAATTCAAGAGTCCAATTAGAGGCAAAGTTCTTTACAAATACAATATAAATACATAATAATAAATTAATATAAATACATAAATTTTTCTTATCCTTAGAAGAGTTAATAAGATCAGACCAATGATTTAGAGACGGAATGTTCAGCTTACTTTTGTTAATAATACTGTTAATGAATTACTAAAATTTTTTTGAGCATAACTTCTGAGATAAGATACAAGATTTAGTAAACCTAGAATAATAGAGTGTAACACCAGGCACCACTTTTTTACATTGGTTTCTTGCAATAATAAAAACGTATTAGCTAAGGTTGAAAACAAGACAAATCAAAGAGTGATGGTAAGTGATTGAGGTTGTCAATAAATTGAGCTATTTTAACTAATTTAACTTTTCAAGGAAGAGATTGAGAAAAACAAAGTAGAAGAAAATTGAGAAATACAGAAAAGATTTAGTGCCAGCAGGGTCCGTGCTATTTAGTGCGATTAAAGTTATCAGTAACAACAATATTGTTAGAGGGGTAAAGCAAAAGGGCTTTGCAACCCTTTAGATTTAAGAAAACCGAGGTCAGCAATTTATTGCCGACCTCAAACTGTTAGAGGTCACCATCAACTTGGCAAAAAAAAATTTGACACAAAGGGGTTGCCATAAAGCATAGAAACAAGGTCAGCGATTTTTTGCCGACCTTATACACTTTAAGGTTGGCATTGCCAAATGCCGACCCTAATTCCGAAGGTTGGGCTTCGTCAATTTTATCAGAAATTATATATAAAAACATGAAGGTTTTTTTGAAGAAAAAGAATGATAAAGAATAAAGAAAAAGGTTATAGTCAAGTGGTGCTAAGCAGAAGCACATAAAGAATGGTCAGAGAATTTAACCTGGTTTTTTGACAGCTGAATTGATGTGTAAATATATACCCAGGTCAAGTATGTAACTATTGGAGTTTTTGCTAATCATAGAGCTATCAATACTAAGATCCAGAGATAAAAGAGATAAATTCAAATTAGTCTCACAAAGAGCTAGTGTAAGTCTAGTGAATTATATAAGAGGTATGTTTAACTGGTGAGTTTTTCTGAAGACCACAAATATTTGTAAAAGTTTTATTAAAACAATTATGTGATAGTAATGATTTTTTGTGTTCATTATTTTTGGGTACTTTTGTCAAGTTTTAAGTTTAAGAGAACTTGACTCAATTATAGAGCCTCAAGTTGGCACCCCAACATGGGTATGCAGTTGCCTCAGTTCTACTCAATAATTAAGGATCGACAGGTTGTACTGGATTGCATGTTACCAGCAGTAACATGTAGCAGGGTGATAGTGATGATCCTAAACCTGACTGGAGTAGTTGGAAAAAGTTCTTGAGCAAGAGATTTTGGACATGCATTTAGAAAAACATATCTATAGGAATACTGGAAATTAAGGTTAATGTATGTTATATAGTTGTAGTCAATTGTTAGTAACTGAGCTAACACTACGCTAGAGGTTCAACCAGAACTAACATATATATAGTAACTTACAGTAACACCATCCCCGAAGTTCACACAACTCAAACATATATATATATATATATATATATATATATATATATATATATATATATATATATATACTGCTTTACTGCTTGTTATTTAAAAATAATGCAAGTCAAATAAGGTCTTGTTTAGTCAACTTTTTTTTATTTATTTTTACAATATCTTTAAAAGCACTTTATGTTATTTGTTATTACAGCTTAAGCAAAAACACAACTGATGCTCATATATTATATTCTTAATTTTGTATTTAGTTAAAAGATATAACAGAGAAAGGTTTGATCAGTTCTACCCGACTTCCTCATCTTGATGATGAAAAGGAAGATAAAATTGTTTTGGCGATGGTAAATAAAATAAAAGATTTAAGTGCAACTGATCAACCTGTTAAGATTCTAAACTCAAGTAAAACGTGAAAGTTTTTTATTGATTTGAGGTGATTATGATTTTAAACAGTTTTTATTTTTTTGTATATGTTAAATGTTAAATATCAAACATTTTATTATACTTGATATCGATAAGTTATTGTTTTTACTCTTTATGATGTTTATGATGATTATGATGTTTATAAACCAAAACTTTTTAGTACTATGATTTTTTTAATTTTTCATTAATGCGTGTTTTGCTTGTACAAAAAAACACAATTACTAAGTATTAAAGTGTCTATGTGTATGCACACTCACTGGCATACACACGACAAAAATGAGTTGAACATCCAATATTTACATAAAATGTTTTTGTACTGTTCCAATATTTACGAAAATGTTTTTGTACTGTATAGTGTATGCATTTATAACAAGGAGGTATTTTAAATTCAAAAAAAATATATAAAATGTTTTAGTACTGTGTGCCACTCTTTTTGTGGCATTGAGGCAATAAGAGCAATCACTATTTATGGGTCTTTTATATAAAACTACATCTTTATTATGGCATTTCTCAAATATGCTAGTGAGGTTGGTTTCTTTTTGGAAACTTCTTCTTTCAATTTCACCCAACAATTTTCTATAGAATTTTAGTTGAGTGATTTACCTGGCTAAGAGACAAGAAAATTAATTACACTTAGTGTCATGTTTTGACAATTTTTGCCTATTGGCAAGTTGTTTCATTGATAATTTCATAGTGCATAAAAATATCAAGTTTCCTAATTCAAAACCATTTAGACATTTTTGGCTCACCTTGTTGTAAATAGTGTTGTAAAAAAGTCTCACCTTGTTGTTAAAGGTGTATAGCATGACTGTTCACAGTGATTTCAACCTAAATCGTAATTGCTCTACTTTGCTTAATAGATGGTGAAATGTATCAGAGGTTGAAACATGAGTTCAAGGCCAGCAAACATTAACTGTATGAACAACTAACATGAGGCTAGAAAACATTAACTAACATGAGGCCGGCAAACGTTAACTAATGGCAGAACTGAAATGTTTGAAATGCTGCAAACTGCTTAATTTGCTCTTCGTTTGAGATGTTGCCAAATTTAACAGTTAAAATTTTTGTTATCTTTACAAAATTTGTAGGGAAAACAAACATTTTTTTAAAGAAAACATTGGATTTAATGCAGCACAGATCAAAGATTTTACTGTGCTGTAGCCATCATTTATATTAGGCAGGCAGTATCATTTGTATTAGGAGGCAGTTGAGAAAGTATATGAAATCTTTATGTACTCTGCAGCCAAACAGCAAATCATTTTGTCAAATTTAAGTTGCAATTCTCCGTTTTCCACAGGATTTTTCTGAATTGATGCCTTCTGTTAACTTAAATGATCTTCTGAACATTTTTCTTGGGCATCTTCAAACGTATATCAATCATTTGCTCAAACTTTCCATCTTGTTGTACTTATGACTGTTTAGCAAGTAAATGTAACTCTAAGATATTATGACTGTTTAGCAAGTAAATGTAACTCTAAGATATTATGACTGTTTAGCAAGTAAATGTAACTCTAAGATATTATGACTGTTTAGCAAATAAATGTAACTCTAAGATATTATGACTGTTTAGCAAGTAAATGTAACTCTAAGATATTATGACTGTTTAGCAAGTAAATGTAACTCTAAGATATTATGACTGTTTAGCAAGTAAATGTAACTCTAAGATATTATGACTGTTTAGAAAGTAAATGTAACTCTAAGATATTATGACTGTTTAGCAAGTAAATGTCTAAGACATGATTTTAATCTCTATTAGAGCATATAAAATATTTTCCTATTTGTTGATAACTACGCTATTACTCATTCATGATTGTTAAGTGTATTGCCAACATATATGTTTGTTGATAACTACGCTATTACTCATTCATGATTGTTAAGTGTATTGCCAACATATATGTTTGTTGATAACTACGCTATTACTCATTCATGATTGTTAAGTGTATTGCCAACATATGTTTTGCATTTTTGTGGCACTTCAAATACTGTCTCCCTTGATGTGTGACACCATTACTGAACCTCTCTATTATTTGAGAATATTATAAATTATATGTGTGTATACATGCACATGTGTACTAGTATAAAGTAATTTTTTTTGTAAAATTAAAACACTTGTTTTGAAAGAAAAGTAAAAAAAATTTTTATTCTAAGTATTAACCGTTGCTTTCTACACAATTTTAACCAACTTTCGGGCAGTTTGTGGATACCACACTATTAGAAATGTTCATCTTTTGATGCAAATCAATCAGACATCAAGTTTTCTACTTCATAATAATCAAACAGAATTAACCAATGCATGTCCCATCTATAAAAATAAATGGTGGTTGAAAGGTGAATACGGCGGGTGGGGTAGCAGATCCCAGCCAAGTGCTTGGATTGAATCCTAAACCAGTTTTGATTTGTGTGCAGGTGTATTGTTGCTCCATTCTGGTCGTTTTTTGATCAATGCATGGTTTTGATCTTTTTTGAAATCATTATTGATTCAAAAATGATCATTAAATCGATCATTTGTTGTCTGTAGCAATTAGTATTAAAAGTTTTACCAGGTTTTAGAAGCTCATGATATACCATACCTTTCTGATCTCACCAAACTTAGAGCATTGCTTTCCTTCCGAATTGAGTTTTTAGTCGATGCTGATGATTGTCCCTAAATAACCCATGATTTTACTATTTAGGATTCTTAAAATTAATCCATTTTTCATTGCAAATAGCAATTCGATACAAAACTGGTTTACTTTCATGTCTTTAAAGCAAAATTTCACCAGTGTTTTTTCGGTCTTCCATCTGTCTTTCATACTATTCATGCGGCACCTGCGTTTCACCTTTTTGGATCTTTTCCATGGCTTTTAAATAGTCAGAAATAGTTTGTTGTGCAACATTTAACATTTCTGCCATTTGCTTTGCCACTTTTCTCAAAATGAAAACAAAAAATTAATGCTTTCTACAAATTACCACTTTCTAGTAAAAAATTCAACTATTTTAACACGATAAAAGATTTTTTTATCGCTTTTGTTTGCTCAATGACTTGATTTATAAAAAATATACATCTATTTTAATAATTTAAATTAAATTTTCAAATGATTGAGCATTTTTCTACTTTCTATATTTTTGTATTTAATAATACATAAGTATGTGTGTGTATGTGTGTGTATATATATGTGTTTATATATTTATATTTATATATATATATATATATATATATATATATATATATATATATATATATATATATATATATATATATATTTCTTTGAAACTTCAAGTCCCATAAATTGTTTTTTTTTTGCTTCATTTTAGTTATAATAATAATTATTATTATATATATATATATATATATATATATATATATATATATATATATATATATATATATATATATATGTGTGTGTGTGTGTAATTAAAACAAACACTTATGAGTAGAACTAATTTTATTAATTATTGTTTAGATTTTTCACGATATTCAAAAATTTCATTCAATTTATTCAATGCATAAAATGACAACTTAAACTCTACGCCCCAAAAATTTCAAACATTTTTTTTTTTGATGTATACTATAATGAAAGAGTCTTATTTAAAAAGTTTTATCATTGGCTAGAAGAGATGAAAATTTTTTAATGAAATAAATATTATATACTGCTAAAAATCTAAAACGATATCTGAATTTGTTATTTTTGTTACATTTGAGTTGTTTTTTTTTTATACGCAATTATATAATATTTTTTTAGTTTAATTATTTTGTAGTGCGCTCTTTGTAGACTTTAAAACGAAAATCACGATATTTTACATAAATAACGTAATGATATTTATAATAACGTTATAAACATAATGTTTATATATTTAGACGCGCTTGCAGAAGTTGCTTAAAGCTAAACACCCAGAGGTTATAAATTTTCGTCACTTTCTCGCCACTTTTTTTTAATGTTTTATATCATATTAAGGGCGCATCTAAATTCTTACATTTATTGCATTACATTAATATACATTTATTATATTTTTACGTCATTTTTACGTCATTGAACAGTAAAAGTATGAGTTGTGCAAAAAAAAAAACAAGTGTTTTGCTTTTACCGTCGAAAATTTTTTTTTTACATCGCCTTAATTTGTTATTTACCAATACGCTCTCTTTTTTTTAAGCATTATACTATGATTAAGCATAATATAATTTTCTAATAGTATTTTTTTAAGCATTAATATTATGCTTAATATTATAATTTGAACGTTTTTGCTTAAAGTATAGTATATCTGTACTTGCAAAACTAATTTGAGTCTATATTTCTAGAGAAATATGTACTTGCTAAAGTATTTACAAATCTTATTTTAGTTGTTTAATCACGCGTTAAGTTATTTTTTCTTAAGGTGGGTCCATGGTAAAAAAACTAAAATCTTTAATACTCTTGATATAAATTTTTTTTTAATTCAAATATGAACAAAAATATAACTGGAAGAAAAAAATTTCTTCAATGAATTCTTGAATGTAGTAATCTTAGAACAACTATAGCTTTCGATCCGCATATAGTTAAATGTTCAAATTTCTTCAATGAATTCTTCAAAAAATAAAAAAAACCATTTTAAAATGCTGAGTCAGCATAAAAATTCATAAAAAGTGAGTTGTGTAAAACAACTGTTGCTTAAAAAGTACTCATGCAATCAAATTAAAACTTTTACACTTTAGAGAAAACATATTGATAAAGTGCCTGAACTAGGATTATTTTATGTTTATGTACTTTCAAAATGGCTGCTATATTAGTGAAAATTCCAAATATTTGACTAAAAATTGATGGGGAAATACAAATTTTTCAATAAAAAAAATTTCTGTTGAAGATCTTAGTTCAGGCCCTACTTTAAAGTATAATAAACAACTCCTAAAAATTTGAACATTTAACTATATGCGGATCGAAAGCTATAGTTGTTCTAAGATTACTACATTCAAAAATATAAAAAATGCAAAAGAAATTTTAGTATTTAATAATTTCCTGCAGAATATGACTCTGAATTTTCAGTTTCTTAAAAGTTGTCTATGAAACCTTTTCTATCAGCTTTTAATTTTTTCCTTGATTCCAAAAAACTATGTTGTAGATAATGATACGGTCACATCTACAAGTTCCTATGAGCTTGTAGATGTTGTGACCGTATCAATATTATCTACAACATGGTTTTCTGGAAGTGAGGAAGGACAAGTGTGTCGATTGCCACAATGTAAAGGTTTAACTTTTCTTTTTGTTTTATTTTTCTTGTTAGCCATTTTAAACTGTTCAACTAACAAAATATCTTAAGTCATGTTTTTAAATATGTTAGTTTAACAACTTAACTCTAACAACTAACTCACACAAGATTAAATAGTTTAGGTAATTTACAAATAAAACAATTGAAATACAAACAACAGAATAGTTAAAAGCATAGTAGATATATTTTAAGTAGCACAGACTTTAATTATTTTGATTTTGTAGAAGATAAAAATTGACAAACTGTTTTGGTTGCTATGCGCGTTGCTATGAACAGCAATTAAGATAAGATGACAAATTTATTACTTTAAACAGTGTTTTAATGTAAAAAAAAAAGCACTGTCCTCTGAAAGACAGGTAATTTATCTAATAAAAACAATTTAAAAAAAAAAATCATATTTTTGCATTATTTTTTACCATGGATCCACCTTAACTTACACCTTCTATTAGAGTGCAAGTACTTTTGAGTTTTTGTTACTTACAAACTTATTTACTCCTGCTTGAAGGGATTATCTTTTTCCGGATATTTTTCTCAACTTTTCCGGATATCTAAAACTTTTTCTAAGTTTAGGTATATATATTTTTTTCATATATTTGTTTTTAAGCTTTTACACTTATCACTCATACAAAAATAAAGAAAAGTTTTGAAAAAAAATTAAAAACAATTCAGCTAAAGAGGAAAAGAAGCGAAAATAAAATAATCCGGATATTTTACCTAAACAATTTTCCGGATTTGTAAAATATGACCTGGATAATCTATGTTCCTGAAACTCTTTACTTTTATTAAACAATAATTGATTTTAAACGATTGTAAGTATACTTTAAGGGGCTACCCCCCTCTGTTTTTAAATCTAAGTATTTAAAAAAAAAATGTTATGGGTTTCAAGGTTTTAGTAAAATATAAACCTTTTTAAAAAAAAAATTAAAAAAAAATTGGTGGTTTCCTTGGTAACCAAAAAATACCCCTAAAATGACCAAAAAATAACTTCACGCTGGCCAAAATATAAGAATATGTGTACATATTTACCTTTTAAAATTTTAATACAATATTATCATAAAGTAGGGCTGTGAAATGAATGGATCAGATTTTTCATAACATTTTGCCATCATCAAAATGGCGCAATCAAAGATCATGGTCAAAATTTTCATCGATTTTAGGTCATATATATATATTTTTAATAAAATAAATAAATTCCAATCCATTCATTTCACAGAGTATAACATGATAAACACTTCCTGAAAATTTCATACAAAAATGTAATACGGTTCTCCAGATAATTTGGCCGGCGTGCACAAATTTCTATTTTGAGAAAAAGACAATTTAAGTTAAAATTTTTGAAAACAATACAATTTTTTTCATAAAAACTGTTAAAAAATAAACAAAATTTTCAAAATCCACCAGGAACATACAAGTCACCTTCTTTTTCAATTATTTTCTCATTCTTCTTCAGTTTCTTGGCACGTAATACTTGCCTTCTTAACTTTTTAACAGGGTTCATTCTAATTTCTGCTTTTTGTAATCTTTCATTATTTAATGATTTGCATCCTGCAATCATATGAAAGCCTGGTTCCATGTCCAGTTGCTTCAAAATATCAATAGATGCTTTTGCTCCAATATTAAAATTGGCAACAGCATCATATACACTAATTGTTAATTGGGTAAGTGATACAAATGTTTGTTTTGGTATACGCTTCCAAATCTTCCATAAAAAGACTCATTGGCATTTTGTGTCTTACCTTGCAAACATTTTTGTAACTCAATGTCTTTCCTTAAATCTTTAAATATAGTTCTTACTTTCATTATGACATCCATTGGTAAACCCGGTTCCGGCTTATAGGTTGATGTCTTATTTATTTTATTGGCATTGTATTTGCACCAGCTGTCTGCACCAGTGAGGCAGTGTGGCAAATGTAAGCTATTATTTTTTGAGGAAGCAACATGAAATAGTGATGCCAACACCAGTTGGATCAGATTTTTGGAGGCTTTGAGTTAAATTACAACCTTTACAATATCTGGACATGATTTCAACATTTAAAATTTTGCCACTAGCAGTAGAGATGGCAGAAAAGACTCCGTTGAGTGATGAGTATCCTTGTTTTTGCCATGTTCCATCGCAAGATAAACAAATATCGGTTACTTTCAAAGCTGTATTTTGCAATTTATTAGCAGCATTTAACATTGTTCATTCTGCTACATTTTTAACAGCTTTTGAAATTACTTTTATCAGTTTTTCAAAATTGTTTTTGTTCATTAGCTTAGGTAGATTCATAATGGTACAAAATTTTTTGATGCCTGCATATCCATGACCCAATAATCGCATACAATAAATTACTTGTTTATTGATATCAAATCCTTTTATATTTGTCATAGTTAGAAGTGTAGAACTTTTGAAAATGGTTACAAGCTCTTTTCATACACTTAAGATATAGTAAGGAAGATAAACCACGTCGTTGAGTATATCTCTCACTTAGTGAGATTGTTGAACAACCACACTCTGGACACAAAACAGAACTTAAAATAGACATTAAAACAGCAACATAAATTATACGATAACCAGATATGGCAGGTTTTGAAATAATTTTATCTTTTAAGTTTTCGATTTTATGAGCTGAAGCTGATAAATTAGGTGGAATTTCGAAAATTGGTTCAGTAACACAAGTGATGTTAGGGGCACTTGGATTTATTGTCGGCAATTCGATATTAGTACTATCAGATACAATAACAGTATTAACAGAATTTTGAACATTTCCCATATAACTTTTCCTTTTTTTATGAGTTTGTGTACATTTCTTAACTCGACAAGCTTTTCCCATTTTTACTAATTAAACTAACCTAATAAAATTTCAAGAACTGACTGAACTGAAGAATATTGTCGTACTTGATGTACCAAGGTATTGATAAATTCCAGAAAAACGCATCAAGAAGTTGTTCAAGCTTATGCATTGCAAGTGTAACACTATTTTGGATGAAATTAAGGTAAAAGTATGGTGTATAAAATTGTTTAAGTGCGTTGCTATGGCGTTGCTAAGGAAATTACTTAAGAGGTGGTTAACTTAAATAGACAATTTAAGATAGTTAAAGATTGATCTGATACATCCAAAACAAATTTTATGATTCTGCATAGTTTGAAAGAGTTAAAATTAAAAAAAAAAAAAAAATTAAAAATTTTGAAATTTTATGGGGGGATAGCCCCTTAACGATTGTAAATTAAACAAAAACATAAAAAGTGTTGTGTATGAAATATGAAGTCAATCTAGAAGCGTTTATTAATTCAGACGTTAAACAGAAATTCTTGGTTTTTTGACTTTATCTGACTAACTTTTAAAAATATGTTTGTTTTGAAAGTTTAAAGAGCTATCCTCGAATTTTACACATTAACCTTCTCTAGAGTAAATACTGACATTGATATATAAGTGAAATTTATGGATAAAAATTTTTTTCTGCATTAAAAAGTACAGACAAATTTGGTAAGAAAAAAATAGTAGAACACAATATATAAAACTCGATAAAATATTTTAAAAACTTTTAGGTTCATAAATACATTTTCTTTTGACTTCCTTTGAGAAACATTAAATTTGTAACAATCTACAAATAATCGTAAATCTTTTCACTCGGCTGATAGCATTATTTGTTTCGTGTTTATAAGTTTGCATATGGGTAAAGTGAAATTTCCTTTTTGTTCCATATTTGGTTTTTCATAGATTAAAATAACAGACTTCATACAACAACGTCTGAATAATAAGAAAAAGTAATAAGAAACAATATTAAAAACCGAAGAAGATTTAAATCCAAATCTGATTTGAAACTAGTAATTCAGGAAAAGCACCCTAAAAAAAAACATTTACCCCGTTGCTATGGACATATTTTATATTTAGGTTTAAAATAACAAAATTAAGAATTCATTAAGAAACTTAAACTTATTTTTGTAGATTAAGAATCTGCAATTTTGATCTATAATTAATGAAATAAAGTTTTAAAAAATTTAGTGAGTAGTTGCCCAAGCTAAGTTAAAAAATCACTGCATTGTTTTTATTAGATTAGATAAAGAAAAATCAATGAATATGAAAATATGTATATAGGTCGCGATCTAACAGCAAGTCAAAGATTCATTCTAAAAAATAAATTAATAGAACGAAACGAAAAAAACGCGTTAAGTGGTGAACAAGAAAAAATTAAATTTCATTACGGTATTAGAGATGACAATCGTACTCGAATTTTTCACAAACAGCCGGCTGTTAGTGGCTAGTGGCTGTTAGTTGCTGTTGCTAGTGGCTAGCCACTAGCAACCACTAATTTAGTCAAACTAATTCAACCACTTAGTCAACCACTAATTTTCATCAAAAGTATCACCCCAAAAAAAGACAAATATTGACTATACTCGAATAAAATCTCAACATATTCAAAATCAACTGCTCGACAAAAACAAACTGAACCCTTTTTACTTTGAATTGAAACTGTTAAAAGACCAAGAAAAAAACTTCACACAAATAGTAAGTGGAAATATAAAAATAATTACTGATAGACTCGACAAAATTGAAAATGAATTAAATATCAACAAAGTAAATATGCGAAATTTTGAAAAGGACGTAAACGATGTGAAAGAAAGTCTCAACTTTCAAGAAGAAAAAATAAAGGAAGAATTAACACAAATAAGAAAGAGATATGATCTTGAAATTTAAAATTTAAATAAAAAAAATACTGACTTAGAAAACCGTTCTCGTCGTAACAACATAAGAATCGATGGTCTGAAAGATATGCCAGGAGAAAGTTGGAGTGACTGTGAGAAATCTGTGAAAAATATTTTTACAAATAATCTTAAAATTTCAAGCGAAGTTATTGTGGAACGAGCACATCGAATTGGGTCGTATAAAGAAGACAAAACACCAAGAACTATCGTCGTGAAACTATTGAACTACCAAGATAAAAATAAAATCTTAAGTTCACTTAAAAATCTAAAAGGAAGTGGAATATATATAAATGAAGATTTTGCTAAAGAGACAATGGAAGAGCGAAAGAGACTTTGGGAAGAAGTTAAAAATCTTCGCAATCAAGGTAAATACGCAACGATTAAATTTAATAAAATTTATTGTCGCGAATTTAGAAAATAAGAAAATAAGTTTTGCGTAAGTTAAAGCGATCGAAGCAAAGTTAATTCTTTTTACTTATGGCTAAACAAACAAAAGATTTCGAAACGCAACACTTTAATGTTTTCAAATCAGCGAATAACGCTTTACTTGATAACTTTTACGACCCAGATTTGCATTTTTTTAATGAAAATAATTTTAACTCGCGGTTTTTTGATTTAAAAACTTTTAAAAATGAATTAAAACCATTAAATAATAACTTTACGGTTATACACATAAACATAAGAAGTATAATTAACAATATTGACAAGCTAAAACATTTTCTTGTAGAATGTAATTTTTTGTTCAGTATGATTTGCTTAACAGAAACCTGGTGTTCTGACGAATCATCCAGAATAAATTCAAACTTATTAATTCCGAACTACAAACTAATATCTTACGAGCGAAAAGTTCAAAAACGAGGTGGTGGAATTATGACATATATTCATAATGATCTGACAACTAAAGTTAGAGACGATCTTTCTGTTTCTGATGCCGATGGTGAGGTCTTTACAATTGAAATAATAAACCAAAAGTTAAAAAATATACTGGTGCCCACCTGTTACAGACCACCTGAAAGTGATATAAAAAAATTTTCTAATCATCTAAAACAAATATTTCTAAAAAACAATAAAGAGCACAAAATATTATTCTGTATTGGAGACATTAACATAAACTGTTTACAGTACAATGAAGATGCTGCTACCAAAATTTTTTTTGATGATATGTTTCAACACTACATCTTCCCTATAATAAACAAACCCACCCGGGTAACATCAACTTCAATCACTGCAATAAATAACATATTGACTAATTCATTTTATGATTCTTCATTAAAAGCAGGTGTAATCAAAACGGATATATCCGATCACTTTCCGATATACTTTTCTTTGTTTCAAGATGCAAAAACAAACAACTCAAAAACCAAATTCTATAAACGAAAAATTAATAAATTTACTATTCAACAGTTTAAAGACTCACTATCGGCAGTGAGATGGGATAAGATTTACCAAAAATGCAACCTTGGGCACACCAACTCTGCTTATAATGAGTTTTTAGAAATATTCTTAAAGCATTATAATAATCACTTCCCAATTATAGAACAACAATTAAAAGTAAAATACTTACAATGTCCGTGGATTACTAGAGGTATAAAAAAATCTTCAAAAAAAAAGCAAAAACTTTACATCAAATATTTAAAAAATAGAAATGAAAAAAACCTAAATACCTACAAGCAATACAAAAATTTATTTGAAAAAATTTAAAAAAATTCAAAAAAAAACTACTACTCGAAGCAAATAAAAAATGCAACTGGTGACATTAAAAAAACATGGAACATTATAAAAGAAATAATTGGGAACAAAAAAACTAAATCAAATAATTTGCCTGCTCGAATTATCATAGACAATATAGAGTACAGTGACAAAAATAAAATTGCTGAAAAATTCAATGAATTTTTTGTTAACATTGGCCCTAATCTTGCCTCAAAAATTGAATATCCTAATAACTCGTTTGAATCATATCTAAATGATCCCCAGAGCGAACTAAAATACAAAGAACTAAGCTATCAAGAGCTTAACGTTGCACTAAACTCCTTAAAATTAAATAAAACTCCAGGAATAGACGATATCTGCAGTAGGATAGTGGCAAATGTCTTTACAGTGATAAATAAACCTATATTTGAAATCTTCAAGTCTTCGATTAAAACAGGAGTTGTACCAGACAAGTTAAAAGTAGCTAAAGTAGTACCAATATTTAAAACAGGTGAATCATACTTAATTAATAACTATAGACCTATCTCGGTACTCCCTACCTTCTCTAAGCTTCTCGAACGAGTAATCTACAACAGATTGTACGAGTATTTAATCCAAAATAAAATCCTAAATAAAAAACAATTTGGCTTCCAAAAACAATATTCGACTGAACACGCAATCCTAGATCTAATTAATAGTATAAGTGATTCTTTTGATAAAAAACAATATGTTCTGGGGATCTTTATAGACCTGTCAAAAGCCTTTGACACAGTAAATCATAATATCTTACTTAAAAAAATGGAAAGCTATGGAGTAAAAAACATCACTCTTGACTGGTTCAAAAACTACCTAAGCAATAGGCAACAATGTGTTATTTCAGACAATTATAAACACTCAAAACTACTAAGAATAGAGTGCGGTGTCCCCCAAGGTTCCATTCTTGGACCCCTTCTGTTTCTTCTATATATTAACGACCTTACAAAAACCTCGAAAAAACTTGATGTTATAATGTTTGCCGACGACACAAATTTATTTTATTCCTCGAACTCAATCAAAAACCTTTATGAATGTATGAACAAAGAGCTTGAAAAATTAAACATCTGGTTGAAATTAAATAAGTTATCACTAAATACAGAAAAAACAAAATATATATTGTTTCATTCCAAAAAACAAAAAAATAATATACCAACTATACTTCCCCCACTAAAAATAGATAAGGTAAACATTAAAAGAACAGAAACAACAAAATTTCTTGGGATACTTATTGACGAAAATATAACTTGGAGAGCCCATATTAGTACAATAAACACCAAAATTTCAAAAAATATTGGGATACTTTACAAAGTTAAACCTATGTTGTCCCAAGATAATCTTAAATCTCTTTATTTTTCTTACATCCAAAGTTATCTTACGTACGCTAATATTGCATGGGCAAGTACACACAAATCCAAGTTAAATACTCTTTATTTAAGTCAAAAACATGCATCAAGATTAGTTTATAATAAATATAAACTCACCCATGCTGAACCTTTACTAAAAACCCTAAATGCACTGAATGTTTACCAAATCAACATCTATCAAAATATTCTTTTCATGCTTAAATACAATCTTGGACTAGTCCCATCGCATTTTTTAGATAACTTTTTTCAAATTAACTCTAATAGATATACCACAAGAGCAACAGGGAACTTCACATTACCAAAAAAAACAACAAAGTTCTCACGATTCTCTATTTCCTACCGGGGTCCGTACCTATATAACAAAATAATATCCGAAAATATAGAACTTAAAACATTAAATAATTCTGCCACCTTGAAAAAAAAATTAAAACACCTCATACTTAATATCAAAAATTTTATTGACATGTATTAAACTTAACAACAAGATTTATACTAAAATGTTTATGTGTATCACTGACTGTGTATTGTTTAACCACTTTTAACAATATATAAAAATTAATTAAATTTATTTAACCATTTGAAAAGGTACTTGATGATAAGACTTCATAGTCTTCTGCGAGTCTCCTTTACAACAACATGTTTATATTTGAAGAAACAATAGTTTTTATTTAAAAAAAACAACAGTGTTTATTAATCTAACGTTATATTTTATTATAATTGTTAAATTACGTATTCTTATGTTATGTTATATATTTTACTCTTTGCATTAAATTATATAATAGAATTGTAACGTAATGAAGTGTATATTGAAGTTGTAAAAAAAAAAAAAAAAAAAAAAAAAAAAATTGGATAAAGCCGCTATTTTCCTTAAAAGATGTGAATTGTGTTTTTCTAATCAATTCTCAGTGTTTCATTTAAATATTCGTAGTATTACTAAAAACTTCGACGAACTAAAAGTTCCTACTAGATAATCTTAACTTTAACTTTAGCTTAATTTGTTTAACGGAAAGCTGGATTTTAGATAAAATATTTGATCAAAATTCTAATTTTATTTTGTCCGACTTTGAACGTAAATCTTCAAAACAGGCGGTGGTATATGTTTCTATGTACTTGATGAATTTACTTATAAAATTAGAAATGGCCTGTCGTTCTCTCAGCCGGATTTTGAATTATTCACTTTAGAAATTTACAATAAGTAAATTTACAATCAAAAAATATTATTGTAACAACTTCATACCGACTACCAAACGGATGTTAGAAATAAGTTTAAAAATTACTTAAATGATTATTTTGAAATAGCATGCAATAAATGCAAAAAAAATAAAGACCGCTGGTTTTTTTCGTTGGAGATTATAACGTTGACTATTTAAAATATGGTGAAAATAATAAAGTACAACAATTTTACGATCGCTTTAATGAGTTTGGAATGATGCCTTTAATAAAGAAACCAACAAGAATAACACAAAACCCTTGTTCTGCAATCGACAATATTTTCACAAACACACCCCGACGGGCATTTGTTTTTAAAAGTTACGTTCTAAATGTGTTTTAAACGTCTTTTAAACGTCTTTTAAACATTAATGTTTAAAAGACGTTTAAAAGACATTTAAAATACATTTAGATCGTAACTTTTAAAAACAAATGCCCGTCGGGACTCTTCCATTTCACATTTAAATCAGGTATCATTAGAAGTGACATAACCGACCATTTCCTAGTCTTTGCAATTTCAAAAAAACAAAAGATATACTAAAAAAGGACTGGTACTTCAAAAAAAGAATCTTTACAACCCGAGCAAATAATATGTTTAAACTAGAGCTATCAATTGTAAATTGGAACCTTGTTTTTCTCGAGACATGTGCTAGTAACAACTTTTTTCTAGATAAATTTTTCAATTTGTACGATAAGCACTTTCTTAATAAAACAAGCCGTATTAAAACTAAAACACTTCTTAATCCTTGGTTTACTAAAAACCTCTTAAAGTCTTCGAAGCGAAAACAAAAGCAAAAAAAGATTGTGACAAGCATAATTACTTAGAGCACAAACGTCTATATGAAAGAATTAAATAAATAGCCAGAAATACATATTTCAAAAACAAGTTGTTAAAACTAAAAGGTAACTGAAAAAAAACGTGAGATGCTTTTAAAGAGATTCTTGGAAAACAAAAAATACATAACAAAGTCTTACCAAGCGTGATTACCGTAGAGAATGCACAGATCTCTGATGTAAAATCGGTGGCAACAAAGTTTATTGAGTTTTTAGTAAATATTGGTCCAAACCTAGCCAGTAAAATTAAACACACTCCTGCACAATTCTTGAACTATCTATCGAAGTCTGATGAAAGCTTAGCATTTAAAAAACTCACGAGTAAAGAACTTGATGACTCAATAAAAAAACTAAATATAAATAAAGCAACAGGCTATGATTCTATTTCAGCAAGCATAACCAAAGACTGCTATGAATTTATTAAAGATGTTTTATTAGATATTTTTAACAAATTGCTTACAACAGGTGTTTTTCCAGATAAACAGAAAGTTGCAATTATTACAAATTACAATTTATTACAAACTACTTATTAATATGAAAGGCACTTGATACTTTTAAGATGGAAAGTTTTACCCAAGATTAATTTCTTGTCCTCAAAGTCATGTAATTTGATTACAATAGTTCACTCTCGATTACCGTTGGAAAAATCGATTCCATGCGCACGCTCAATTTTAATATTCTGCTTTTTTCAACTTTTTTTTTTTTTATAGTTGTTTAACTTTTTCTTTTGGATTCAAGGAACCTAACGACAAAAAAGAGTAGTCTTTTTCGTCGTTAGGTTTCTTGAGGGCATCAATTCGCAAACCTCTTTTTCGATTCCTTTCCTTAATATTTACGTATTTTGCTATTATCTTTTTTTTTCATTCCAGTTTTTTTATTTTTTATTTTCAGTTTCTTTATTCAAGGCATTAATGTTTAGTTGCAGAGATTCGATTTTCAGAATATTCAGAAAACTATTAAAAGATTCTTTGAAAAATAAGAAATTTGTTTCTTTTTAAACATTGAGTAATTTCCTAATCTTTACAATGGAGATTGAACTAATTTGCTCGTTCTAATTTATTTATTTATTTTTTAAATATAATCAAGAACTTAAAATTTTTAGTTTGACAAAATGTTTAACTTTTTTTTTTCTCTTTTAAACATTTTAGTTTGCATTTGTCAGTTCGTTTTTACAATATAATGAGAGTAGATAAAAATGAATAGAATTTATAAAGTAAGTAAATACTAACATTTGAAGAACTACTTGAAAGAAAATCACTAAGATCTTATCGTCAGTACCTCATGCTAGCGTAAACAAAACAATTGTTTATAAAGTAAGTATAATTATGACATAATAAAATAGTATAACATAATAAATAACTATACAAACTTTGTATAGTTAATAAAGTTTGTTAAATATTTCCATTAATTCAAATATTATTATCAATTATTAACAAAATGGGATATTTTTCAAAAATATTTTTCAGCCTTATTTTGAAAAGATGCAAAGAAGTAGGCAGATCAAAACTAAAATATGTATACATATATATGTATATATGTATATATATATATATATATATATATATATATATATATATATATATATATATATATATATATATATATATATATATATATATATACATACATACATATATATATTATATATATATATATATATATATATATATACATTTATACGAAGCATAAAATATTAAAAATATTGATATCGTAAATTTTAAGTACGTTTAGGAAAAAAGTTGTTTAAAAAAAGAAAAGCGATCAGCAAAATTAATGTATTGTATGTTTCTGATGGCGATATAGAGATTGTAACTTACTATCTTTAGTGCTTGGCCAAGCAATATTCGGATAATTCATATAGCTATGAATGAATGCATAATAAAGTTGAGCTAAAACGTTTTTATTTATATAGATTCTAGCCTTATAAGGAATTCCAAAATTTTTAGAAACTATAGCACCAACATAGTCAATTTGATGTTTCCATGTAATTTCCATCAAGGAATACACCTATTTTTTTTGTGATACACAAAAAATTTAGGTGTACCTTTTTTGTACCTTTTTATTTCAATTTGGTCAATAAAAATATCAAGTAGAGCAGGGGTAAATAATGTTTCTTAGTTATCGAATGAAAAAGAATCCATTTTATTTTATTAATATTTAGGGCAAGTCTATTGCATTTGAACCAGCTAGAAATATTTTTGAGTTCTTCATTCATAGTAGTAAAGAGTTTATTAATATTGCTATTGGGAAAGCGGAATAGTATTGAAAATTAACTAATCGAAAAAATGATAAGTATCGAAAAATAACTGACCGAAACTCATTTTAATGATTAAGATCGAAACTGTGATTTTCAGATTAATATCGAAAAGCTTTTATATCGAAATTCACAAATTTGGAACAATATCGAAAACAATAAAAACGGAATAAGATAAAAAACTCATTTAACTGATTAACATCGAAATTGTGATTTTCTGATTAATGTCGAGAAGTTTTTATATCGAAATTAACTCATGTGGAACAATATCGAAAAAAATAAAAAAGGAATAAGATCGAAAACTCATTTTAATGATTAACATCGAAAATAAGATTTTCTGATTAATTTCGAAAACAATAAACTCAGAATAAGATCGAAAACTTATTTTAATGATTAACATCGAAAACGTAATTTTCCGATTAATGTCGAAAACAATAAAAACAGAATACGATCGAAAACTCATTTTAACGATTAAAATCAAAAATAAGATTTTCTGGTTAATGTCGAAAACAATACTCTTTTTAATTGTTAAAAACTCTTTTAATGATTAACATCAAAAGTATGATTTTATGATCACACTTTTTTTTTTTTATAAAAAACTAGTACTAGGAAAAAATCTTAAAAAATTTTTAATACTAAGCCACTTTTCAAAAAGAAACTTATTTAAGAGTTCGATGAATATTTCCTAACTTTTCACCCTAATATCGCATCAACTTTACACAAAGTTAGCATTAACTACAATGGAGAACAGCAGTTTAAATGAACAGTTAATTTGCACGCGCAATAAACAGTTTAATTTGCACTTGCAATGAAATTCCGTTCGAATTAAAACTTAAAGTTTAAGAAACTTTTAAGAAACTCAATATTTCAAAATGTCGTTAGAGAACTTATCAAAAAATTATAATGAAACTCAAGAAGAAAGAAAAAATTCAAATGTGTTTTGGTCTGGTGATTTTGGATACACTAAAGATAAACTTTATAAAGACAAACTGCATCTTAAGTGTCGTTTTTTTACAAGAATGATCTGCAAAGGCAGAGATTCATGAAGATTCACAGTTGCAGTTCAAGAGAAACAGACTTTAAAGTGCTGCTTGCTAAAAGTACCATGAAGAAAAAAGCAGGAGCAACATCTGGAGACCTGCGCTCAATTTTTCAAAACACTATGAGTGAGTTTCCTGCAGTTGTATCTGAATCTGTTAGTTTTCGTCAAATTATCCCAAGTCTTCAGAAAAGGAGAAGGCTAAATGAGCCTTCGAACCCAAAATCACCAAATGAAGCTGCTGAAGTTCTGAACGACAAAAAATGTCATCGCTATGGAGACATTTTCTTGGGATCAGTTGCAGAACAGGATAACGTAGCATTGCTATTTGGGCATATGCTAGTCATCAACAAGGCGAAATCGGCCAAAGTGTGTTTTGTTGATGGAACATTTAGGCATTTATACGTATGTATTTAACTTTTTCAAAAAAAAAATATGTTCAAGAAGAACATATATTTATCTAGGGGGCTGTCCATTAATTACATAAAAACGCAGCCAAATTTTTCTTTTTTTGAGTAATAAAATTACAAAAATAAAGCAACATTGTTGATGTCAACTTTACTTGACCTTCTCCCCTCACCCTTAGCAAAAATTTTCAAAAAAATTTAGACACCCCCTTCCTTATTTTTTTGACGTTATTAATGGACAGCCCGTAGACGAAAAATTGATATAATAAAAACGTTAGGTAGAACACTTTTATTTACAGTTGTAAGTTATTGTTACATTTATTGTACTTCCAGCATGATACCACGCATGGAGGAAAGCAAGTGGTATCAGCTCTTGATATTTTTTTTTGAGTATTCAGCAGTACTTGAAGATCCAATTCCAGATGAGGATCAGATGATTTTGATCCTGATAACCCTCACACTTAGGGAGCATCTGTTCCAGCTGTATGCGCTTTAATGACATCGAAATCCGAGGCTCTATACAAGCTTGCTTTTCCTAAATAAAAGAAGTTTTAGATTTCTCTCCAGTCACCATTATGTCAGATTTTGAACGAGGACTACAGAATGCTTTAAAAACAAATTGGAGTGAAAGCTTGGTGAATAGTTGCAGGTATAAGTTATTACTTTGTTATTACTTAGTTTCCAGTTTCTAAGTTATCCAAGTTTTTCAAAGTTTGTTATCAATTAATGATCTCCTTTAAACCCTTATCTTTAGATTTCATTTCGAAAATGCAATCACCAAGCAATTAGCAATTCTTGGTCTTCAGAGGGAATACCGCCACCAAATTCAAGTAAAAAAGTGGGCACGAAAAGTTTCAGCACTTTGTCTTCTTCCTGCAAACAAGATCTTGGTTGCTTGGGGATCTCAAGTTATAGAGATTGCACAATTTAGTCGCGAAATCAAAATCAAACTACTTGCTTTTAAAAGGTATTTTGAGAGGTATTGGCTCAATATAGTGACCCCAGAAGGATTCAGTGTTTATGGCTTGAACCACAAAACCAATAACAATGCAGAGAGTCTCAATGGACGTCTAAAATCAAACATGGGTGATCGACATAGAGGATTTTGGTAGTTTATGAAATTGCTTAACCAGCATGTAATAGTCCATACAATTCAAGAGCTTCAACAGCTTGCCTGCAATCAGCCAGTCCGCCGTGACCAACGCGACTATGGTGCAATTGAAAAAATGCATTGTTTTGAGAAAAAACTTCGAGACGGAGTTTGGACAACTGAGAGATTACTATCAACAGTATCATATCTCTTTCAACACTTCAAAGTAGTGTAAGATAATTTTTCAAGTTTTTGTATAACACTTCTTATTTATTAACCTTTATCAACTTTTTTACCAAACTAATTAGTTTAACTTTATTTGATAATCTGTTACTTTCCATAAAATATGGAAAATTGTATTTAAATATTTTTAGTGCTTTGGATGAAAACTCAATGAACGAGGTTGGTGAGAGTCTTCCTTTGCCAACTTCCACTTCAACAGAATCACCGAAGTGCGTTATTTGTACCGTCAATGAACGAAATGCATTAGTAATGCCTTGCAGACATTATTTGTTTTGTCAGCCTTGCATTCAACAAGTCCAAAAAAGCAACATAGCTCATTGTCCCACTTGCCGAGGACCAATATCATCCATAATTGAACCTTTTCAATGATTCAGTAAAATTTTCCCTTTTACCTATATTTTAAAAACTAGAATGTCACACAATTGTTTAAATTTATTAGAAAAAAATTTATTATATAAAAGCGGTATTAATTTTTTTTCCTATTGCTCCGCCTGGAATAAAAAAATAATCAATAACGTAATTTTTTAGTTTACATAAATGACTTTAAATTTCATTTAAGCCTACAAGATTTTCCGTAAGTTGGCGTATTGTATTGGTTTTAGTTGAGCAAACCCCATATTACGTTAAGGATAGGTACTAAATAAATTCCATCTCCCTAGAAACAATAGTCATTTACATGTTAAAGTTATTGTATAGATAAATGTAGCATAAAATTCTACAGCTGCTTGTCTAGCAAAATTAAATAAGTTTCCTTGAAGCAAGTGACAGTATCAACAAAAGACTTATAGTGAGGGTTGCTATGTTACGATTAGCACTTTCGTGTGCACAAGCGTGTTAGAAGCAACTTTTTGCTTTTAACTTTTTTTAACTAGTTTTTAACTTGTCTAGCTAGCTTTTAACTTGTTTAACTAGGTTAAAACTAAGAAAAAGAAAACGAGTGCTGAAACATTTTGGGCCGGGATCATAACTTGTTACAGTCAGCAAAAAAATATATAGAAATTAAACAAAAAACTATATAATTGAAAAGAGCTCGTCAAAAAGTATGTGATAACCATATGCTGAAAATATTTCCTTTCCAAGATATAACACCTTATAGGTTATATAAAATACAGACCCTGATTTTACAGACCAGCACAAAACAGCTATAAAAAAGGTTTTTTCATCTTAAATTTGCTTTATAATAAATATGCATTTTGTTTAAAGAGTTGCTATTGATATAAATTTTCTATTAAAAGTAAGTTTCTGTTAAATTTATAACGTCCTTACTGTTGGTAGGGGTGGGGAGGGGGAGGAGATAATCGTGAGCGATTGACATCCCTTTTTTGACCAAATGCTCTTAGTTTCACGCTATAAAAATCGATTAAGATTTGCTATTCTTGACCACAATTTTCTCTGAAACGACCAACCTAACCTAAAAATCTTTACGATATGGGCTTGTAAATTTATAGAAGGTTATTGATTGTACTTTTTATAAAAAGTACAATATACATAATATACATACATATGTCTATACATAAAATAAATTATTAGAAGATTAGTAAATTTACTAATCTTCATATATTTTATTCACTAATACTTTTATTCTTCAAGTTAGTCGAGTTTCCTAAAACGCATTACAAAAGTTTTATGAATGTACTTTGCGAATAATATATTAACAAGTATAATTGAACATGGGCTACGGCATAGGGGTATACTTACATTGGCTACGTCATGGAGGAGGGGTAAGGAGGCGTTTTCCCTTCCCCTCTATCAGAATTTGTAGTAAGGACGATTTTTTTTTTTACATTGTAGGTTTTTAGTAGTTCTTTTTGGAACTTTATGTTTTGCTTACATAAAATATTTAGTTAACATTCAACGCAGTGGGCCTAAAATCATTTTGTTAAAAAATCACTAAAGGGCAAATGTTGTCAAACATTTAAACAAAGGCAAAATTTTTTATTGTTTCCAAAAGATGTCACTAATATTTCTAAGATACAACACGTTATCTATGATAAAAAAACATTGTTGTTGCAGATGATAAACAACATTATTTATAACTGCGTCATTTGGATTTGATTTACAATTTAAGCGGATAATAAGCCTGAAAATAAATAAAGTTTGAACTGTACTTTATGAAGTGCACCACCACTTTTGTGAAATATTATGTTCATAGTTTTGTCATTAACATGGATTTGTGAGTTTTATCATACTTCGCTTTAACGCGTTGCAATGCGTAAAATCAAAATATGATAAAGTTCAGGTATAATGTGACTCTTCGTTCACATTTCCATCTTAACGACAAAACTATTTGCATGATATTTCATAAAATTGGTGGTGCACTTCATAAAATAGAGTTCAAAATTTACTTATTTAGGATTTGAGCCATAACTCTTGGCCCAAATTTCTCCAAAATGGGAAAACGAGCTTTGTGTATTTTTACATTTTTACCTTATTGTCCTGAATGGGCGATTGGGCCAAGAACAATCAAAGTTTTGTAGAAGAAATTAAACCTAATATTTTTACGTATTTTCTTGTTATTTATAAATGTTAATAAATTTGTTCACCCTGACTGTTTGAAAAAACTCTATTTCTTTATCTAAAGTTAATTTTTACAATTTTAATGAAGCTTTTATAGCTTTTGATCCAACTGCCCTAAATGGGTAAACGAGGAGTGGAATTCTTACCTAGGGGCCCCTAATATGAGAATGATAGTTTGTAGAATTGAATGCTTTAGTAAAAAAGAAAACAATAAAAATAATTCAGCATAAGTACTTCAATGAAATTCCTTCTTGATAGCATATGAAAAATATTTTTTATTATATAAATTTAGTGCCAAAAACCCTTAAGAAAAACTCAACAAATCTTGACGCGAAATAGGCGTTATTGAGCCCAACATAGATTCTCATAACTTGGGAACAAATTTAAGTTATCCAAATTAAAAAAACGAACACATTCTGATAGCTTCTTCATTATCCGCATATATGGTATTAATTATAACAAGAGATAATTTTAATAGTAAAATTGTGTGAAGTGCCTACTGCAAATAAAGTCAATACATCTTGTTTTGAATCGTGTTATAAATAGCCAACAACACAACATTCAATTTTTTTTGTTCTACTAATAGAGCTTTTTGTTTATATTGTATAAACTATACAACTATAGGGGAAGTGGGGGCATAACCGCATATGGAGGCACAACCATTTTTTAACATTTCTCTTCAAAAAATGTTTTCTAATATGGAAAAAAACATACGTCACGTTAGTAAAGCATTTTCCTTCATTTTGCATATGTCAAAAAGAGTGACTGTTAAGTTTCTGAGAAGTTGTGAATAATAATGTTCATTTTCATAAAAATATTTTATTTACATCATATTTTTCCTGACTTTTTTTTTAAGAATTAAGCAATATTTGATTTTAGTGTTAAAGATATATGTTATCAGCATTATTTCATGAAGTGAAAGCCATTTTTGATAATACCATAATCTAATAATTAAACTATGAAACTGAATTTTTTCTAAAAACTCTCTTCTGAGGCAGAACTCTCTTCTGGGGCAGAACTCAAAATGTAAATACTAAGAATGTCTGCACAGTATGCAAACATGCAACAAAATCATTAAATAATCTGAGCTGTGAAAATTGTAAAAAAAATGTACCATGAAAGGTGTAGCCCCATCGATTTTTGTGAGGGTGCGGTTGTGCCTCAAAATGGCGGCAAAACCGTTTTTTTCACTAAGTGTAATTTTTGTGTAATAACATTTTCAAAACCCGTTCAACTTTTTTCTTAAATGCATCAATTTAAAGCTTAATGATGTGGTTATTGAAATAAACTGCTAAAAAAACACATTTCGTTTTTATTTTCATATAACATTAATCCAAACGTTACGGGGGCGGTTATGCCCCCACTTCCCCTACTGTATAATTACTACACTTTAATTAAAAACCGCAAAAAACCGCAAAAAACTGCCGTCTATTTATTCTGCTTTTGGAGTTTTTAAACCTATTATTAAAATTCACCTTTTCGATATAATTCTGGAAAGTCCTTTTTCGATTTTATTCCTTTTTTCACAGTTTCGATATAATTCCGGAAAATCCCGTTTCGATATTGTTCCTTTTTTTACAATTTCGATCTAATTCCGTTTTTTGAAATTTCGATTCTATTCCTTTTTTCACACTTTCAATATTGTTTCAGTAAGTCTTTTTTTTTTTATTCTCTTTTGAGCTGTTTCGAGATTCCTTTTTTAACAATTTTGAAATGTTTTCTTTTTCGATATTATTCCGAAAAGTCCCTTTTCGATATTATTCCTTTTTTCACAATTTCGAGGTTATTCTATTTTTCGGGTTTTCGATACAATTCCTTTTTTTACAATTTCGATGTTATTCTCTATTTCGGTGTTATTCCGGAAATTCCCTTTTCAAGATTAATCAGTTTGGCTGTTTTCGATACTGTTACTGCTACCCTTGCTATTAGATAAAATTAAATTAGTATCATCCGCAAACATAATACTTAATAGATAAGAAGCTTTTGCAAATTGTTAATGTAGATTAAAGCGGTTTTAAAATTGATTCTTGCTAATACCATATGAAATGCTTTTAATATTTTTTGTGATAAAGATCGTTAAAAAAAAAAAACTAATTATTTTCCGTTTGTTAAATAACTTGTAAACCATTTTAAAATTAGGCCCCATAATATTTAGGTTTATGACCCCATAATATTTAGGTTTATGAAAAAAATTGTCATGATTTACTGTATCAAATGCTTTTGATAAATCTAAAAAAATACCTATGTGAATTTTTTATTAAAAAAATATCTATGTGAATTATGTAAATATTGTAAAATATTGAAAGAGTTGACAAATTGAATGATTGCATGCTCAGTAGAACTATTTCTTTTAAAACCAAACTGAATTTTATATTAAAGTTCTTGTCCTTAAAATAATAATATATTTTATTGTAAATAATTATTTCTAAGATTTCCGAAAATGTTAATAAAATAGGTTGGTAGTTACATATATTAGTTCTGTCTCCTTCTTTGTAGATTATCTTGGATTATCTAGGCTATTATATATAACTGATCAGGAAAAACTATTTTGTGGTATTAACGCTATTAAAACTTTCAAAAGAATATCTTTTAATTTTTTAACCATACTAATGTTTCCGTTTGATTCATAAGCTCGAGGGGCTTTGTTTTTTTAAATAGATTTAAATGACACTTGAAACTCCCTAAATGATAGCTCAGAAGATAATTTATTGGAGCAAATGCGATCATCGAACGGTGTTAAAAAGTTGTGAACACAACTTGGGTGTTCAAAATTTTATTTGCCAGTTTGTAATTTATGTCAATAAAGAATTTGTTGAACTCATGAGCTATTAATCTAGGTTCAAAAACATCTTGTTATGCCCACTAATCACCTGCGGTAGAGAACCTGAGAAATTTTTTTGTTTTCCACCAACTTCCCTAAATATTTCCCAAGAAATTTTAGAATAATTCATACGTAGTTTAGAGATTATAATTGTTTTTCCGACTGTTCATATTACATATGCGTTTATTTGTTTTATTATTAGTTTTGGCGTTAATTTTAGTATTAGAGTTAAATTAAACCAGCCGTGGCGCAGTGGTTAGAGCGCTCTCTTTAGAAACAAGGGATTCAGGGTTCGAAGCGCGCTATAGACATATTTCGCGCCATAAGTAATACCGTGTTCACACGAACGAAGTTTTGCGGAACATTATTCAAGAACAAATGTTCCTGGAAAAAAATATTCTTCAAAACGTTCTATGCAGCGTTCACGCGTAAAACCATTTTAACGGAACTTAAAAAAAAATCACTCACAAACGTTACCTTTTGTAAATAGAGTTGAATGGGTATGATTTTCGTAATTGTCTCTAAAACATTATAAGGTTACTCTATATAATTATTATTATTATAAATTTAGCGTCAAACAGTTTTGAATAAAACTTAATAACTGTAGTCGTGAGGTTAAATTAAATGCTCATAATGCCCAAGGTTGGCCGGAAAAAAAATGTTTTTTTTTGGGTTTTAAATTTTTCGTTATAGATTTTGGCTTTTATGAATAGACTTATGTGCTCCCAATTTCCAGCACATAATGTTGGGTAATAATCTGAGTTAAAGTTAGCCGAGTCAAAGCCTAGTTAGGTAAAAAAAGAAGCTTTGAGCTTAGGTAAAAAATTTTATGTTGATCAGAATTATAATACTTCTAAAATTCATAGTGTGCCAACATTAAACTAATTAAAATATATATATATATATATATATATATATATATATATATATATATATATATATATATATATATATATATATATATATATATATATATATATATATATATATATATATATATATATATATATATATATATATATATATATATATATATATATATATATATATATATATATATATATATATATATATATATATATATATATATATATATACATGCTGCATATATATCATGCTGCGAATTTTTTTAATTTTTGGAATAAAAAAATATAAGTTAATAAAAAAACCGCCTTTTAAATATAATACTAATTATATCATGTATATTCTTGCAAAGATATAGGCCTAACTTTTAGATTATTCACTAAATATTTCTTATTTCACATTTGAACTGCTTTAAGACCACTACTTTTTGAAGTGTCACATTAAAATTTCCTTTTAACGATAGTAAAATTATACCTCTATGAAAATTATAAGTTCAAGATAACATTTTATCATCAATCTTTTTAAAAACTTTTTTGTGTGAGCTGCTTTCACAATATACATGGATCTTGCAATAAACCATTCACAATATGCATGCACCTTGCAATAAACCATTCACAATATACATGCACCTTGCAATAAACCATTCACAATATACATGCACCTTGCAATAAACCATTTACAATATGCATGCACCTTGCAATAAACCATTCACAATATGCTTGCACCTTGCAGTAAACCATTCACAATATACATGCACCTTGCAATAAACCATTCACCATATACATGCACCTTGCAATGAACCATTCACAACATACATGCACCTTGAAATAAACTATTTGAAATAAACTATAAATCAAGCAACACTAAAATTACACTATTGACATTTTTATTTGTCAAATTTTATTATTTACTAGCTTATACGTACACATTTTTTTTTGCATATACATTACAAAGAAAATTTGTATCTACGAAAACAAAGAAACTTTCCTGAACATTTATTTTTGGAAAGATTTCTCAAATGTTCCGAGAATTTTTGTTCAAGCTGCGTTCACACGAAAGTAAATTTGAATATGTTCTAATAAATGTTTCGTCAAATATCCTTTAGTGTGAACAGCACATAAAGAAGAAGACGTGAACTTTTAAGCTATTTAATAAGTTCTTGACTGAGCCTTGTTTTCCTGCCTGTTGGAAAACGAGATCCATTAAGTTTCCATTGTGTGGAGAGCCACACTTTTTGTCATGACCTCGTTATGGAAAATCTCTTTCAGATATAAAATTTTATTGCTGCTACTACCCGTTCTAAAATATTGTAGTAATATTTTTTAGTTTTAGTAGCCTTTCTTTTAACTCTGTATCTATTGTGCTCTTATTCAATTTTCGTGTGAGGTAGATCATCATGGCTTTCTAATGATCATCATATTCTTCACGAGATACAAGAACTATTCTTATGTTTTTCCAATCTTTTTAACCGTCAGATGCCAACGCTGCAGTTTCCTGAAGGGGAAGTAATTTGCATGGTAAACAAAATGTTAATCGTTTGGATGAATAATAATAAAGCCAGGATTTTTCAACTGTTTGACCGTTTTTGATGAATTTACTAAAAAAACTGTTACAAATAATCTGCTTTGATCTTTATAATTTTGCTTAGATTCTGGATATGAATCAATTTCTTTTTTATTTTGAAAAAAAAAGGGCCAGTTTAAGCAAAAATCTACTAACTCAGAACTAATTAACTTTGGTCCTATGACGCTATAGTTTACTCTTATATCAATTATATAAATAATTTGAGACAATTTATCTATCTCTTCTTGCATGCAGCCCTTGTCTCTGTCCCATGGCCTTTTATAATTACACGGTCGGATATCTTGTTTTTCGGAGCGAAAAATTAGAAGGGTAACTTTTAGACTTTCTTAAGCGTCTTTTAAAATTGTTTATTTAAATATTCATTATATGGTTAATACATGTGCTTTAGTTTATTGTAAAACTGGATATAAAAAGAGTGAGAATCAAATTGATGTCATTCCTGAAAAGTATTCACTTTTTGGATTTCCGGAAAATAATCCTGACTTATTTAAACAGTGGGTAGCATTTGTCAATCAAAAGTTATGGAAGCCCAGTAATAATTCGGCTATTTGTGCTAAACATTTTGACGAAAAATATTTAAAAATTGGCAAAATAGTAACATTAGTTTGGAATTTAAATCCCTTTCCAACTATTTATTGCTTAGCTGAAAAAATACCACCATCAGTGTATTCAACTACATCGAAAACTAGAAAGCCACCGTCTGTCCGCCATCCATTAAACAATCAGGATAATTCCAGTATATTTATAGAAAAAGATGAAATTCACTGTTTAAATGATTTAAATAATTTTAGCCTTGAAGGGTATCAGCTTAAAATAATGGGAAATACATATTTTTTTAGTTAGAAATTAATCACCCCTTAGGTATTTTTGAAGTTACAGAAACAATTGTAGTTGATGAATTTATGCATATTTCATTGTTTTCTAAATCATCTTATATTCCATTGCCTCCATGGTTTCGAAATATTGGCTGTGTGTTGAAAAAAAAAGTGTGTTGGAGATTTTCCAGCCTATATAAAAAATTATGTTGAAAAAAATAGTTTGTCAAATGGTTTAATAACTGAACTCAATGAAATAAAATACAATAAACCAGTTGATCAGCCAAAGTTTTCATCAAATCTTTTACGATATTCCCGATTTTCCCTTTCGATATACATCAGCGCAGGCTTTAACGATATTCCCTTATTCTTCGATATACATCAGTGCAGGCTTATAAAATCTTACTGGAGCAGTTTCCTCTACCATCATTTAATCTTTTGAAAAAAATTAGTAAAGGTGGGGTAGAACCATTAAAATCTATAAAAATGTTTATATATATACATATGTATATATATATATATATATATATATATATATATATATATATATATATATATATATATATATATATATATATATATATATATATATATATATATATATATATATATATATATATATATATATATATATATATATGTTTATGTATATGTATACAATATGAAGTACATCTTTAAATTAATAAAGTCATTACAAATTTAAATATTTTATTATTAATAAAATTATTACAATTTTATATTGGTGAACAAAGTACAATATAATATTCTCTTATTCTTAAGTTTTTAGAAACATTATAATCAGGCAAAAGAAAATGTCTAATCTTTGAGACTTAAATTATACTTGTTAAACAAATTTTATATTATATACACACTTCTGTAAACAAAAATCTGTATAAAGATTTAAGTTTTAATTGTGGTAAGTGTGGCTAATCATGCTATACGATATATTTATGTTTTGAAAAGATACCCTTCTAATTTTTCGCTGCGAAAAGCAGCCGTGTATTTATAGTAGGCCACGTCTGTCCTGAACAAGATTTTTTGGCTCGGCATTTGGTATCTACGTTGCCCTACGTTGCAGTATCTTTTTCGATTAGTTCTACATTATCAGTTACATTTACCTCTTCTAAATATGTCATTTTTGAATGATTAACCTACTTCGATAGCGTTGGTTTGGAAAAAGCTGTTTGATTTTAGAAATTTTGATAATGTTCTTTTTGTTCTTTCTATTTTTTTAAAACCTTTAAAACCTTTTGTTCTTTTATTTTTTGTTTTTGACAACCACTTAAATATATGTCCCAAACCTTCAAAATAAATTTCAAATTTTACAACAAAATATCTGTTTACATAAAATATAAATGTGCTTAGATTGCTTAAAAGTGAATTTTAGCGTTAAAAAGTATTTTGCATTTATATAATATATATTTCCGAATAATAATACAAAATTAACTAATTAATATTTAACTAATTATACATAGTTAACATAATTAGCATAATAATAATACAAAATCAACTAAACTCTTATAGTCTTATTAATTTTTTCGCTTTGTTTTTGTTTTGTTACTCTTTGCTGAGATTGCACTCGAATTGCATTGCTTGTAGTTATATATAAAACACGTTTTGTCTAAAATATTTTCAGTGGTGTTAACTTGGATTATTTTTCATTATCTTTTTTCTTAGCGCAGCCCAGGCGGACATTAGTTTGTAGTTTAGTACTGAGACTCTTTCTCATTGGGGGCCCCTTTTCTCTTGGAGGTTCTAGGCTTTAGCTTATTTAGCCTAATGGCAGATCTGCTACTGATAACAATTGTGAAGAAAATTATAACATAAATCTTTCTTATAATAACTTAGATACTTTAACTTGCTGACATGTTAATCTCTCTACACCATCATATATATATATATATATATATATATATATATATATATATATATATATATATATATATATATATATATATATATATATATATATATATATATATATATATATATATATATATATATATAAAATGGTACTTAGAACATGTATGATATTATTTTATTTTATTTTACAATACGTAATTTGTAAATGAAATATTTATTATATCTTACGCAATTTGTAGATGGAATGTAATACAGATTTATTTGATTTGTATGTATATATGAACGGACATATATTTGTGTGTACGTGTGCGTATGTGTGTGTGTATGTGTGTGTGTGTGTATGTGTGCGTATGTGTGTGTGCGTGCGTGTATAATAAAAATAAAAGTCGAATAAAATAGAGAATTAAAAAATAATAATAATAATAATGAGAAGAAATAATTAATATTTTTTTTTTTTTTTTTTTTCTCTTTCTGTAAATAATAATTTGATTTTTAAGTTCTTTTCTTCTTAAAATCAGTCATGGTTTTAGTTTCTTTTTTCCTTTTTCATTTTTATCGGCTGAATTTTTTAGTTATATTAACGGGGCTGGATGATAAGATCATGTCTTCTGCCAGCTCCGGTCGAAACTTTAATGTTATAATTTTTATGTTGTAAAAAAACATTGTAAAAGATTATTCATTTAATGACAAAAAAAAAAAAAAAAATAAATAAATAAAAATAAATAAAATATATATATATATATATATATATATATATATATATATATATATATATATATATATATATATATATATATATATATATATATATATATATATATATATATATATATATATATATATATATATATATATATATTGTTGTTTATTATTGTATCTGGTTGAGATACAAATCCTCTTGTTTACTTGAGAGTGATCAATATAATGTAAAAATAATTTTTACAAAATAGATCAATATATATGTATATAAATAAAGTGTAATTAAATAGAAAAATACAACTTTATAATGGAACTAAAAGTTTTATGCCTATCGGCAATCTTCAGCCATATATATTATACAAATCAAGAAAAAACCGTTTCCGAAAACGGTTTTATTATAAAGTTGTATTTTTCTATTTAATTACACTTTATTTATATACATATATATATATATATATATATATATATATATATATATATATATATATATATATATATATATATATATATATATATATATATATATATATATATATATATATATATATGTATGTATGTATGTATGTATGTATGTATGTATGTATTAGGGTGCAATAAACGCCTTATACTTTCAAAAATTGATCTGTCCCTATTCTTAAAACTTTCTATTGGTACTCACAAGACACTCTGTTAAATTTTTTCAAAATTGAATGAGATTTAGGGGGGCCACCTCAAATCGACGAGACCCTAAACAGAAGAAAAAAAAGTTTTTCAAATGTATGTCATGTTGGGTCTCAAAAGAAGCGAAATTTTATAAAAAAATTTCAAAAACAATAAAAATTTTACATAATATTTATTATTATAAGTTTTATTGCATAAAAATTATTTTTTAGCAAAAAATTAAAAAAAACCATTTTTTCATGGTTTTTGGTCGAAATTTTTTTTAAAGTATTTTTAACAAAAAATCATAACTATTTTTGAAATTTTTATAAAGATTCGTTTCTTTTGAGACCCAACATGACGTACATTTGAAAAACTTTTTTTTCTTCTGTTTAGGGTCTCATTGCAAGTTTCAGACTTAATGTGGCTGCCCTAAATCTTATTCAATTTTGAAAAAAATTAACAGAGTGTCTTGTGAATACCAATAGAAAGTTTTAAGAATCAATTTTTGAAAGTATGGGACGTTTGATGCACCTTAATATATATATATATATATATATATATATATATATATATATATATATATATATATATATATATATATATATATATATATATATATATATATATATATATATATATATATATATATATATACATATATATATATATATATATATACATATATGTATACAGGGGCGGATCCAGCATTTTTTGGTGTTTGAGATAGCTAACTTCCAGACATGGAGCAAACTCCAACCATTTATATGTTTATACTTATATCAAATAATGATGGTTTGCAAAAAATTGCAATGATTGGAGCCTGGGAACAAAAAAGCCCCAAAATTTGAGACGTACCTGCCCCAAACGTGAGAGCAACAAGTTGATAAAATATTTTTTGTACTATTCTCAACAAGACTTACATTTATCCATAAATTTTAAATTTCATTGTAAAATATTTAAGCGTTCAAAAATTATGACCATGTAAAGTTTGAATCCCCCTCAATTCGAGGGGGTTACAATTTTTATATGGTCATAATTTTTGAGCGCTAAAATATTTTACTATGGAATTTAAAATTTATGGATAAATGTAAGTCTTGTTGAGAATAGTACAAAAAATATTTTATCAACTTGTTGCTCTCGCGTTTGGGGCAGGTACGTCTCAAATTTTGGGGTTTTTTTGTTCCCAGGCTCAAATCATTGCAATTTTTTGCAAACCATCCTTATTTGATATAAGTATAAACATATAAATGGTTGGAGTTTGCTCCATGTCTGGAAGTTAGCTATCTCAAACACCAAAAAATGCTGGATCCGCCCCTGGTATATATATATATATATTGTTGTTTTATTGTACTAAATTAAGATACAAAAGTCTCTTGTTCGTTTGAGAGTGATCAATATAATGTAAGTGTTTACAAAATAGATCAATAATAATAATAATAAAAGAGTTTGATTATTTGAAAAAATACAACTTTGTGATGGGACTTGAAGTTTCATGCCCTTCGGCAATCATCAGCCAAAAAGAATAAAATATGGCTGATGATTGCCGAAGGGCATGAAACTTCAAGTCCCATCACAAAGTTGTATTTTTTTATATAATCAAACTCTTTTATTATTATTATTATTATATATATATATATATATATATATATATATATATATATATATATATATATATATATATATATATATATATATATATATATATATATCTGTGTGTGTGCGTATTATTATTAGGAGCTTGATGATAAGACACTGAGAAATAGGCTTAGAAGGGAAATGCCTACGAAGCTTTTGTTTATTAATTACCATTTAATACATTTAGAGCCTCTCAAACTGATTTAATATGATCAATTATGTTTAAATTAAAAATGATACAAACAACTAAATTATTTTTTTATTATTTCATTAGTTCAGGAATTCAAAGTAGACCTAGCAAAGTAAAGCTTTAGATTATTAAGAATCTAATTATTAAGATTATTAAGAATCTAATTAAGGCAATTTGATCGAAACGTTGTAGTGAACAGACGCTTTTTAACAGCTCTTTATAAATTATTAAAATAAAATATAAACTAATTATTATTAAAAAAAAGATAAATCTAAAATGTCAGTTACTCTTGTAGAAATTAAAAAAATGCTGAAGGAAATGTTTTTGGAATATAGAAAAGAAATGAAAACAATGCTTAAGCAACAACAACAAATATTTATAGAAATCTTAAGCGCAAATACAAAAATAATTAATAAGAGACTTGACAAAGTTGAAGAAAACTCTAAAGAAAGTGCAAACAAAATAAAGATAATAGTAAAAGATATCAAAGACATAAAATTGAGCTTAAATTTTCATGATGAAGTTTTTGACAAAAAAATTGCAACTATCCACAAACAAAACAATGATGAGTGGAAAAGGAAAACATTACAACGCAAAATATCAATGAAAAGCTAAGAAAGTTTGAAGATAGATCGAGAAGAAATAATTTAAGAATAGACGGGTTACCAGAAAGTGTGAAAGAAACATGGAATGAAACTGAGGATAAAGTTAAACTATTTTTAGTCAATAAGTTGGGACTAAATGGAATAGAAGTCGAACGAGCTCATCGAACTGGAGCCAGAAAAGAAGGAAGCTCCAGAACAGTTATAATGAAGTTGTTAAGATACAATGATAAATCAAAAATTCTAACAGAGTCATATAGACTAAAAGGTACAAACATTTACTTAAACGAAGATTTTTCCCATGAGACTGTCAATATTAGGAAAAGACTCCTGGCTGAAGTAAAAGAACGACGCAATAATGGTGAAAATGTTGGTTTAAGGTACGATAAAATTATTAAATTAAATAATATCAAAAAAAACAAACTCTTTTTTCTTATATTTATATTTTACACGTGTATGAATATATTTATATATCTTATATTTAATTTTTTAAGCAGTTAAATTTTTAATTATGACAATGACGGAAACAAAATATTTTGAAATTTTTGATAAAGAAAACACTCTTCTTCTGAAAATTAACAACGACCCTGACAAAATTTTTTTGAAAACGACTCTTTTAAGTCTAATTACTATAGTATCGAAGAATTATCTTGTTTTATAAATGCGTCACAAAATACTTTTTCAGCGCTGACATTAAATATACGCAGATGAGCAAAAACTTTAAAGAAATGCTAAAAGACATAAATCACGAATTTACGGTAATATGCCTTTTAGAAACATGGTGCAAAGACGAAAATACCATAAACTCAAATTTTCAATTAAAAGGCTATAAAACTCTCCATCAAACTCGTAGTAGAGGTACTGGCGGAGGAATATGTTTCTACATACATAATACAATACAGTTTAAAAAAGTAGAAAGCCTAAGCATACTGTACGCAAACTGTGAACTTTTCACGGTTGAATTAACAAACCAAAGTAAAGCAAATGCGTATATTACTGGCTTATATAGACCACCAGATGGCAATATAAAATCCTTTAAAAAACATATAATTCAGTACCTAGAACTGGCTAAAAATAAGCACTTATACATAATGGGAGATACTAACTTGGATCTTTTAAAAATAAAAACTAATAACAATGTCAAACGCTTTTTAAATAATCTTTTACAGCACGGCATAGAACCCTTAATAAATAAGCCAACTCGAGTAACTCTCCGAACAGCTACCCTAATCGATAGCATATTTACAAATACTACCATAAAATGTAGTATTCAAAGCGGAATAATAAAATCTGACATAAGTGACCATTTTCTGATATTTCTTCTGCTTAACAATTTCAACAATAAAAAAGAAAACAAAACAATAATTACAACAAAAGGCAAATAAATGAAAAAAGTATAACAATGTTCCGAAGCAACTTATCAATGGAAAACTGGGATCAGGTTGTTAATTGCAAAGACACTAACACAGCTTACGATATTTTTAAACACACTTTTACAACTTTGTACGAAAAAGCGTTTCCGAAAAAAAAACTCAAAAACCTTAAAAGTCCTTGGATGACAAAAGGGCTTATTATATCTTCAAAAAAAAAAAAAAAAAAACTTTATAAAAAAATTTTTGAAAAAAAAGACTTTTAAAAACGAAAAAATATATAAACAATACAAAAATTTATTTGAAAAATTAAAAAAACATTCAAAAAAAAAAACTATTACTGCAATTTATTAGAAAATTATTGCGGTAACACTAAAAAACATGGGGCGTAATAAAAGAGGTAACAGGAAAAAAAAAAGATGCTACCAAAGTGTTCCCGCAATACTTAAAAACAGATGAAAATGATACAGTAGCCAATAAGGCAATAGATATTGCAGAGAAATTTAATAACTATTTTATAAAAATTGGGGAAAAACTAGCTAATAAAATAACTCGTGGAAAAAAATGTTATAAGCTGTATCTAGAAAAAAAAGCCTCAGTCATGAACGAGCTTGAAATAACTCCGGATGAGCTTAAAAATGCATTTAATACCTTACAAGAAAACAAAAGTCCAGGACTAGATGACATTAGCGTGAACATTGTAAAAAATGTCTACGATATTATTGAATATCCCCTTCTGCATATCTGTAATCTGTCTTTAAAAAATGGGGTGTTCCCTGACCAGCTAAAGCTAGCAAAAGTTGTTCCTATATTTAAAAGCGGAGACGATTCGATTGCTTTTAACTACAGGCCTATTTCTATTTTGCCATGCATTTCAAAAATATTAGAGCGCATAATGCACAATAGGCTAAACAATTATCTAGTAAACCACCACCTACTAAATAATAACCAATATGGCTTTCAAAAACACCATTCAACAGAACACGCTGTAGCCAAACTTGTTAATGAAATTTTAAATGGGTTTGACAACAATAAGTACACTCTTGGGGTATTTCTTGATCTCTCAAAAGCGTTTGACACTGTTGACCACGAAATTCTTCTTTAAAAACTATATATTTATGGAATAAGAAATAACAATTTAAAATGGTTTCGCTCTTACCTTAATAATCGGAAACAAGCTTTATCATATAACAACACTGTAACACGACTTGAAGACATTACTTGTGGGGTCCCACAAGGATCAATTCTTGGTCCATTATTATTCCTCGTTTATATTAACGATATCTACTTATCTTCTAACATACTTAACTTTGTCCTTTTTGCCGATGATACGCAAGTGTTCTTTAGCCACACAAACATTAGCCTATTATGTAACACTGTTAATCAAGAATTTGAAAACCTGAACGAATGGTTTAAGGCTAACAAACTCTCCTTAAATGTCGAAAAAAGTAAATATATTTTTTTTACAAAATTATCAAAATCTGAAACCCTCCCCTTAAAACTACCTGATTTACTAATTGATAAAACTAAACTTAAACGAGAATACTCAATCAAATTTTTAGGCGTAATTCTTAATGAACATCTTAGCTGGAGTAATCATATCAAAGTAATAGAAAATAAGATATCAAAAATTATTGGTATTATGTATAAAACAAAACATCTCCTAAACACAAATTGTTTAAAAAATATTTATTTTGCATTTATTCATAGCTACATCAGCTACTGCAACATTATCTGGGCAAGTATTTATCCTTCAAAGTTAAATATGATCTACAAAATACAAAAACAAGCAATTCGCTTGATATTAAATGCAAATAAATACGCTAGTGCCAGACCACTACTAAGAGAAATTGGGCTGCCTAATGTCTATGAAATAAATATTCATAATATACTTATTTTCATGTTTAAGTTTAAAAATGGTATGCAACCAAGCATTTTCCAAACTTATTTTTTTTTTTTTAAACCACAAATGCGAAACTAAATACTCAACAAATAATTTTATTATACCAAAAACATTATCAAAACAAGCTGATTTTTCGATATCTTGCCGAGGGCCGCGGTTATGGAACTTGCTTTTAACAAGTAATAAAAACTTTAAATTCAACTCAACATTTTAAACGTGCAACAAAACAACACTTATTTGGTTTTGACACAAAGCAATTACTATCGTATTATTAAAAACTTTTGGTAATCTTAGTTATTTAATGTCTTATAAATTGACTCAATATCACAATTATATTGTATGGTACTTAGAACATGTAAGATTTTATTTTATTTTACAATAATAACGTAATTTGTAAATGCAATATTTATTATATCTTACGCAATTTGTAGATGGAATGTAATACAGATTTATTTGATTTGTATGTATATACGAACGGACATATATTTGTGTGTACGTGTGCGTATGTGTGTGTGCGTGCGTGTATAATAAAAATTGTCGAATAAAATAGAGAATTAAAAAATAATAATAATAATAATGAGAAGAAATAATTAATATTTTTTTTTTTTTTTTTTTTCTCTTTCTGTAAATAATAATTTGATTTTTAAGTTCTTTTCTTCTTAAAATCAGTCATGGTTTTAGTTTCTTTTTTCCTTTTTCATTTTTATCGGCTGAATTTTTTAGTTATATTAACGGGGCTGGATGATAAGATCATGTCTTCTGCCAGCTCCGGTCGAAACTTTAATGTTATAATTTTTATGTTGTAAAAAAACATTGTAAAAGATTATTCATTTAATGACGAAATAAATAAATCAAAAAAAAAAAAAAAAAAAAAAAGCTTGAGTACTGTTTGTACAAACTTTAATAATTAACAAAAAAATAATTCATTAATCATGAATTTAATTATATTTTTAATTTATAAGCTACAAACAACTTTTATAAAATGTTTTAGTTTTTAATACTTTTTAATAATTAAAAACAAAAAACACTACTTAAAACGCAAAGCGCATTTACTTAAAAGCACCGCGTTCGATTAAACGCACCGCGTTCTAAATTTAAATCTTCGTTATAACTTGTCATTTAAAATTATCAGAGCTGGAAGTGTGCAATCAATCGGAACTTCCGACCTTTTGTAGCTGGAATCAAAGCTTTCTGAATATCAAGCATGTTTGATGATATCAAAAATATCAAGACGGTTTAAAACTTTTAATGTATTAAAGATATTGAGAAAGTTCTCATTGAAGTATTCAACGCATGCATCGGTTAAACGTGGAACCATCATTCAACGGGTGTATCTATTTCAACGGGAGCATCATTATTCTAAACCCAATAAAACAGTTAAATAGTGATTATATAAATTTTTTATCTTTTAAATGCTCAACGAAAATTTTAGCCATTGTAATAAAAATTTGCAACCCCAAGTTACAAGTGACTTAAATACCAACAACTATATAAAATTAACTATAAAATAAAAATAAAAACAAATTATGAATCGGTGCTTGCAATACATCTAACTCCAAATTGGCAACTTCTTCTTCAAAGTTTTTAAGTCTTGCAAGGTTCGTGGTTTTTTGTGGTAAATGCAAGATTTTAAAAATTTCTAAAGAAAAAAGTTTGGGGCTGTTAGCATATGGAACACAACGACAGGAAAAGCGATAACAAAATTCACAAAAATTTGTCAAATAAGTAGTAACAATAAATTAATGTTCTCGAGGTGTTTATTGTCTTGTTGACAACTAGTTCACAATATATCTACATTTTTTTGAACGTTTTTTGAACGTTTTGGACGTCTTTTGAACGTTTAAAAGACGTCTATTTTTGGCCCGGTGCCCACTGGGAAATGTCAACGCACAGTGATACTTGGCGCCATCTGCAAAAATTGCACCCAATTTATATATATATATATATATATATATATATATATATATATATATATATATATATATATATATATATATATATATATATATATATATATATATATATATATATATATATATATATATATATATATATATATATATATATATATATAATATATATTTATATTTATATAATTTTAAATAATGAAAAAAATGTAAATAAAAAAATCTCAGCATCCTTTGCTACTTTATATCATTTTATTTGTTTTCTCATATTCATAAGTTGTTTTTTTTTACTAAATATCAAACTTTATTAAGGAAAAAGCTTGCTCAGATACTTTACTAACTTTTTTCGGTTTTATATATAAACCCAGGGAGGCAGGCCAGGGAGGGCATTAATGTGTTTTTAATTATGATAGTTATACTGATACTAATTGTAATATTGATACTAATCGTAATACTTCAAAATAAAATTTTATTAAAAGTCTTGTATTAAAAAGTTATCGTTGGCCGTTGGTAGGCTGATTGAAGTCTGCGTCAAATAAACAAAAACTAATGTATCATTTGCATTATTCAGAATTTTATAAATTATTTATATACTTCTGAATACATGATATCTATTAAATTTTAACAAATATCGCGTCACTAAAACAGTAAACCAGATACTATCAGTATTTGTTTTATAACCTAACAAAGGTATTATAATAAACACATTATTATATATTACACATGATATTTATTATAATATTACCATATAATAACACAGGCACAAAATGTAAATTCAGAAGATTTATATTAAATACCTAATACTAATTCATTATTGTTAACTAATATTTTATCACTAATGAAAAATAATCCTTTTGATCCGTATGTTTTTTTTTTCGTTAGCTATAATATAGATCGCACAAGTGAGAAAGGCATTTTAAAAAAATTAATAAGTGACTAAAAGGTAATAAGTTGCCTAAAAACTTACTATCAATAACTCCAACAAGTTTATTAGTTGACCATATTAATGTTTTTATATTTGACCATACTAGTATTTTACCTTCATTAACTAGTGAGCCATGATTGTCTGTAGGTAGCAAAGAAGACCTAAATAGTTCTAAAGATTTGAATTATATGAAAAAAAACTAGATAGATCAATGGAACATGATTAATGAAGTTAAACAGCTTGCAGCTTAGATTTCTGTAAAACGTGGTAATCAATAGAGAAATCTCCCTTTTTTTTAATGTTGTCCTAGTCTTTGCAATTTTACAATATGGAGTACTTTTTAAGTTTTATTTCCGCTGAACGCATCATTTTGTATATATAGTCAGATGTAAACACAATTGTTCCTTTGGTAAAAATGGGAAATTATTTTTCTTCGTAAGATAATGATAATGATTAGTATTTTTTTTTAGACCTTTATAATTGTCAATCACTTTTAAAAGATTTGGTTTTTCATACGTGATCAGAGCCGACGACACGTAGGAGGGGGAGGGGCAAAGGGGCACTTGCTCCCTCCCCTCCCCCACATACACACTTTTTTTTATAGAGGAACTTTTTTTTTTTTAAGAAAATTTTAGATGTAGAGTACTTTTTTCAAAAACTGACGATTGTACACCTCCACTTCGAAATCCGCGTCGTCGGACCCGGTGATTGAAGCAGATTGATGATTTTAAATGACAAGTTTATCGCTGTAATATCGCGACGTTAGAATTATCTTGTTTTACTTCCGTTTTTTGAAAAAAATGATTTATTGATAGTGTTATTAATCTCAGAATAATGTTTTTCTACTGCATTAAAACCAAAGTAAAAAGTACAAGAGTTGACGAGAAAATTTTATTTGTAAAAATGTTTTCATATGCCGTCTCATAAAGTTTTTATTTTTAAATTGTTTTATCTGAAGACTCAAAAATGTGATAAAGCAAAATAATTCTAAGGTCGCAATATGCAGAATCCTCACAATTAATCTGTGACCTTTGCATGCTTTTTAAATAAAAATATTTTCCATTTTTTTCAGCCTTTCTGCAATTAAATTTTATCCTATGATATTTAATTTATTTTTCTGCAATTAAATGTTATCGATTGACATTTAATTGTTTTGATTACAAGATTAATCTGATCAATTTTTGAAATTATTTCATTTTTTTCAAAAGAGTTGTTTCAACGTTTGAATTTCATCCTAAAATATTAATACCACTATTTTTTGTTTCATAAAGTTTATCGTTTAACTTAACAAAATGTTATCAAAATGAAACCACCAAAGGGCCTAAAAAGTTGACTTATTACTGCAGGAATCGAATACATGAAATGTAAAAATAAAATTTTAAAGATAAATAATGAGGTAAAAAATGTTAGCTTTAAAAACGTCAGTGCTTTTTATGAAACGGAAGAGTTAAAAAGTAAAAGAGAATATTTTATAAATAAAATAGAGTTTGAGATACGTCATAATCAAATGACTGCTTTTAAAAAAATTCGAATTGAAGTTACAGTTTTACTATTATTTGGAAGAAATGAGTTCCATAAATGTGGCTCTCTGTATGTTATTGAGAATTTAGATTGTTTTTCTGATAATTATGCAATGAATGCTTTATTTGATATTTATGAACTAAAATAAAGAAAAGGTCTCAACAATATTTGGTATATAATATCTTTTTCTGAACATGAATAAAGGAATACTAAAAATATTTAATTTATCAACATTTACCATTCCAAGCTTTCTAATCAGTGAATTAGCACTGTTTTTTTTAAGACGCGCATTAGTTTTAAAAGGGAGTATTTGCTCAGGCAATGTTTCAATAGCTAATATAACTTATATGATATACTGAGGATATTATAATGATAGGAATAGTTCGAATAACAACTTTAATTAATGGTTTCACCGTTAATATAATATTATACTTAGTTTCCGCGACGAATGTGAAACTTATAATAACAGCATCTGGCATTTTAAATTTGACTTTAAAAGCTTATTAAAAGCCAGTTGTGAAACTGCTTGTTAAATCAATGTGTTTTTGATTTATGCCTGGATCGTGGCGAACACGTGTCTGAAAATAAAAGTAGGTATGCCAATGGGTATACACTTATACTAGGTTTCTATAATTATGAAACTATTAGCAAAAACTTAATATTTAAGTTGTTGTTTTGGTAAATAGTAATAGTTAATTGTTATTGAAATCTTTGATACTTGACACGTGTTATTCTTTTTGTTTTCGGGAGTTTTTAAATATTCAACAGAAAATATGCGTACTTCCTCTAAACTAAATTTTGTAACATCTATTAAAAAAAGACTTATTAAATGTTAAGATATTCGCTGCAAAACTTTTGTCACATTTATCTTTAAGAACTTAAGAAATCATATATATATATATATATATATATATATATATATATATATATATATATATATATATATATATATATATATATATATATATATATATATATATATATATATATATATATATATATATATATATATATATATATATAATATACATATATATACATATATATATATATATATATATATATATATATATATATATATATATATATATATATATATATATATATATATATATATATGTATGTGTATATATATATATATATATATATTCATTATAAAACATTTTTAACCATAACTTTTTGAATATATATGCTTGAGAAATATATCACAAGCGACACGTAAAAAAACAAAAATGAAATACCTTTTTAAAAACACAGTTACATAGCAACTCTCAATACATCAGCCAGCAACTGTATTGCAATACAAATTATTTATATGCAAATGGTTTTATGTTGAATTAAAAATAAGATACTCAAAAGTTGCAATAAAACATTAAAAACATTGGATGAAAAGAGGAAGAACATTGTTAATAAATGATACAGTGCGGATTTTTTTCAAATGAAGAATCCGCTACTTAAAAGTTTTTTACAAAAAGGTGTTTAGCAAAAATGTAAAATGAATATAATTGGTCGCCTAAAAATTCCTCTGAAGAAATATTAATATGAAGCTTAATATAATAAAATGGTTCCATCAGCTTGTACCGAAATCAACAAAAGAAAAGCGGAATAAAAATAACTCAGATTGTCAAGCTCAAGAAAAATTTAATCAAAATGAATTTGCGCCTGAAAAAGAATGTACAAAAGAAGACAGTTTAATTACACCTCCAATTAATGATATAGTTAATGTATGTAGCGAAAATGAAAATATGACACTGCAAAGTACCAACGAAGTTACATTGGTTGAACAAACCCTTGAGACTTCTCAGCCAAAGACAGAAATCCCTCAACCTTTATCCGACTCCCAAAGTTTAAATATTGAAAATAGTTCCCCAAATAAAAAACATTTAACTACTAATATCACAGAAAAAAGTCCAGAGATTATAAATGAACATTTATCTGTGATTTCAGAAAATTCACAAGCGCAATCAAACGTCACAAGTTCGGAAGTACAACCTAATATTGTAAAAAGTTCTTGGAAATATTTAAGTTCAGTTTTTATTAAAATGAAGACAACAATATTACCTGTTACAAGTCAACCTAATACTTTAACTGGACTTACGGATAGTAATGCTGATTCTTTAACGGATAAAACGGATAAAGTACCTAAAATACCAGATACAATTAATAATTTAGATGTTCAAAATTTAGAAGTTCAAAAACAGTTTAAAACAAGTTTATCAGAAAGCAATCTAGCATGCAATGATTCAGTAGATCAAAATAAATCTGAAATATCGCTTCAAATAAACGACGAAAAATGTGATAACTTGTTTAACTCAAAAAGTGTTTCACAAACAAATTTAAATGATGTCGCCAAGCTATCGCCAAAAAATAATTTATCAACAATGAGTCTAAAAATTTCAACGGATTCTTTGAATGTCGATTCAGCATCTCGCAACACAGTGCGTTCGATTTTAAAACGTGGAAATACTGAAGTAAACACTTATTATAGCATGGAAAAACTAAATGACGTATCACAAGAACATCATTTTCACAATGGGGGTTTGAATGATTCAATAAATGTTGATTTATCTTCTAGTGGAGGTAGCAGTTTTAAGGTAAAATCAATTTTAAAGCGAAGAGATGAAGAAGATACACATTATAGTATGGACAAGTTAAACAATAGGTTATCGCCAAGAGAACAAAGGAGAGAGCGCAGGCACTCTTCTGTCACATTCTTGGAACCAGAGAGCGTACATAGGGAAGATTTTTTAGACATGAGATATAAAGAACTCTCGTTAAGTGCAAATCATAAATCGACTGTTATTAATAAAAAGAAAAAGGCTACTGCTAGAAAACACAATATAGGAAAATATTTATGAGCCATTTTGATTCGTTTCAAATAATAGACGTCAATGAACGATTAGATAGGCAGCAATCAATGTTTAGGTAACAGATGAGAATCAATAAGACCAAAAATGTGTTATCAAAATAACATTGAAAATGCTTTTTTAACTTAAAATTTTAGTTAGTTATATGTACTTTTTTTAAAAAAAATTGTAAATAATTTTTCAAATTTAAAAAATGAAAGAAAAATGAAACAAATAGAAATACAGCTCATTAAAAGTGTAATGCGCGATTGTAAAAAAATGAAGAAAAAAGTAGTTACACTTTAGAAATTGTGTTTTAATTTTGACGAGGGGTGTAACTCTTATATATATATATATATATATATATATATATATATATATATATATATATATATATATATATATATATATATATATATATTTATATATATATATATATATATATATATATATATATATATATATATATATATATATATATATATATATATATATATATATATATATATATATATATATGTATAAACTCAACGTTGATTCAATGTATTTAACCCAACGTTGATTTAATGAATACAGATTAACGTTAATTCAAACCAGCGTTGCAAATCTAAAATTATATAACTTAAAAAATCTTTCGTGAAGTAAGATTTGCCGCAGGCAAACCAATCGTAATTATTATCTAAAAATCAATGGAGTTCTGGTTAGTATGAAAAAACACATACTGAAACTTTTGCGTCGCAGTTGACTTGAAGGTTTTTTTTGTCATGTGTTTCTTAAATGACCGGTTTTTCTGCATTTCACTTATACCTTCTATTTTCTTTAAAACCTCTTTTTGAAATTTTAGAAAAATAAATTTCGGAAAATATTGTCGTGTTTATTAGTTTGGGCAACTAGGTGACTAAGCATTTCATATGCTGGAGGAGAATAAACCTCAACACGTTTATTTAGTTCTTCTGCTTGTGCGTTAAAAAATTTCTTTAAGTTTTTTGTTTGTTTGTTTGTTTATATAGAACCCAGCCGGCACATCTGGTATTGTAAATAGCCAGAGTATTTATCACGTATTATATACCGCTGCTGATAGCAGAAAAATGCGCATCTAGTTTTAAGTTTTAATTTCAAGTTCAATACCACGTCAAAAATACGTATAATTAATGCCCGGATTCGTTGAAATAAAAACATTTAGCAGAAAAGTTAAAATTGGGGTGCAGAACGCATGTTTACACTAAAATCGCTCAATATTAAATTAACCAAGAGGATTAGTAAAAAGTCTTTAATTCATTTATGCAACTTTTAAAATTGTCTAAAACTATTATCTTGTTTTAACAAAAACTTATATTCTATAACTATATTTGAGAATTAGCAACAAAGAATACATAAAGGTAAAACTCAATTGAAACTTTTAACATTTTTGTGGTTGTGATATGACTTTAAACATGAATTCAGATTTAAGTAAAAACTTTTCCTTTGGTTAAATTAATTTCTTTTTTTGTAATACCGATATCTTAAATTTGGAAGAACTATCAAGAAACATAAAATTTTTTTTTTTTTTTTTTTCGAAATCGTCCTTTTTTATTATGTAAAGAAGGATGGGCAGGAGTGAGCCACTTTTTTAAAATCAATTATATCGAGGAAACCAAATGTGGAAAAAGTATATGATAAGGAGCCTAAGAGAGCCTAAAGTAGTAAGTTTCTAATGGTAATACATAAAATATCAAAATATCTTCAGGTTTTTGATATTTCTGGTTCACTCCTACCCATGCATAGGTAGGAGTGAACCAAGCAAATGGTAGGAGTGAGCCATTATCTTTGATTACCAGAAAACTAAAACTATATTTTTTCTTTAACTAATTTATTAAAAATTAAGTACGTAGCAAAAACTTTATAATTAAGCATAACATAATTAAGTAATAATGTAACATAAATAACAATAAATTTAACACTAAATTTTAAACTCATTTAATAAAATAAACAAAATGTATAAAATACCAGAAAAATAATTTGCCTTTTAATAAATGCTGCCTTTTACTTGCTCCAGAAAAGGTTGACCGAGGTAGCAATATTTTGGAACTTATTGCTGTTTTCTTTTTTGGATTAAATGTAATGCATCTTTCATATCTTTACTGGAAGTTTTTGCTTTCGAAGTTGTTCATTTATAGACTCGAGGCATTATAACATATAATAAAAATAAATGTAATGTTGCACACGAGTTTCCTAATAATATACTAAGATATAAAAATCAAACGTAAATATGTTTTTACGCTGAAGTCAAAACTTTTTTAACGTGAAGTATTAGTGAGCCGAGGTTCACTCCGACCCGTGAAGGAATGGCTCATTCCTCCCCAAGCAACTGGATTAAAGCATTAAATGTGCAATAAGTACGAGGTTGTAAAATACTTTGTTCTAAAAACTACATTGCTTATTAGTAAATTTTCAACCACTATCTAATTTTTTTTTTTTTTTTTTTTTTTTTAGCCGATAAAAAAAAAATTTACAGTCGTAACTTATAATGAAAATAATTACATGACCGGGACTAGAAGAAGACAAATTTAGTCTTATCATTAAGCCCCAAAAAAAATGCGTCATTACTAGACAAAATATAGTTTAACAATAAAATATTGTTTCAATGTATATATCTCTGATTTATATTATAAAAGGAAATTTAAATATATCGCATATCGTTTAAAATTTATAGTTTTTTAAAGAATAAGATTTAACAATTGTTTTGTAAAATAAAAGAAACAAAATTTAATAAAATATTAAAATGACAAAAATAACATTTAAGACTTGGTTTAAAAAATAAGAAGATATGATTTTATATAAAAACATTTTATTGGTAGAGCATTTTATAGTTAACTTATTTAATTATATTTATTATACTTTTCATTGCCAATTAAGTAAAAGCAAATAAACAGTATAAAATAAAAGTAAAAGATTAATAAATAACGCAAAAATAAAAAATAAATTTCTCAAAAAGAAGATTATCATTTAAAATGATAAAAATATATGTACAATTGTTGATTAATTATGTATTAATAATTTAAAGTAATTAATTAATTAACTATTAATTATTGATTTCTAATATAAAGAAGTTTTATTAGAAAAAATTTAATTCATTTTCAGTTTACAAAAGTAATTGCTTAAGTTTTGTTTTGAATTGGTTTAGAGAATAATTAGTTTTCATTTCATTATTTAATATTATGTTCCACAACTTTGGTCCTCGGTTTACAATAGAGAATTTAGTAGCAGAATAATAAGCTTTGGATTGAATGTAGTTGTATTTTGAAAATCTTGTAGGGTATATGTGATTTATTTTTTCAAAAATTGAATAAAATAAGATTGGTAATATATTTTTATCAAGTTTGAACATGAAAATAAGAACTTGATAGAGGTTTAGTTTATATACATTTAGGATATTGAGTTCATTAAAAAGTGTTTGTGTGTGTGAAAAACGATCTACGTTTGAAATTATCCTTATAGCCTGTTTTTGCTTGCTAAGCAATTTTTTTATTTTCGTCGCGTTAGTGCTACACCAAGCAATGTTCGCATAACTTAAGTAGCAATGAATAAAAGAAAAGTAAATGTTTTTTAAACAAGATCGATATAATAACTGCTTTGCTTTGTACATTATACCTAAATTTTTTGATATTTTATCTTCAACTACACCTATGTGTTCCCTCCAGGTTACATTTTCGTCTAGAAACACGCCTAAAAACTTTATTGATTGCTCTCTCTTTATTAATTGATTGTCAATAAAAAGGTCTGGGAGTTCTAAGGGAATATCTGATTTTTTATGTAGGCGATGGAATAAAGTGTATTTTGTTTTAGTGATATTTAAAGATAACTTGTTTGATTTAAACCATTGGGTTAGTTTGTCTAGTTCTTTGTTTAATGTTTGGAATAATATATTGATATCTTTATTGGAATAAAAAAAGCTGGTATCATCTGCAAATAAAATTGTATTTAAAATGTTAGAAAATTTATTTAAATCGTTTATATAAACAAGAAATAGAAGTGGCCCTAAAATTGATCCTTGAGGAACACCACATTTAATTGTCTCATAATTAGTTTTTCCTTCATCATAAACTATATACTGCTTCCTATTGGTCAAATAACTCTCGAACCAGGACAAGTTAGTATTTTTTATACCATAACTTTTGAGTTTCGATAGAAGGATTTGATGATTGACTGTATCGAAAGCTTTACTTAAATCGATAAAAAGACCAGGGTATACTTGCCTTCATCAAACGATTTAAATATGTCTTGAACAAGGTGAATGATTGCATGATCGGTGGAATAGCCAGATTTGAATCCAAATTGTTTATGGTAAAGAATATTATTTACATTTAAAAAAGAATAAAGCCTATTATACATAACTCGCTCTAATATTTTAGAAAAACAGTTAAGAATTGAGATTGGACGATAATTTGCAACTTCAGAAGGATCGCCTGATTTTAAAATTGGAATGATTTTTGCAATTTTTAGGTTTTCTGGAAAAACACCATGTTTTAAAGATAAATTAAAAATATGTAATAATGGAATTGTAATGTATTTTGTCGATTTAATAACGACATTACTACTTATAGAATCGAAACCTACACTTTTTTTGGGCTTTAACAAAGAGACTGCGTCTACTAATTCATTTTCCGTAAGTTTAGGATTAGCCATAACACTAATGTTGTTTAAGGTTACGTAAGACTTAAAGTGTATTTGAGAAGTTGCTATATTTGATGATAAAATAGGACCTATATTTACAATAAACTGATTAAGTGTTTCGGCCACTAAGGATTTATTTACAATACAATTGTTATTAACTTTAAGATTTTTAGGAAGTAAATTACCGTATAAACGTTTTTTACCGATTAACTCCTTTATAATTTGCCATGTTTTTTTCGAATCATTTTTGTGTTTAAATAATTGTTCCGAATAGTAATGCTTCTTTGAGCGTTTTAAAACTGATTCATATAGCCGTTTATAGGTTTTGTAATTAGTTTCATTTTTAAGAGTTTTTTTTTTAAGAAACTTGTTATATAAATGTTTTTTTTTTTTTTGAGGATTTAAGAATGCCCCTCGTGATCCAAGGGTTTAAAAGTGTTTTTGTTTTGATAACTTTAGTAACTTACGGGAAGGCTTTATTATAATGATTAAGAAATTCAGTTAAAAAGATATCATATGCTTTATCGGCATTTAGATTTAGTTGTAGGGTGTCCCAGTTGACACCAGTAAGAAGCTTATGAAATTTTTTGATGGAAGCGTCGTTTATTAACCGTGTTGTAACTAATTTTTTTCTATCACAAAGAGCATCATAGTAGATGCATTTTTGCGATAGAATAAAAATAGGGAAGTGATCAGAAATGTCAGATTTAAATATACCTGTCCTTATTTTAATATTTACGAAATCATTTGTAATAATTTGATCTAAAGATGTTGCACTTTCTCTAGTTACTCGCGTTGGTTTATTGATTAGGGGAATATAACTATTTTGAAAAATTGTGTTAAAGAAGTTCTTAATGTTTTTATTTTTGTCGTATTCTAATATATTAAGATTAATGTCACCAACAATATAAACCGATTTATTTAAAGATGATTTTTTTTTTTTAATTATACTTTTAATGTGATTTTCAAATGCCTTAATACTTCCTGAGGGCGGTCTATATAAAGCATGGATGACGATGTTTCTTGAAGTTTTATTAATAATTTCAACACATAAAGATTCATAATCATTAGTGGTTGAACTTAACTGTGGTTTTCTTTTGAATAAAATTGAGTTTTTTGTATATACACAAACCTCCACCTTCCTTATTTGATGCTCTAACTTGATGAATTACTTTATAATTAGGTAATTGAAAATTGGAATTGTTTTCAATGCTTACATCGTGACACCATGTCTCGCTGAGACAAATTACCTGAAATCTAATGTCAATTTTATGTAAAAATTGTTTCAATGACTCAAAATTTTTTGAATGCTTCTAATATTAATGTGAAGCATTGAAAACGAATTATCTTCCATTCCTTTATCAATATTTTTTGAATTTGGGTTATAGTATATCGGGCTAGTATTTTTAATTACTTGACTATCGTTAAAAAAATTATAATCGGGATTCGAATAGTTGTTTAAAATTATTGGCTTTTTCTGTGAATTAAAATTTATGTTTGATAAAACAATATTATCAGCCATTTTAAATAAAAAATAAATCAATATAAATTAAAAAAAAAAAAAATCATTTAACATGACTTTTTTTTCTAAATTCTTTAACAATGAGCTTATCATATATAACAACAGAATATTTACTGTTAAGAACAATTTATATATAACTACTTGGCGAGTCTTTTTTATTTCCCATTTTAGCAGTAGGATTAACGATTCATTCCTACCCTTGGCTCACTCCTACCCATCCTCCTTTACCACCGAAGGCGAAAGCAGTCAAATCTTTTAATAAAATGGATTTTAATTGTTTGGCTATTAATGTAATTTTTTAATATTACGTTGTATAGTGTATTTTTAGTTGTATAAACAGTTATTGTAAAAAAAAATACATTTATATAATACAAGGTAAATAATAGATTAGTATACTAGTAGAAGATTTTGGTACAATATTGTTATTATAAAATTAATATAGCATGTATTTTTATTATACTATAAAAACTATAATATAGATGTGCATATTGAACACTGTACAAGTTAATATAACAAAATTTTCAAGTATTAGTTTTTTGTTATTATTTGTTATTGTTATTATTAGAGCCAATGCGTGTGCGTGTTTGAATATACATGTAATAAAAATGCGTTTCAGAAGCGAGTTATGTGTCTAATAATCTACGCGTCTAAAACGTATTTCTGATACGTGTTTTACTCGGTAAAATGACTAACATACATTGGTGAGTAACACGTATTCTAAAAAGGTTTAAAAGCTCATTTAATACCAAGAAAACATTGTATTTAATTTTTTTTTTTTTTTTTTTTTTTTTTTTTTTTTCTGTTTACATTTGCCGTAAAATAAATACTATATTTTACAAGAACAAAGAAAACAAGGCTTCTGAAAGAAGATCTACTGATCTTATCATCAGAACCTTTACAATTTTATCATACCATAAAACTGAAAATATAAATCCAAAAACGGCCGTAATAATAAATATATAATAATAAATTCATAATATTAATCACGTATCTGTAATAATAATTCTCACAAATTTGTTATAATAATCCATAATAATAAATTTTATAGATCTGATATAAATTAAAGAAAATAAATTTATTAATATAAATATTATTATAAATCTCATAAATCAAGTTTATACTTCAAGCTAATAGTAACTTAAAATGTCATCCATAGCAAGAATGAATTTTTTTAATTCATTTTTAAAAACAGAAAAACGGATAAAAGGATCAAAATTAGGCAGAACTATTTTATTCCAAAGGTAAGGTGCTCTATAATTAATACAAAATTTATTAAAATTTGTTCTACAAAATGGTTCATTTAGCAAATCTTTATTTCTTAGTGAGTACTTATTAGTAAGTTTTAACGTAAAAAGGTCGTTAAAAACAGGTAGGGATAAATTGTTTTTCCACATATAAGTAAAACATAAAACATTGAAAACATTAAGTTTGTAGACATTAAGTATTTTCATTTCATCAAAGAAAGGCTTTGAATGTGTAGAGCGATCCACATAATTAATCACGCGAATCGCATGTTTCTGTTGGCGATATAGACGTTGTAGTTTACTTTTTTCGGTACTACCCCATGCAATATTTGCGTAGTTTATATAGCTGTGTATGAATGAGGAATAGAGCTGCGTAAGGCTTTTTTTGCTTAAGTAAGGTCGGGCTTTATACAAAATGCCAATATTTTTAGATACCTTGGTGGTTACATGATTAATATGGTTCTTCCAAGAAATATTCTCATCAAGATAAACACCTAGGAATCTTATAACAGAATCTCTTTTTATTAGAGTTTCATCAATATAAATTTGAGGCATAATATCTGGTAAAGAACGTTTTTTTGAGAAGGAATGAAAAAGAATCCATTTAGTCTTGTTAGTATTTAACTTTAATTTATTACATTTAAACCATTTAGAAATGTTTATAAGTTCATTATTAGTTTTTAAGAAAAGTTTGTAAACATCAGTGTGGGATTGAAATAAGTTAGTGTCATCGGCATAAATAATACTCATCAGGTTAGAGGCTTTGTTTAGATCATTGACATATATAAGAAATAGCAGTGGTCCAAGAATAGAACCTTGTGGAACACCACAGGTTATATTTAAGGATCCACTTTGAACGTCATTATAACTATAGACTACTTGCTTACGATTTGTTAAATAGCTTTTAAACCACGCTAAAGTATTATTGTTTAAACCGTAGTATTTCATTTTTTGTATTAAAATATTATGGTCAACCGTATCAAATGCTTTTGATAGATCTATAAAAATACCTAATGTATATTGAGCTTTTTCAAAGGATTTGGAGATGTTGCGTACAAATTGAATAATGGCATGCTCAGTTGAACTATCTTTTTTGAAGCCGAATTGATTATTGTATAGTAGGTTATTGTAATTAAAATAATTATTAACTCTGTTAAACATAATTCTTCCTAGGATTTTGGAGAATACAGATAGGATAGAAATGGGGCGGTAATTATTGATATTGGATCTGTCGCCTTCTTTGTGAATTGGAATAATTTTAGCAATTTTTAAGCGCTCAGGGAAAATTCCTTGTTGGATAGATGCTTTGTAGATTTTAAAAAGAATATTTTTAATTTGTTCATAGCAATCTATAACTATATTTCCGTTTATTTCATCAGGCCCAGTTGCTTTATTTTTTTTAAGGTTTTAAAAGCTTTTTCAAACTCTTCAAAGGATAATTCGGACGATAGTTCATCTGAGCAAATGCCTTTATCAAGAGGTGCTAAAAAATCATGAAAAGAAGTTTTGGTAATTGGAATTTTATCTGATAGGGTTGGACCAATTTCAACAAAATATTTATTAAACTCATTAGCTATAATTTGTGGATTGTATAAAATTTTGTTATCGATTTTAAGCATGTGTGGTAAAAAACTTGAGCATGTTTTTTGTTTCCCAATTATTTCTTTTAGTATTTGCCAAGTGCGTTTTAGGTTATTTTTTGTTTCATTAATCAAATTTAAATAGTAGTTTTTTTTTAAACTTTTCCGGATTTTTTCAAATAAATTTTTATATTCTTTGTATTTTTTTTCGCTTGTAGGAGTTTTTGCTATTTTATATATAACTTTTGCTATTTTATATATAACTTATTTAGCTATTTTATATATAACTTTTGCTTAGTTTTTGATGATTTTTTGAAACCTTTGGTAACCCAAGGATTATTTATGTTTTTAGTTTTTGATGTATGAGTAACATTAGGAAAGTTAGCATCGTAAACCGAAAAAAATGTTTTAAAGAAATTTTCAAAAAGATTATTAGCGTTATCATTAAAGTTTAAATGTTTCCAATGCAGTAGCGATAGTTGGTTTTTAAACAGTTCAATTTTTGATTGATTAAAAATACGTTTAGTTAAGATTTTGTTAGGTTTTTTTACATTTGCTTGGTTAGTGGGTATAGTCAGAAAAATAGGAAAGTGATCCGAGATATCTGTTTTTAAGATTCCTTTTTTTATATCATTATTAAAGATGTCTGTTGTAATGATATTGTCTAGTAAAGTTGCTGAGTATTTTGTCACTCTCGTCGGGCGATTTATTAATGGAAAAGCTCCAGCCTCAAAAATTGAATCATAAAAGTTTCTAACTTTGTTGTTATCATTATATATAAAACAATTCATATTAAAGTCTCCAATGAGAAAAATTTTTTTATTTTTATTATTTCCTTCTTTAAAAACGTTTTGTAGTAAAAACATGCTCAAGTTTTCGGCCACACCATCAGGTGGTCGATAACAGCAGCTTAGAAGAATGTTTTTTGTTTGTTCAATTATTATTTCAATGGTTAAAAGTTCTCCATCGCCGTTAGAAATACTAAGATCGTTTCTTAGACAATGCCTAATATTTTCATGAACGTAAATTAGAACTCCGCCACCGCGCTTATTAGTTTGCCTTTCAAGTGAGATTATTTCAAAATGAGGAAGATGAAAATTAGAGTCATCAATTAAATCGTTTGCAGTAGCCCAAGTTTCAGTTAAACAAATTATATTAAAAGTGTTTTTTGTTTCTTTAAGTAAATTTTGAAGTTTTTCAAAATTGCAATTAATGCTTCGAATATTAACGTGTAGAATTCTAATTTGATATTAGTTTTTATTGCAAATATTGTTAAATAGAAACCCTTCTACTTCCCACGGATAGTAATAAGCACATTCTTTGTTAATTTCATGAAAATAATTAATGTCTTTGTTAATGTTTTCGCGCAATGAAAAAACATTATTGTAAAAAGTAAAAGTTTCAAAATCGTTTACTGATGCCATAATTAATAAAAAATAATAAAAAAAAAAAAGCAAATAAGTTTATGTAAAAATATAATAAAAATTTAAAAGATAATATATTACTTTTTATTGGAATTCCAATCGCGAACAATAAGTTTGTCGTATGAAATATACGCGTATTTGCCAGCTTGCCTTTCTATTTTCATTTTTTCATGTAGTGTCTTTCGTATAATATTTGTTTCCTTGCAGTAATCTTCATATATAAAAATGTTTTTACCTTTTAATTTGGAAGAGTTGTTAAGAATTTCAGTTTTATCTTTAAAATCAAGAAGTTTTAGTATTATTGTTCTATGTTTGTTGTGAACTACTTTGCCTATTCTATGCGCTCTTTCGATGTTTACATTTTTGACTCCTAATATGTTGTTGAATATTTCTTTGACCTTCTTTTCACATTCAGCCCAGCTTTCATTGTCATTTTCAAGGACACCATCGATTCTTAAATTATTACGCCTTGACCTATCCTCAATCTCTCTGAGTTTGTTATTTATTCTTATAAGTTCATTGTTGTTGTTTTGTAATTTGAAGTTTGCCAGATTTTCTTTTGCAAGACAAATAATGGCGGTTTTTATTTTTTTATTAAAGAGATCTTCATGAAAATTTAAACTTTCTTTGATTTCTTCCACTTCCTTTGCAATTGATGCTATTTTAGTTGAGTTTTGAAGTATGTTAAGTTCAACTCTGTCTAATCGATCATTTAATATTTTTGTGTTAGAACTAACTATGTTGATAAAAGTATTTTCTTGTTGCTTAAGCATTTCTTCCGTCTCGATCTTAAACTTCATAAACATTTCCGTTATTAATTTTTTAACTTCAACAAGTGTGATAGACATGCTCAATAAGTATAAATTAATATAATATAAGTAACTTTAATACTACTAACGATTTTCTATTTTATTTTCTTTAAGCAGCGAAAAAGCGTGCGTTCACTTCAGCGTTCGTTGCGAATCCGAATAACATCTAATTACTGTGTTTTATACGTATTTACAAGAGTTTCAAATGCGAGTTTTTTGAAGTCTTTTTTTGAACTTTTTTAGGATTTTTTATAAAACATACACACGTGTGTTTATAATCATACCAAGTGTATGTGTTTTATAAGTATGATATTTATAAAACACACACACACACACAAATTGCCCATTCGTGTCAAAGGTGTTCTAGCAAGGTTGTGGCGAGTGAGATTCAAGTCTTAAAACTTATTTAAATATAGCGGTGGAATTTATGACCTCGAAATCATTAGTTCTTTTTTTTGTAGTTGCTAAATATATTTTTAAATAGTTCAAATTTAGAAAAAAAAATTTCTTGATTTTTTGCCTTTCATTAATCAATTATGCCTTTAAATAAAGATGAAATTGTAAAATATTGTAATCATGTCTTTTTTACATATAATCTTACAGTTTTTAGTAACTTGCAGGCAAATCTAATAGATACTAAAAATTGCCTCATCCCTTTTAGAAATGGGGGCGCAAATTATGTTTAGCCTTAAACAAAGCTTGCTACAACAATGAACATAAATATGCTTTGCAAATAACAAGATAAAATAGTTTAAAAAATAGTTTAAAAATATATTATCATAGTTGCTACTTAAAGTTATAATTAAAACAACTTAACAAAATACCGAAAAAAGTGTTTTTGGAAGGAGGTTTTCTAAAATTTGCCATTGTTTCGTAGTGGAAGCTATTAAAGTTCCATTATTTATTATATTTTTATTCTCTTCATTTAAGCAATTAAGTGCGCTCTTCTCATTTATATTAAAAACTTTTTTTTGTTGTTTGTTGTAATACTTCTGCTTTATAGTTATACTTTATGTCTAATGAATTGAGTAATTTTGTTATATTATGTTATTGTGTATCACATTATGCTTACCACAACGATGGCAATTGTTAATAATTGTTTTGATTTTTGTAAGATGTTTTTGTTTATTTATCTTATAAATTCATATAGGTTTAATTAGATGTTTCCTATTTTTTATTTGAGGCTGAAGGTGTTCGGGTTGCATGAAAATAAACAGACTTATTGTGTTTGTCGCTCTGGCTGTTTCACTCAATATAAATGCGAGCCTGACGTCACGAGTTTATCAAAAAAAAAAGTATTTCCGCATAAAAAGTATAAAAATTCATTAAATTTAAAATAACAGTATTTTTTTTCTATAAATGCTTTCATCTTCAAATAAAAAAAATATAAAAGATCTATCTTTCCTTGTTAAATAAACATTTACATTAAAAGGAATAAAAATGAAAGCTGTAAAAATATTGTTAATAATTTGGCATCACTTTTCTGATTTTTGCGATTTTTACGCAAAACCTGTCTTAGGCCAACTAAGATTTGATAACATAGCTACATGGTCGATGGTTGAAATTTAGAACAGTTATTAATGAATGTCTGTTCTATCTAGATTTCCACAGACTTTGCAAGTTTTTATATAGAAAGTTAGTTTTTAATGCATTTATATTTTTGTTTTTATTCGTTTTGAATAAAAAACATAACATTTTTGAAAAGTCTGTGGATTTAGTAATACTTCAACCTTATATGAATAAGAAAATCAAAAAATTATTTTCTGTACCTCTAGCTATGTTATCAAATATGTTTTCAAACTTGGCATGTTTAGCGACATTTTTTTTAGTTTTTTTTGCATAAATTCTTGTTTACATTTTAAAGCGGTGACGCAAACTCTGATCGTTACGTCCCCAACGATTATCGGATGCATTTTAAGAAAACAAACAAAACAAACGAGACACATTTTATAGAATAAATAACAAAGTTTCGCGGATTAATTTCTCTTGGATATTTGACTAATTTCAGATAAGTTGATTAATCCGATTTTATCTAGTGCATCTATTTGTCAATATTATTCTATTTAAGTTGTTTGTATTATAATTTTATTACTATATCAATAAAGATTATAAAGCAAAGTTTCGTGGATTATTTCCTCGTGGATATTCGACTAATCTCAGATAAGTTGCTTAATTCTTTTATTTTTAGTGTATTTATTTGTAAATATTATTTTATTTAATTTCTTTTATTATATTATTATTATAATATCATTATCATTATTTATGTGATGTATGCAACTGAGAGGGAAATTTTGAAACTGTACATCGGTTGGGAAGATGGTTGGGAAAATGAGTATAACTTTAATTTTGTAAAGCGAGTAATTGACACTAGTAAGATTACTAACAATGTGATTTCAATTTTATTAACAGTTTTTCATCCAAAAGCGTTGTTTACTTTTTTAAGTTTTCTTTTGCCAATTGAGTTTAATATGCCTAATATTGATGTGTTAAATAAAATGTGCCGAAAAATAAAACAAAGAAAAAAAGATTCTAAAAAGTATTTTGAAGCTTCAAAAAACAAAGCATTTTTTAAAATGCAACTGTCTCCAGCTCCACAAACAAAAAAACAAAAAAAATCAGCAGATGCAGATAATTTTTATATTTTAAATAGGAATAAAGAACTAAGTAGTCAAGTTGAACAATTAATTTCTAAAGAAAAAAATAATGTGGAGCAAATAGATAATTTAAAAATACAGGTATCAAAGTTGGAAACTGAAGTTATATATTTAAATTCTAAAAACAAGGCTCTCAACGCACATTGTAACTCATTAAGTTCTCAATTAGAGACTATGAGTATTAGGCTAAAACAGGAGGAGCAGTTCCAACTTTAAAAAAAAAAAAAATTAAAAACAGCACACCGTAAATTTGCATCTGCTCGTGCCAAAAATGTAAGATTGCTAAAAAAATTTAAATTTGAAAAAAAAAATGCAAAAATCAGTGATATAAACAAGAACAGTTGCCAAATTTGCAAATATTTTGCTAGCAGTGATAAGGATTTAGTTGTCGTTGATTCTTATTTAGACTATGACAACATTGGTTCCTCTGAATTATTCTGTGGGTTTAAATTAAGTAATCCACAGACTATATCAGTTAAAAAGCCAATAGTTGGTAAGAAATATACTTACATTAAGTTAGGAGATGGTAAATCTTATTCTAAGTTAGGTAGGCATGCTGCAGCTAGACGATCTAAACTTGCTTTTATATTCCTTCGATTATTAGCTTGTTCAGATTTGGAAAGTGATTTGTCTATGTTGTTTTGTGATTCTGTGTCTTGTGAAAAGTCTATGTTTCATTGTGTTGCAAATAAGTTGGGTTTAGTTAGGCAGTTAAGTGTTTCTGATGCTGTAGAGCTGCAGAGCCAATTAAGGATGCCCACGGCTGAATTCCGTAGGCTAAGACGTATTCTGTGTAATCTTGGTGCAAGGATTCTCCCATCTGAGCCCAAGATAAGACAAGAACAAGAAATGCGGACAATGCATGTTAGTAAAGAACATGTTACTGTAAAGTCCATGTTGCTTTATCCATCTGCGAATGAAGCACCTTGTTTAGTACCTGTATTGATGGTCAAGAATTTGATAACTTATATTGAAGAGGTTTTCAATAGTCTGCACGTTCGTGACCACTTCAATTCTGATGTCGGTTTTTGCGAAGAGGTATGGGGATAAGGGTGGGAAGTATATGAAATTCCATTTTGAAGTTGTCAATTCTAAATCATCAGGGTCTGTATATGATGTTCATTTATTTTGTATGTATCAGGGTTCAGACTGTCGTGAGAATATTGCCTTAATTCTCAGGCATTATGCCAACGACATTAAAAGAATTCAGTCGTCAGATTTTAAGCTAAAAGGCAAAATAGTCAGGTTGTTCTTAGGTGGAGATTTTCATTTTATCGATGATGTTCTGGGACACCAGGGTTCAGCTGCTAGCTTTCGTAGTTCTACAGACCTAGTTAAGTTGAATTCTCTAAGAAACCATGCTTCTATGCCTCACACACCTGCTAATTGTAACATCTTAAGGAGGACAATACAATCTCTGGAAAGTGCTTACAATGAGAACTTGTGTGAAGATAGACAAGGTGGAAACCTAAGAGCTCTAGGTAAGTTTCATAATTCAATTATTGCTCCTGTGATTTTCCCCATAATAACTTTAGATAATGTAGTGCCACCTGTTTTGCATATTATGTTAGGAGTTGTGTTAAAACTTTATAAGTTATTGTTGAAGGAGTGTAAGACTTTGGATTGTCAAGCTGTTTCGTCTTTGTCGCATAATGAGAATGTGAGAACGAATGAATTGTGGGCTGCTAAAAGCTTTGAATGTTCTAAAACAGCAGACTCTTTACGTTTATTAGGAAATCAATTTGTAGACGTTGCAAATCTACAGACTCGTTGGTTAGCTTTTGATAAAAATATTTCTGAATTGGAATGCATATCTCTAAACTCCTCCAATAAAAAAAAAACCTGTAAACAGCAAGAAAAGTGTGCTAGTATCAGGTGTTTAATTACTAAATATGATTGTAACATTGATTGGGTGCAGTGTGGTACGTGCCAAAAATTGTTCCATCAATTTTGTGAAATTATTGGTGGTTCGGAAAAGAATGTATTGTGTGATATAGAGAAGTATGAGTGTTTAGCATGTCAGGGTGAAGATTTAGAATGTTTTGACCTTTATATTTCTGAAAAAATTTCTTTTATACGCGCACAGCGCGAAGTTTTAGACGTTGAGTATATTCGATTGCAGATAGAGTGTGAAGACCTAGAAAAAATATCTATAAGTAGCATGGGGACTCATGAGAGGTCTCTTTATAAGGCCCTTGAAGATATGAAAGTTGAGCGACAAGCTTACCATGGTAATGTATTTGTAGGTAATCATTGTAAAATAGTATTAAGAAACCACTATAAACTTTGTAGTGTTATTGATGATGAAGCAATTAAAAATAGATTTGTACGTGTGTTTAGTGTTTTTAATAACTTGCAACCTATTCTTTTTAAGCGAAAATTTCTTTCTGATGCCGAAATTTCTGAGCTTCATCAATATATAAATTTATTTGCTATTGAGTTTCATGCTTGCTTTCCAAAAGAAAGTATCACGCGAAAAATGCATGAACTCATTTTCAATGTGCCACTATTTGTAAAATTGCATAAAACTATTGGGTTGCTGAGTGAAGAGGAGGGAGAGTGTTTGCATAATAGCGTAAATAAGGAATTAAGGCAGTTGCATTCAGTTAGAAATCAGGAGCAAAAGCTGCATCTTGTTTTAAAACGCTTTGAATTGCACAGCAAAGCTGATAGGAAGCTTCAAGCCTCTAAGGTGAGAAAGTGTGTTGTGTGTTCAGAGCGTGGCGAAAATTCATTTTATAGACAAGGTCTTTGTCTTGTTTGTGGTCATCAAATTTAGTTTAAATGTTTGAAAAGTTAAAAAAAAAATTAAACTTTTTACATCTAAGATAAATTATATAAGATCCTTAATTTACAAATAAAAGAATTCTATTCTGTTTTAATGCCTGTAATGTTTGTTCAAAATAATAATAATTTTTTATTACAATGATTTTATATATTAGGTAGATGCCCATTCTGTTCCTATTTTCAAAAGTTTATTATATCTATGCAATGCCTTTGCTCAGGTTAAAGAATGGAATAAAAGTCTAGCATCAAATGTATAGCTAACTATTTTAATTTGTGATCAGAGCAACTGGTATGTTTGTTGGATATGATTTTGTATGTTTATGTAGTTAAATCAAAAAACGTTATATCCTTTGTTATGTAATATGTAACATTTTTTATATATATTAGATCTCCGTTCAATTTTTATCATCAAAAGTTAGTTCTACCTTCGCAGGACCTCTGCTCTACATACCTCCTCTCTAGTTAAAGAATGGAATATAAGTCTCATTTATCAAGTTGGTGTAAAAATTTAGCTTGATAAATTAAGAAGTTGTAAACTTTATTATCACAATTGCCAAGTTGACCAAATGTTCTTCTGGTTTTAAATGAATTATGTATGAGTCTAGTATCATCTGGGTGTTCAAAGATAGTTTACTGCTTGAAGAACTTATCAATGGACCAACTAATTATAAAACAGTTTTTAATGAAAATAAAAACGAATTATCAAAAGATTTAAATCAGCTATTTGTGTATATTTAAACACTTTATTTTTTGTGAGAAGAGATTATTGATACAAGTACCATAAAATAATTCTACTACCAAAAGCTAGGTTAATTCAAAACCTTTAACTCAATTTTGGTCATGAATTATTTTATTAGAATTGATGAGTTTTTATTTATTAACTACCTAACACCATATTATTAGAACTTTATTTTGTAATGTAATGATTTTATCAGCGTTCCAAAATAATTTTCTAAATCAAGAACTTCTATATTAAAAAAAGTACTCATTTAACAACTAATCCCCCCTTATAACAACGTTTTTCATAATTTTGCGAAAAATGTGGTTTGCTTTCACAATTCGATTAAGGCTGTTTTAGTTAACCTTAAATAATTAAGTAAGGTTTTTTTGTTTTCATTATTGTCAAACAATAAGTGTATTTGATAATAACTATTAGGAATATATTTTTCTAATTTTTTTTTGATAAAAAGTAACATCAAATTACAAAAATTTAGCCAAATTCAATATATGTCATATTTATTCTAAACTAAAAGAAGTTTTTCTACTAATGCATTAAATGTTATAAGGTAAAACATTTTATTGATGTCTTAATTGTTTTTACAAAACAAAATTACCTCTTATATTTCAAAAGTTATAAAAGTTTTAGTAACACCCCTTTAGTCAATATTTTCAAAAATTAACAAGAAGCCGTTAAGCTCGGTTTGAAACAGCCGTGTTGAGTATATAAACTAAATTTAAAACGAATATTTCCATTATAAGGGTGCATGTTTTTATAAAACAAATTCACTAAAAAGATCAACTTCACTAAACGAAATGAATTATAATTGAACCTGTACTAAGTTAGTAAAAACTGGAATTAAGTAAAAACAATAACAATTTCTAATATAATCAATCACTTCTTTTCTCTAAGGCATTTACGGCCTAATATGTTCCACTAGTGACTATACACAGTTGTTCTAGTTGCGAACCTTATATATAAAGAGAACATAATAACATCGGAACTGAACAAGACTGAGAATCAAATTATTTACGAACACACAGGTTTACACAAACAAAGACATTAAATGACACATAAAACTTTAACGTTTAGAACAGTACAAATACAAAACACAATAACTTACAGAACACTGAAACAACACTTACTTTAATCTAACATGACCAACACTCACTTAACTCAAACGTAATCACTGAACAGTACTCCCCTTTTAAACCCCACCTCTCAATACTGGACATCTGTCCAAATATTATAATTTATCTAGCACTACCTTGCACTTATATAAAATATTTCTTCCTTCTCTTAAGACTATTACGGTTCCATATAAGTGGTAGAACTTTAATAGCTTCCACTGCGAAACAATAGCAAATTATAGATGTTTGGAGTATGAATGCTATTCTTGAGGCTCTCTTTTGGGATACATAAGGTTACAACTATCTCTCTTAGGGATAGTTGTAACTCAGTGTACAACATGCAAAGATGCTGCAAATTTTCATAATCTATATGTTTTAAATGAAGATGACAAGAATAAATGCGTTACATGGTACCAATGAGAAAAAGTTGCAGAAGGTAATGGAAAAGAATATATTTAAAAAATTGAAAAAAAAGGAAGAGTTGATGATCTTTACAGTACCTTTTCAAAATCTTTACTTTCATTTCTTTGACATTATTTTATTAAACAGAAACAATCAAAGACATATTGTGATCATAAGGTCCAACTTCAAAGTAATCCAGACACAGCCGTTCTTCACGTGGATTATGCTAAAAAAAATTCAACTTTGTGGCAAGATGAAGTGCAGTCAGCACATTGGCACAAGAAGCTATTGTGTTTACTTCTGCATTGTACCAAATTCATGATTATCAACTGTCATAGTTTCAGATGATTTAAGCCATTTAAAAGAATCTATTCTTGTATTTGTTCATAATTTATCATCTAGCCATATTGAATCAATCGTTAAAATACCACAGTCTTTTTAAATATTCTAAAGGCAAGGTTTGGACAGACGGGCCGAGTAATCAATTTAAAATTGTTTTATTGCATCAGCAATACTCTGGTTGGAAGAACAGCATGATTGAAAATTATTCTGGAACTTTTTTGCTGCTTACTGCATCGGAAAGGTAGATGCTATTGGTGGGACCGTTAAAAGAATAGCAACGCAAAAAATAATTCAGAGAAAATTTATAATAACCGATGCCATAACTTTTCATGAAGATGTTTAAAATGAGACTAATTTCAATGTCTATTTTGTTTCTTTTTTTTTTTTAATTTACATAAGCACCAGCAAAACCAGGAATATTTGCAGCGAAATTAATTCAAAACAATAATGGGAAAGTAGAAATGCAATTAAATTCAAGTGCCAATTATTTAGTAAAACAAAATACGTCTTCAATAAAAATCACCAAAAAACTTTAAAATGTTGCATATATGATAGTAATATAATATGGACGCGATTTGAAACTGATATAGGGTAACTTAATCAAACCTCGCCCACATCCGCACTGAAGTTGATGTTGATAGCTTATTCCTTCAGCTACAAAACTATGTAAAATTATTTAGATTTTATAAGAGTAGTTAGCAGTACCATTATAAATTGTACAGTGTGTCAAAAGTACTGATTCTCGTCCACTTAAACTCAATCTCGCCATGTTGATTTAAAGTCACCCACTCTGTAAATTAAAAAAGAACTTATACTTGCGTAGGGCGACATTATATACAGGTGAGTGAAATTAAATCTCGTTAGTTAACTTATATGCTCAATTGCACCATTTTAATTAGAAAAGTATAAAACCATGGGGATTTTGTGAATGCGAACTTTCTTCCTAGATTCTGACTTGAATCTGGATTCTGAGATCAATCTCAATTGTAATTTTAAAATGTGTAAATTAAGTATAGTTTGAACACATCAATGCTTAAGAACCGTAGTGATATGACAAATATTGTCTTCTTTTTGCCCCAGTCATAAGTTTAACTTTTATATTGAGCAGCCGTGGTATAGTGATTAGAGCATGGTACTCATTGTATAAGTGTTGCGAGTGCGAATCCTGCTCGAAACACTTTTACGTTATCGATAAAGATCGAAATGGGGAACCAACTCATTCAATGGTTAAGTCCTTGTGGCGGTGCTTAGTGATAAGACCATTTATTTACTAATGGTCTTCTTTGTAATAAGACCGTTAGGTCTTATCACAAATAAGACCATTAAAGTATTTTTAAGTAAAACTCATTAAAAAGTTAATAAGATAAGACGAAATTGTATGGATTTTTTGTTATATAAAAAAATATTGTCAAATATTTAGTACATATTAGTTAGTTTTGTTCTCGGGATCAATCAATGATTGCAATTCAGATAATATTAATTTTTTTCTGAACCAATACCTTTTTTTCTTCTTTTTCTTTGAGTCGCTTAGCAGCATTAACAAATCGCAGTTGTTTTCTTTCACACTTTTCTCTTTGCTGTTGGATTTTGTCTTGGTGATATTTCATCTTTGCTGAGTATATTTCTTGAGAAGTTAAAACGAAGTATTTAAGCTGTCCATTTTCTGTTCTTTATCTTTTTCCGTCAGATCTTGTACTGTAGAGCAATAATAATCCTTCAGTAGCTTAAATAAAGTGCGGTCGCATGGTTGAAGTCAGTTTGATGTGTGTGAAGGCATTTCAACTATATGTATCTGGTTCAGGATAGCAATACCAATTAGCTCAATAAAGTTGTGAGAATTGCGCCCATCCAGAATCAATAACTGAGAACGTTGTGGGCCAATGTTTTCTAAAAATGTCTTGGTAAACCATAGTTTTGCTAGGCCTTGTTTAGTCCAACCACTGTCGGACCAGCTCCTTTTTGTACCCGGAGTCGCGAACTCAGTGTTAAAACCCCATAAAGACCTGGATGTCTTTCCCTTCACTATAACCTGGGGTGAAATAAATATGCCCTTTACATTAACACATGCAATAACAGTTATTGACTCTCGATTTCCACTAGTTCGACTATGGAGGTTTTTTGTGCCTTTTCGTGCAACCACTTTTCTTGGTTTTACGTCAAGTTGTAGAACAGTTTTATCCACATTCCATATGGAATCTGGTTTAACGAGAAAACCATTTTTCACCATGGCGTCATTTAAAACACAAAAGTACTTTGACACTATATCTTTATCCATACACTGATGTAGAACTGAAGTTGTACCCTCTGGTTCTCGCAGAGTAAATTTATGCCCATGCCGGTGTTTAACCCTAGTCCACCACTGGTTGCGTGGAAGTCCTTTCTTAAAGTTGAATTTATGTTTTGCAGCAAGTTTCCTAGCATAATTCAGGAACTGTGACTTTCCAAAACCTACCCCTAACTTTACTGTATTGCTGGCATAATCTATATGTTTTTCTTCGACAGCAAAAGGTAGGGTAGGTTTTCTTCCTGCCTTTGCTCCAATAACAACTTTTTTTGTGGCAATTTGTACAATATTTCTGCCTTTCGCACTGATGGCTCTGATCTGATATGCTTAATTGCACTCATCATGTTTTCTTTACTCCATTTCAGGAATTTGCCCCGTTTCTTAACAGTGACTAATTAATCAATGGAATGATTGGAACCATTGACACGAGTTAAAGAAACATCAATTGTTGATATCTGTTTCATTTGACAAATGTCAAGAGTACTATTCCCAGATGTTGAAGGAGTTATACCATCATGAAGATGAGTATATTATAACATATTGTAGCCTCTGTTTCAGAAGCAATCTTTTCAACCGACATCCGGTGAAATCTTGGTGATGATCTACATCCCCCACCTCTTGTTTTAACCATGTTTTTTTTCAAGACATCTAGATAAATTAAATTGCAGAATGAATGTCATATTAATTTAATAAAATGCTCCAAATTTATAAGAGCTAAAATATTAACACGTGGTGAAAACCATATGTTAGTATTTGTAACTTAATCCCAACCCTAGAACTTTGCAGTACTTTCTTCGTACGCTTTTGGGAACCTCCCTTCCCCCCCCTTCCTCCTCAAAAATATGCGTACGTACTTTATGGATGGCCCCAAAAAAGAATAAAAGCGTTCTTATTATGCATAAAATGAGTTTTGGACCTTTTGAACCTAACGTTTTGGACCTAATGTTTTAGTTATTTTAATAACTAAAACATTAGCTCTTAAATTTAAAATAAATAAAACAATCGTAAATAAAATATGTATTATTTCTAAATATTAAAAAATTATTTCTAAAAACAAAACGTAGCATAAAAAGATAAAACTCCAAATTCTTTCATACCAATAATTATCAGGAAAAGAAAATGCAATAGCAGACAAAGTTTAATTATTTGCGATACTTTTTTTGTTCTTTATCTAGCTAATTTATTTGGTTTTGATGAACATGAGCTTTTTATACAATTACTCAACGCAGAGCCATAGCAATTTATTTTTTAAATAATTTCTTAGTAACAATACACAGAGGAAGAGTATTGTTTTGAAGCCGACTAAAAATAAATTAACGTGGATATCATCGATTGTCAAAGCAATTATCAAGTAAGTTTTTGGTTCATTTTTACATTAATGGCAAGGTGTTTTTGGTTCATTTTTACATTAATGCCAAGGTGTCGAATTAAGGGTAACTAATTTATAAAATAATTTCTTCAATAATATATAGAATAAAAATACATAAAAAATACATAAAAAATATTCAAAAAGATTATGCTCTTAATATGTATTCTTACGAAATTTTATGATTTTGTTTTTCAATTGTTTTTTAAATGTCATCGCAATTTAATGAAAAAATAATGGGGGTCACGGTGAAAGTTTTTTTTTTGTTAAAACTGCTGGTAGTGTTCTTAATATATTATGCTGCATCTATTCTCGCCCACCCGGGCGAGATTAAATGCATTTGGCGACAATATATTTATTCTGTGGGCGAGATTGAGTTAATTTGGTAGGTTGAGCAGAAAACAATTTAATGCATATTCTACCATTTTAAACGATTATAAATGTTATTACAATCAGAGATTAAGCAGTGGAGAACTAAATTAAATTATAATTTAACCTGCATAATAAATAATTAACTAGGTAGATTTTTACAGCTGGTTTAAATTCGGCAAATTAAGTAGCAAAAAATTACCGAAAACCAACAAATTTTCTTTAAGAGATTCTTTTTATTTGCGATTCTTTTAAGGTCAAAGTTGTTTTGATGTTGATAAAGCTGGTTTGCTGCTCTAAAATAACGTCTTTTTAATGGTGCAGCGTGTGAGTTAACTTACATATAAGCAATTAAAGATGGTGGGCGAGATTGAGTGATGGGCGAAATTATGTAAAGTTACCCTAGTATGAGTCTGTTCTGAAGATTACTATGTATTAACTATTTTAAAGAAGATGTAATTATATATGTCTAATACCTCTCTACTAAGTTTTAAATTTATTAAAAACACCCCATTCACCTGGTTTATAATTACCAAAATGCGCCTGGTCACGCCGTGACGTTTACCACTAGTTAATTAAAGGTGCGCCTGTTTGAAATATAATTTAAAAAATGTTTTTAAGCAACAAAACTTGTAAGAGTAATGTCTAAACTTTTTGTTTAATGCCAAGTTATTAATTTAGTCCATCTATATTAGCTGAATCGCAGCGTTGATCTAATAACTAAAAAACAATGAGAAAATTTTGGTCACGCTGTGAAGTTTTATATTTCCCTGCATGAATAAGAGGCTAATATATCTACCTAATTTTTTTGTTTTTTGTACATATCATGATCTAATTAAATAGTAAATTATTTTTATATCTATTTATTATATATATATTAAAATTATTTTTATATCTATTTTAATATTAAAATGTTGAAGGCTTAAGACAAAAAATAAAGACTGTTGTCACGCTGTGACAATCGTGGAATTGCTCATAAGATGCTGTGACTTAAAACATCTGTAATATCGTTTTAGAAAAATTGTTTCTGAAATAAACGATTCAATTTTTGTAATATTTTACTTAAAATACCTAGGAAAATTTAAAAAATTATATTCATTGCAATTTTTGACCCTCTCCCTCCCCTTCGTCACAAGTCGTCACAAAAGTTTAGACTCCCCCTAGAATATTACGTCACAAATAAATGCCCCCCCCCCTCCTTCCTCTTGGATAAATATAAATATTTAACTGCTGTTCTAAGTTGTCTTTTTTTATTTATTTCTTTTCTTTCAATTCAGCATCTTGTTTGAATGAAAAGTATTTCACGTTTTTGTTGCTTGCACAAACCGATTCAATCAGAACTTAGAATTTCATTCTGTGTCTGCAATTGTAGTTGAGCTGGGGCAATTCTATATTTCTGCGCGGGCAGTACATGGTCCAGGTACTAATTCATTACTAACAATATCGGTATCTTTTTAATCAAACTGCGAATTTGAAGTCGGAAGATTTTTGTTATGCATATTTATAGAAGGTTTATTAGTAGATAACGTTTGTTAAGTCCGAAATGTTAGGAATGTTCCTTTTTTTGATTGTAGAAAGAGCATTTAGTTCTTGCAACCAACCGCTTTGATTTGTAAATTTTATCAACTTTTATTTCATTCCACTTCTGAATCAATTCTACTTAAAAAGCCTTTGTGCTTTTTGTACGATATGCTAAAACGTTAACGTCAAAAATACGTTCATTCTATGAAAAGAGGTAGGCTCTCTTGTCAAACCCTTATTCCAACGCTGTCCTTAAGGTCTGAAAATGTAGAAAAAAATGACATCTTTATTTAAAAGAGAACCTGCTTAACCCAAACCCTCAGTAATTGTTTACACATTCCGCTGCATGTTTTCTCTAAAAATCAGTCGGTGTATGTGCGTACCGATGCACAAACCCCTATATACCCCATTTTGCCTATTTCCTAAAAATACAAGTTCGAGGACGCAAAGGACGCTTAACGTCGGAACATGGATTTGACAAGAGTGCGTCCGTGAAAAGAATTTATCGGCGCTTACAAATCAGAGCGCCTAAAAGTTTTAATAAATTAGAAACAAATTTTTAAAATGTGGTCAAGAAATATTAAATATGTACGTTTGAACAGATACTTTTAAATATTCAACTTTTTAGTTATATTGTTTTGCGGTATTATGTGAACTTTTTTATACGTAAACTTTTGTCACTACTTAACGCGTCAGTACATTAAGTCTAATGACATTAACATATATATATTTCGTCAATAAACAATCATTTTACAATATTTTTTGTAAAAATTAAAAATTAAATCTTATATTCTGACAGGAGCAAGTAAAAGACAATGCGTCTTATCAACCTGCTCCTAAGTTCGTGAAAATATCAAATAAGATTTATCTATTAAGTTCCTAAATTATACGTTATATAAGTTTTATACATATTACAAGTTTTGTACATACTATAACATATTACAGCTCATAAAATGTATAAGTTATAAGATGCATATATACGTGTTAACAAATCTATAAATAAATGTTTTCAAAAATACAAAAGAATGTTTTTATTATTTAAATCTAATAAATATCGTTTAACTGCTCTTTTAAATAGTTCAATTGAAGTCATGTTTTTCTTGTCTCTATTAAGGAAATAATTGCACAAACGTGGTCCTTGACATGTAATTGAGAAGTCTGTTTTTCTAAGGGATGTTGTAGGGATGAGAAAGTTGCCAATGGAATGTCTTGTAGAGTATTTATGATTAATTAAAATAGAATGCGGTTGAAAATATGTTGGAAGCATATTGTTATGAATTTTAAACATAAAAAACAGATTTTGATAGATGTTTAGTTTATAAATATTTAAAACAATAATTTTTTTAAGTAAAGGCTCGGCGCATGCATATCTACCTGCATTCAAAATTAACCGGCTCGCTTGCTTTTGTTTGGTATTAATTTTTTTTAAAGATGATGAATAATTACTTGCCCACACTATATTGCAATAACTAATGTGATTATGAATAAATGAAAATTACAAGCTTTTTAAGCACATTATATTCAAAAGGTGCTTCGTTTTGAAAAGGATCCCAAGAGCTTTTGAAATGATGTTTTCCACTAATTGGATTTGATTTTTCCAGTTTAAATGATCGTCAAATACTATACCTAGGATTTTCATTGAATGAACTTTTTTTACTTTAATATTGTTTATAAATAAATCAGGAAGTTTTAGGGGTATGTTATCAGTTTTCGAAGGTTTCGTGAACAGAATGTATTTAGTTTTATCAATGTTTACGGACAGTTTATTGGCTTTAAACCATTCATTGAGATTAATCAGCTCTGTGTTTACAGTAGAAAAAACAAATTTTAAATTAGACCCCGAAAAAAAAATATTTGTATCATCAGCAAAAAAAACAAAATTAAGGAATTTTGAAGATAAGTGGATGTTATTGATATATAAGAGAAGCAGCAGAGGACCAAGTATTGAGCCCTGAGGGACACCTCAACTAATAACTTCTAACTGCGTACAAGTTAAATCATACGTCACACATTGTTTACGATTTTGTAGATAAGACTCGATCCATTTTAGATTAGTATTTTGAATTCCATAATTTTTTAATTTATAGAGAAAGACTTCATGGTCGACAGTGTCGAATGCCTTCGATAAATCAACAAAAACTTCAAGTGTATAATTATTGTAATGAAATCCTTTCAAAATATTGCTAGCCAAATCTATCACAGCATGTTCAGTGCAATGATTTCTCCGAAATCCAAACTGTTTAGGATATAAAATATTGTTTTTATTAATGAAGTTATATATTCTATTATACATGATACGTTCGAGAACCTTTGAAAAACAGGAGAGAATTGAGATAGGAAAAAGATCTCATTGCATCATTCCGAATTGTATTTGTTTAGAGTTTCGTTTTAAAAGTAAATTATATATATATATATATATATATATATATATATATATATATATATATATATATATATATATATATATATATATATATATATACAAAAGCGATTTTACGGGGGTAGGGGGTGTTACACCCTCCAAAATAAAGTGATTTTCAAGTTATAGTCGGGTTTTTTTACTAATTTAGTTGGCTGGTCGGCAGTTTGATACAATTCAGTCGGTTATATTTTCGTTTTGAGGACCTTTTTTTTAAAAGCTTGTCGGTCCTTTTTGAGGATTCACCCCCCTCACTGTATTCGTAGAATCGCCTCTCTCTCTCTCTCTCTCTCTCTCTCTCTATATATATATATATATATATATATATATATATATAAACTTTTTTTATATTTTTATAAAACACAATTTTTGTGACGTCACACTTGTTTTACCCCTAGTCACAGATTGACACCAAAGTCTGCACCCCCTCCCTATCCTAGATGCGTGACGTCGTCTATGGACAGCCCCTTACGTTCTCGTTGCAGATTTACTTCCTAAAGTTCGTATAACTGCAGAAGCTAGTAAGCGACCGGGGTTGATATTTGACCGGGTTTGATAAAACATAGCCGGGGCCTGCATTAATATTGATATTCCTTATAAATATATTATTGTTATTTAAAATTCATGATATATTTTATATAAAGGTATATATATCATCTCATCGTCATCATCATCATCAAGCATAAAGTTGATGATGATAATTAAGATGATTCTGATGATGATGACAATGATCATCATCATCATCATCTTAATCATTGGCATCATTATCATCTTCTCTGATACACACTCTAAATATAATTACTACTCTCATACTATCTCTAAGATCATTGCTTTTTTTCCTATCTTTTAAAGAAACCATATATCCATCTGATCTACTTTGTTCTTCTGGATGAAAGAACAAACAAGCCAGCAACCTGGATATTCTAGAAAAGTCACTGGCCATAATGTAATAAATTGATTATTTGAAATTTTTAAACTGAGTTAATAATTTGAAGAAATATTTAAAAACTGCTAACAATTAGGGTGTTTAAAGTATCCTAAAATAAATTTCATAAGATAAATTTATTGTAAAATTGCATTTACATTTAAAATATAAGTAACTTTTTAATTGTAATTTTAATCATTAGAATTACATAGTTAAGCTATTCAAGTATTTAAATGTAAAGAATAATAAGAAAAAGCGAATAGATATTTCAGAAGATCCATTATTTTATTGGAGTCTCGTGAAAAGCGAGTTGCCAACGCTAGCAAACTTGGCAAAAGTATATTTGTTAACCCTCAAGCTCATCAACAAGTGAGAGGGAGTTCAAGGTTTCAAAGTTAATACAAAAAGATCGCATCAGACTTACAACACAGAATGTTGAAACACTTCTTTTTTTTAAATACAATTTAAGGGCTCTTACTTCTTCAACATATTTATGTGATACCCCTGAAGACTTTACACCACCTAATTCAAAATTCTGTGTCCAGACACTATGTCTGGGACACAGAATCAGAGGAAGAAACTCAAATTATTAATAAGTGTCTTATTTCTTATTTGTCATTGTAAATATTTATGAATTACATTATATTTGTATATATTATTTTTGTGACTTTTTCTTATATTTCCTTAAACTTTCACAAAAAATTTTAACTTGACAAAATTTAAAAAAAAAGCAACAAAAACAACAACAAAAATCCAGCCTTGGCTAGTAACCCCTGCAAATTGTGATTGTTTAGCCGAGGCCAGGGTTTGCAAAAACCTCTGTTTTTAGCCGGGGCCGGGACCCGGTCACTTACTAGCAGAAGCAAACAAAAATTTAATTTTTATTTCCATCAACCCAAACCAATTAGCTAGTTGTTTTAATCATCAGTTTGTGCATGCTTAAAAATTATTTAGAGACACTATTTTATAAATATTATATAAGTTTGTAAAAAACAATTATAGACTTATATATTAAACGATTTTAAGAACTCAGGAGTTTATTAACATCATATACTATTTACACGAGTATTATTAGTGAAAACTAATCAGCTCAACGTCAAATATAAGAGTAGCCTGTTTAGGAATAACAGGAGGATGACCACTGGCACCATAGGCATAATCAGGAGAACACGTTAACGTTGCTCGTTCACCTTTTGACATTTGAGCTACACCTTCGTCCCAACCTTTAATTACCTCACCTTTACCTAAAGTAAATTCAAATGGTTTACCACGATCACGAGATGAGTCGAATTTTTTCCCATCAGTAAGTGTACCTAAAATATAAAATTTAACAAGATGCCAAATAAAATAATTACATAAAAACCAGAAATTTGAAACCATAAATTTGAAATTTGACTGTCATTGATTTTTGATTTGAGAAATAGGATTATCAAAGACAACTAAGTCCCACCACTAAATTTTTTTTTTACACATTTAGAGAAAGTTAAGGCTCCAATAAAAATAGATTTTTTTTTGATATTATTATGTAGCCATTTTTAAAAACTCATAACTAAAAAAATTGTAGGAAATACCTGTGTAATGAACTTTTACTCTTTGACCAGTTTTTGGTTTGCTACCTAGAAAAAAAAAAAAAACACTCATACGTTACGAACATATAACAGTAGTATTAGATAAAATAATGAGTTATAACACCAATATTATACAGTAACAAGTAAATAGTAACATTAAAATTGATATGAAAAGTAGTTGAAGCAGTGAAACACATGAAAAAATTAAAAGATTATAAATAAAAATAATTAAAACAATGTGTATCGATAGCATAATGGACGATGCTGATTTATAAAAATATTTAAAAGCTGTTTGACATTATTTGAACATTTTTACATATGAAGATTGTCACGAAGGCTTTTAAATAGCAAGTTTAACCATACCATACCTTATAAAAAACGTTTAGATCTTAACTTGTTTGAAACACATTATTCATTGTGACAGCTATAGCCGTTTTATGTTTTAAAGTTTAACATTTTTAAAATATTAATTTAAATTGTTAAAATTGATTTACTGTTTAAGTTATTTAAATATTTTTAAATTAAATAAGTTAAATAAAAATTCCTTTCATAAATTACACTTTAATTTCTTTGTTTTTATGCGAAGTGTACATACACCAAATAGTCATAAAACGCGACAGTATACATAAGTTTCCAGTTTTGTGAGACATTTTGTCCTATAATATTACTGATAATGAATGTATTTTCATTAGAATTGAGTTTTTTAGACTATTGTAAATTTTATACTTATTTATAGAACATTATATGTGAAGGGTGCAATAGCTTTACATATGCGAATTAGGTAATGCTTTCAGACCCAAACTTTGCTACTTAGCTTTGAAGTTAACTAGGTTAAATTTAATTATATTTTAATAAATTTCTTTTCTAATGGACAGAAAACATATTTTAAGTTATCTTGCTATTAGGATAGTGAGACAAGACTTATTAAAGTACTTTTTTAATTCTGTTTTTTTGGCATAGTATACATTACTGAATAGTAATATATTCAATATTTGTTTACTCGTAGTCTTGTGAGAAACAAGAACTTTAAAAACATTCACTATATATACAGTATCGGACAAAACAAGTGCAACCAAATAATGCTAATTTATTTTCTTTATGTAAAAGTGCTTGTTATCTGCTGCCAACTTTCCCGTAGACCGATATTTGGTACATAGTCTTGATACGGTCCATTTTTTCACGCAATATTCATCACAAATACTTTTTTGTGACATTCCACTTACATAATCGCCAATAATTACCTTTCTTAGTTCCAATCCAAGACTGTCAGTAGCCATTGTTGCACTTGAAGTCATAAAAATAATAAAAATAAATAATCATGCTTCTTAAGGCTTACCGTGTTACATTTACCTTGTGATGATACAATAATGCTCTATGGAACACAACGTCTTGGTTGAATGTGGACTATATTGATGTAATGAAACACTTGTTGTATTTCACTTCTTGTATTGGTGTTCTTCGATAACTTTGATAAAACTCACTTCGATAAACTGTCTAGATAATACTGCCTTATTGACTTCCATATACTGACTGAATTACATGTCGGTTTACATGTCTCTTATATAGTAGAATGAACCTGTGTAAACCTGTTCTGGAAGATTCTAAATACTTTTTTTAAATGCTTCTGGATGCTTCCAGATGATAATATAAAGTGTTAATAATATGTTTATAAACATACAAATTATTTTTTACAGTAACAACTTATTAAAAATTAAAAAGTTAGTCACCTTCAGCCCCTAATAACTCTGGGCCCTGCTACACTATTGTCTGTCTGTATGTAGATATTTATATAAATATATATTCAAGGGGTAAACAGATTTTATACGTTGAACAGTATCACACCCCTTCTTCATCTATTAGGCTGGTGTAGATGTATTTATAACACATTGTTTCCAGTTTAGGATGTTGAATACTGGATCTTCTTGACTCAATTCATGGGTTTTGCTTGTGTCTCTGTTTTTATGACTAGGCAACTCATTCTATCATTTCTAATGAGGGTACTGCTCTAAAATTCAGTTTTATGGTTCTGAGGCTGGCTGGTACTCAGGTTTCCCGAACCTCTGTGGTAGCTCTCAGATTGGCAGATTCCATTAACAGATGTAAAATATTAAAGTACTAACAGTGCCAAATTGCACGTGGATGGTATCCCAATTCGTACTTTTGGTGTGCATTATAAAGACCACATTTAGAACCCTTTGTTACGGTTTACAGTTTATTAATAGTAACAAAAGCAATTGCTTGGACTATTGAATAGTGTATTGAGTACTATCTGTGCTTTGAGTCGAGTTCTTTAACAAATTTAAAAATGACTAAAGTACCAAAAACTACAAAACACAAAAAACCGTCACCACCAACTTCAATCATTCACTAATATTAATGGTCTTAAAAATAATTTTTCTAATGTTGAATCCTATATCTTGCAAAGTTCACTAGACCTACTTGCTCTTTGACTGATTTGAGTTCAGCTGTCTCATCTTGTGATCTTAGTGTTGATGGTTATCTTCCTTTTATTTGTTAAGACTCTAATAGTCACATGCTTGGCCTGGGCATTTAAATTTGTAAGAATTTACCTTTTTGCCAGGAAACTAGGTTTGAATCCACAAACTAATCTTTTATGTGCTTTCGTTTAGCACTACTTCACTTCATTGCCTTTCTCTTTGTTTTATATCATTCTACTTTAATTCCAGACTGCACACTTTTCAACGTTATTTCTGATCAAATTGACTTTTGGTCCAGACAACATACCTGTTATAGTCTTCTAGGAGTGTTTTCCGGAGTTGTCTTCTATACTTTTAAAACTGTTTAATAAGTGCTTATCAGCGTCTTGTTTTCCAGTCTGTTATCCGTATTTTCAAAAATTGTGGTGGGCGATCTGAGTCATATAACTATCGTGCCATTAGTTTTCTTTCTATGATAAGCAAGGTTTTTGAATCTTTAATTAACAAACACTTAATCTCTCATCTTGAATCAAATAACTTACTTTCTGATCATCAATATGGACTTCAGTCTTCTTGTTCTACAGCTCATATGCTAACAGTAATAACCAATATTTTATTGTGCATTATATATGTGGTTTTATCGTGCATTAGATATATATGGAGAAGTTAAGGACATCACTCTTGACATTTCAAAAGCTTTTGATGAAGTTTGGCATGCTGGTCTTCTCCATAAGCTTTCTTCTTATGGTGTATCAGGAAACATCTTTAAGATTATTGAATTCTTTCCAATCATAGTATAAAAGTATGTTTTTTAAAAACAGCTTTTCTTTCGAGCAGAGTGGGCACTCTGATATATATATATATATATATATATATATATATATATATATATATATATATATAGGAATTTAAAAGTAGGAACAATTTAAGTCTTTATTAAAACAAATTTATATTATAAATGTCAAAAAATATTATTTTATAAAAAAAATTTATAAATAACTCTTTAACTAAAAATAAAACAAGTGCAGTGTTAAAGGTTTTCTTCTCAATTTGTCTCAATTGAGACAAATTAAGAAAAGCGTCAATAGACCAGGAAAGTGTCAATTGACGGGCACAGAACAATTTTCAATGGTAAATTATTTCTTGAATACCCTTCCTCGAAAAAAAAAAAAAAAAAAAAAGCACTTTAAATGAAAGTTTTAAAAATTATGCAAAGACACTATCAGTTACTTCTTGAAAATACCAAAAACTTCATTATATTTGCTTAGATGAAAAAAAAGAATCATTTAATCTTTGTTTTTTATAAATTATTTTTTAATTAAAAAAAAAATTATATTTAGTATATATTACTATAGTATTATTTTTCAGGATATTTTTTTCATGATGTTTCTTATTAAAAGACATAAATATCTTTAAAATTGGTATTTATCATTATCATAAAAAAAACCAAATGCGTGAAATTAACATTTATATTGCATGTAACTTTTATTACATGCAAGATAGGCCAACTTAAATGGAAATTTTAGTTGTATTTATACAGATGGTTGTAATCTTGTTTTAACAAATTTAATTTAAGATAAAAAAGTTGTTGAACGCATCACAATAATACTGTCAAAATATTGTTTTGACAACTTATCACAATTGACTGTCAAAATATAATCTTGACTCTTAATTATGAAAACTTTGAAATGTTTTAAAAATTATTTTCATTCAATTATGAAAACTTTAAAATCACTTCAAAGTTTTGACTTCATTTAAAGAGTATTTAATTGACATTTAAAAATGACATTTAAAATATTTTTTAAAACACAAATAAAAAAGCTAATAAAAATTTAATTTCTAAAAAAAGTTAAAGCTTTAAAAACATAAGGTAAAATAAATATGAAAATACAAACCGTCTCCTTCTTTAATAACTTTTCTTTCGACACCCATTGTTTTTTTTACACTAGATGAGCAGTAGTACAACGAGATAGTTAGAGAGAAGGTTGAGGCAATTATCATGCGCGAGCCGCACTAAAAATAAAATCATTGATCACACTGTCTATGATAAAAGTATATAAGATTTCATCAAAAATATTTTTGTCAAAAAGTAGTTGTTTCCATAAATTTACTGTTCCCAAAAATTTAGTACTTAGATTGCGCAAGATAAAAAAAGAGGCCAACAAAGGCAAAAATGCAAATTTATTTCTTATTATTATCTATTATTGAAGTAATTATCTAAGTAAATAAATAAATAAATCTAATATTTTTAATAAAATTCAAAATTGTTATATACTTATAGAAACAAGGTAAATTAAGAGTTTCATACATGATAAATATAAATTTTTTTTTTTTTTTTTTTTAACGTGATATATAAATGATCATCTAGGAATATTTTTTTTCAAGAATGGTTCTCTGTTCTTTTGAGTTCCAGCACTCAACTGCACATTTTAGAGTTTGAAGATCCTTATCATGAATTAAATTTTTGAGGCCGATGATTTTTTATTTTTTTACTTCACATTATTGTCTCCAGATTTAGTTCATGATTATTGCACAAGCCTTTGATGCTATCTAAAAAAAGGTTGTAAGGCTGTTTTATTTTTCAGCTGCGACTTAATAATATCATATGTCATTTTAATATTCATCAGGCGAATAAATAAGTTTAGCTTGTTTTGTAGTATAATTATTGATATATCTTCAATAAAAAATAAGGTATAAATGTAATTTTTGCTATGTTTTAAAACGTTGAGGAGTGACTTAAGTGCGTTTCTTCAACTTTATCAAGCTTTTGCATTAAACTTTTTTCATGCTCACACAGCTTAAGACCATACGTTAGTATTGGAACAGCTTAAGTTTTATATAACTGGACAATGGAGTTTGGGTGAACAAAACGGATTCCTGATTGAATTAAGGTTTGGATAACCGCCCGGAAATTAGATATTCGGTGATCAATGTTTGATTTATTAAGTGAGGCAAAAGGTAAACTTTTTGTGTTTCCCATGTAAAGACTAGACGACTAAGTTTATCATGAAGTTTTATTTGTTGGTGGTTGAGAGTTATTGTGCAGTTTTCAATTTGCTTTTTTCCGGTGAGCAGGAACTCGGTTTTGTCAACATTCAATTTTATGCAATTTTTGTGTGTTCACATATTACATATATTAATAAGCTTTTGTAGGTCAGAGAGGGTGGAGCTAAGAAGTATAATGCTATCAGCATATGCTACAACACCTGTATATTTCCATTGATTGATGTACCTTCGACGTTTTCGTTTCTAGTAGGTTTTGAGTATAAATGTTATACAAATGAGGGGAGAGAATAGATTCCTGTTTCACTCCTTGCGTTAGATAGAAAGGATAAGATTTGCAATCTAGATAAGAAATAGAAGCACTGCTTTCATAGTATAATGACGATAGGGTATTAACAATATACAGACGGAGTTTTTTTTATCATTGTACAGTCTCTTAAACAGAATGTCCTAGTTGCAGCTGTCAAACGCTTTTTCATCATCTAGGGAACAGAGATAGACAGGTGAGTTGTTGTTGTAGTGTTTATTTGTTTCACTAATAGCAAATTCATCGTGTAGATGAATTTGCTATTAGTGAAACAATTGAGCTATTTTTAGTGAAACCGAATTAAAGAAGATGAGTTTCTTTTAATTCTGGACAGATTAGTAGGATGAGATATTCTATTAGTTTCGTAAAGATTGGAATGATGCTAATGCCGTGGTCGTTATTTGGATCAGTTAAGGATTTTTATACGATTTAGCAAATGGTATTATAAGTGATGTAGACATCGATTTTGGGGTCTGTCCATGATTAATAGAAAAGTTAAAGAATTTTCTGAGCCATCCTGTTAGAGCTTGACAGCTCGCATTTTTTAAATGTTCAGATGATTTTCCGAAGGTGTCGTTGGATTTGTTTAGTTTAAATCGAGAAATGACCGTTTTTATATTTTCATCCGATATTATTACCTCGTTGAATTTTGTGCAAGGTGAAATTTTTAAATTTTTTGAGGTATATGTGTTTGCTTTAGAGTTTAATCCATTTTCAAAACTGTAGGCAAATTCTTTCGTGATCGAGTCTTTATCTTTTTTATTATTTATGATATACAATTTCGAATTTGCATCTTTTTTTATATTTCTGAAAGTTTTCCAAAAATATTTTGTATTTGTATTTTTTAACGTTTCGATTTTTATATATTCTTTGTACAGGTTTTTGTTTTTTGAGCATTTTTTTACAGTATTGTAAGTGCCTCAGATGTTGATTTTGTAATAACAGTATATACTTTGATAAGTTCTTCATCGTAATTGCTGTTCGTAAACTTATGAAAATAAAAAATAGTATTTAAGCGATTGTTATATAATTGTAAAATATTATTGTTATTCCAGGCATTATTTGGAATGCTGTACTTGTCTGAGTTTTTATGATTGTTTTCTTGAGAATAATTTCCAATAATTCCAACTTCAATCAATACTGGTAAATGATCACTCATGTTTTGAGATAAAAAAGGAATTACGAAACAATTGGAATAAAGAAGAGACATATACCTTGAGAAAACTATGTGATATATGTAAAACGCGTTTGGTAATGTATTATGATGATACGTTAACTTAGGTTCAGAGCCGTTTGTTACGTCCACTAATTCCAGTTCATTCGACTTTGTAAAATTTGATAAAACTACAAAGTAGTTATTTTTCGTAGAGCTAGCTCTCTTTTATGAATCATATATTCCGTGAGGAAAATACTGAAAGTCGCCAAGAACAATAAATTCAAAAACACCCTCGTAGTTATTAATAACGCCTGAAATTATATCCAACTGACTCTTGTAATCCTCCAGTGATGTTTGATTATTGCCTGACAATGAAAGATAAATGCCAATAATAATAATAATATTAGTCTGTTTTTTTTTTTAATTTATTGCGAAGATATGATCATCTTCATATAAAATAATAATGTTTTGAAACAAATGTTTCCGAATAAAAAAACGTTTCCGCCAAACATTCGACCCTGCTCATGTTTGTTAGCCTGGTGGAAGAATGAAGAGTTTGTATTTTTATATATATTTTTTATTATGAAATGTTCTAAATTCGATAACCAACGATTTGGTATGCTCAATATGAGACTTTAGAACGTGAAAGTTGAAAATACATAAATTAAATGTTGTTGGAAGTTTATCTCCCTTAAAAATATTCCTTAAATCCATTTTGATCTATGAAAATCTTTCTGGTTTCCGTTAGATTCCAGATTTTGAGATATGTTAGTATATAAACGTTTTTTCGGTATGGTTTAACTATTATATTGTTACCCCATAAAGCAGGGTTAAATTTTTTTTTTTTGTGTTGTTTACGGAAACTTTGTATGATCTGTTGAATTCAATTTCTTTATTCAATATAACAGATAAGGAGGAGATTCCTATTTCTGTTTCTAGATTTGGTAGTCTACTCCTCCGACAAAAATGTCAAGTTTACGAATTATTCTTTTACCTGCAATTGTTTTATTTTCAGAAATTTTTGTTCCGAAATGTTAGACTATGAATTTTATTTTTTTATTATTTATTTTTTTATCATTTATTTTTTCAGATATTTTTGTTCCGAAATGTGAGGCTATGAATTTTATTTTCTAGTTATTTATTTTTTTATTATTTATTTTAATTATTTATTTTTTCAGAAATTTTTGTTTCGAAATGTTAAACTTTGAATATTATTTAGAATTCAATTTTTTAGATTTTAGACAAATTTGATTTTTTTTTTCAAACATTCAGATTTGAACAAAATTCAAAATCTAATTTCGTATTTTATTTTAAGATATTAGGTTTATAAAATTCAAAATCTAATATTAAAAGATATAAAAATTAAAATCAAAAAAAGATGTATCTTAAAGGTATATGCTCGAGAAAAGTTTCTCAAAAATTCTCCTAAAAATGCCTATATAGGTCTACTACAAATCCACTAGAACAATTTTTGCTGCGTAATCATAATAATCAAAAATGTGCTTCTTGAAAAAGAGTAACCCAACAAAACATTTATAGAAAACTTATATGATGTAATGAAGCTACTAAATGGTTTTAAAAAAAATTAATCCAAGAGTTGGCTATGTACATATTGTTCTAAATAAAATTTGCATTGATTCAGAAATTACAAAATTTGGCATGTAAAGTTTATAATCTATACCTTTTTATATATACTTGATACATGGCATTATTCTCCTAAAGAACTTGAGTTTATGAACAAAAAAGAATTGTTTTGCAAGAAGAAAGTATATTATCACACAAAAAAAAATTAAAATAAAATAATTTTAATGTTTACATTGGTTTTGTAGAGAAAAAATATATATAATAATATAAACTACACTTAAGATTTACATTAGGTATCGTCTTTTGTAAATTGATTTGGTAAAATAATATACAAAAAACAATATACAAAACATGTACGAAAGACAATAAAAAACCCAAACGAACCAAGGAAATGCTAGTTCGCAAAAATATTATTGGAGACTTTGCAAAAGAAATATCATTATTTAATGATATTTTGGAGTTATGCTCTGGATAATAACATGTCATGTTTTTCCAATCTTTTCCAGGGATTAAACATTTAAATAAAATGTCAAGTTTTTATTTTCTCATATCAGTGAATGAATCCAATAATATTTGTCATATTTTTGAAAATTTTCACATTTAAAATAAATTTTGATTGGTCGCTTATTATTAAATTTTGATTGGTCGCTTATTATTAAATTTTGATTGGTCGCTTATTATTAAATTTTTTTTTTTTGAAGCTTCTGTTGCTTTCATGACTTAAAATATTTTTTTTATAAACTTTTTGATTGTTCTTTTGTACAACAACATCTTACAATTTTCACAATCGTTGAATATGTCAAAATTGCAAGATGTTTATTAAAATTCAAAAAGTTTGCTTGTTTCTGTAATTTCTAAATTTATTAAAACGCACTCTTTCACATACTTTTGTAAAAATAAAAAAAATTTATTTGGGGTATCCTGTAGTTAAAGTAACAAGATCGACGATCCTGTTATTCTAAGGAGATTATACTTTGATATTCTGTGCTCCATTTACTAGCTATTAGTCTTGGGATATCTGATTTACTTATAGTGTTATTATTATTTATTCATAGCTTTACTTCTCTTCTTGCAAAGGCAAATGCGGTATTATTCATTGGCAATATTTATCTTAAAGCAAGGTAACTATTTTATATTAAAATAGGGTAATACGAACAACAACAGGAACGGTTTGCTTTTTCAGATTATAACATTATATTATACAATGTTAAAAAAATTATTGAAACTATTTTTTGGTTTTGATACATTATTAAGAAAACATTATAAATGTTATACAATTTATATAATTTATACAATTTTTTTTTTGAAACTTATTTTACAAAACTTTTATTTTCATTGATTTAATAAAATATTTTTAAAATATTTAATTTTGAAAATTATCACCTTCCTGTAATTAATTTGTTACAACTAAAATATATTTATAAAAACACGACGAAAATTTAAAGTTTAAATCTCTCTGTTAAGTTTCTATTATTTTTGGCTTTAAATGATGTTACAAGCAGTTTCCTTGATAAAGTTATAAGAAGTTTGGCCTATAAAGTTTTTTTTAACATTAGCAAGTGTGTGTGTGTGGGGGGGGGGGGGGGGGAGAGGATTTTATCAAAACCATTAAGCTGCATAATGGTAACTTCTGATAATCAAAAGAAAGCAAACACTCTTAATGAATTTTTTGCTTTGGTTTTTATGCAAAATGATTCATCAGAGAATTTTAAACAAGATGTTCTTCTCAAAATTTGCATAACACGCATAAATCAAATATTTTAAAAGAATGTTCAGAATCTTTGTCAAGTCCTTTAGCATTAGTATTTGTAAATTAATCATTACAGAGAATATTCCAAAACTATGGTCCTGTGAAAATATTTCATTATTCAAGTAGGCCAATAAGTTAGACCCAACTAATTATAGATCGGTTTCATTAACACCAATCGTTTATAAAAATTACGGAGCGAATTACCTGAAATCAGATGATGGCGTGTCTCATTAAAAACAATTTAACTTCTAAGAAGCAAGATGGTTTTGTTAATTATAAAATTTTTATAATAAACCTTTCGGTAACATTAGATTTGATCACGTAAGAGTATGGAAAGTATTTTTTGATTTATGTTTTATTCTTGGATTTTGCAAAAGCACATATTTAGTCTCTCAATTAAAAATTTTTGAGAAAATGTTTGGACTTGATTTGCGTCATTTTGGTTGAATTGGTGTAAAGTTTTTATCAAAACGATTTCAGAGGGTTTCAATAGGAGAATATATTTCAAGCTGAAAGTTGGTTAATTATGGAGAACCGCTAGGTTCAATACTTCTTCTATTTGTAATCTTCATTAAGGAAATAATCAGAAAGTTAATTAACAAGTTTAACCTATATGCAGATGATGCCAAAAGAATTTCAATCAACCATTGTCATTTTGATATTACTTGAAACATAAACATGTTAACAAAATGATCTTTAACTCTGTTCAATGAATCATGTTTATTGGCATAAGGAATCTAAGGTATAAATGTAAACTAAACCAATATTTTAACTGAGACAACAATAGAAAAAGCACTAGGTATTTTCGTTTCCAATAATCAAGGGTGGAGTTATTACATTAATTCAGCTATTGGCTGAGGTAGGGCCGTCCCGAAGAAATTTTAATGAGGAAGGGGGGGGGGGAGGATGATGTACCTGATTTTTCCGTCTAAAGTCAAAAACAAATTTTACCGACTAACTTATTTAAAAAAAAAAAAAAGTCGTCGTTAGCCGACATTTGCCGACTGCATTAGGGGCTTTAGACCATCAAGTAAAGGGGGGGGGGCGGCGATTTTTCAGCAACCTCACAAATTTTTTTTATATAATATTCGTATTCAAATTTTTTTATATAATATTTGTTTGAATATTACTCTTTTTCTGTCATAATCTTGTACTTATACTTATATATATTACTCTTTAATTTTTAATTTTATTTTTTAATTCTAAATAAACTACTTTAACCAGTGTAACAATGAAATGACGTCATATATTGGTTAGTAGTCCTGTTGAAAATTTGCGCGGTAGAGCCTAATAGCGTACCGTTATGGTGACGTCAAATTGTTTGTTTGTCCGAATATCAATCCCACAACTACTAGCGTTTTTTAAGAAATTCTTTTGTTTCTGTGCAATGTTTGTCCGAATATCGATCCCAAAGTGCCTTACGTTTCTGGAAAAAATTCTATTTTTAGACCCATAACGGTACGCTATTGAGTCACTTTTATATAGTACGTTGAATGTTTAAAAGCGAAAAAGAATTTATAGGAATTTCTGAATTCTAATTTTTTTAAATTTAATTACTTATTATGGTTTTTATTTTTGAAAATAAAACATTACAACACATTTTTTATTATTATTTTACTTTTAATGACGCATATAATATTTTAAATTAATCTAATAGTTGTTTCAGTAGAAACCAATGCTTTTTATTTAGCAGGTAACAGCAATTAATTTGAGTAAATTGAATGGTTAAGTAAAGTTTTTGATCAAATGTTTTTGACATAAACGACACTTAAACTAAATAGTAAAAAAAAGTTATTTTCAAAATCAGTAGTTTTGTAATATTAGTTTAATATCAGTTTACAATAAAAAAAAAGCAAAAAGTTATAGATTGTTGCCATAGTTATTATTATTTTTTCGAGACGCAATGAAGAGAACTAATCCATTTCGGTTGCAGAGTAGTTTAGATTCATTCTTTACAGCATCGAAGAAAGAAAATTTTGCTGAAATACCTTCAACTAGTTTTAATTGCTATTCAACATGTTGAACATGAGAAATCAGAACTACAAGACAAAGACATAGACGGAGAAAGGCAGAAAAGGAATGATATCTCACTTGACATAGTTATGCCTGTTTCAGAAAATGAACAGATTTTAAGTGAGCCTCTACCTGACTCTGCATCCACTAAAATTAGCCGAACATGTTTAAGTCATATTTCAAATGCTGGGTTTATTAATGACATTGGAAACTTTGTCGGCACAATTGTTGATGATATAACTATAAAAAACCGGTTAGAATTACCATGGAAACCATCAACTGACTGCAAAATGCCGCATTCAGCTCACATTAAGAAAATTAAGCGAGAAAAGCGATATCTTAATCATTCTCATTTGGAAAAATACGAATGGTTAGTATATTCAGATAGAAAAAAGGGACTATACTGCAAATACTGTGCCTTATTTTCATACCATCGGGCAGGATCTCACAAACAAGTTGCACTTCAAAAGCTAGTTAAGCAACCATTACAGGTGTTTGCTAAACTGTTTGGGAAGGACGGAGATTTAACAAGTCACGAAAAAGCAACATATCACAAGGAAGCTGTTGAAGCAGGAAGGTATTTTTTAAAAAACTATAATAAACCAGCAATGGATATTGTAAACAGAATAAACACTCAACGGCTTCAACAGGTTTTAGAAAATCGCCAACTATTGACACCTATTGTGGAAACAATTATATTTTTAGGAAGGCAAAATATTCCTTTTAGAGGCCACAGAGATGATGGCAGCTTATTAGACATAGACAATGACGATTCTGATGTAATGACAAATGAAGGTAATTTTCGAGAGTTGCTAAAAGTTAGAGTAAACTGCGGCGATTTAAATTTAGAAAATCATATGAAAACAGCTAGAGCTTCTGGAACATATATTAGCAAAACTACCCAAAATGCTTTAATTGAATGCTGTGGAGAAGAAATATGTTAACCATTTTTCGAGTTGTGTTATAGAGTCAAATTATTATGCTATTTTGTTTGACGAAACAACTGATGCATCACATCACAAATGACAACAATACTACGCTATTTGATGGCTGATGGATCAGTTCGAGAAGATTTTGTTGGATTTGTTGATTTGCATGATCAAAATCATCAAACCAAAAGTAATGCAACTATTTACAATGAACCTATTCTTGACGGCAAAGCCATTGGTTAATCTGTTATAAACATGTTGGAAAAAAAGTTACGTCTTTCTTTAGAAAAATGTGTCGGTGTGGGAGCAGATGGTTGTAGTATTATGTCGTCATTACAAAAAGGAGCGGTAGTTAAAATTCAACAAGTTGCATCAAATGCTGTTTGGTGTCCATGTTATAATCATGCTTTAAATTTAACTTTATCTAAGAGTTCCAACGTACAAGCAATAAGAAATTGTTTAGGGGTTATTAGCGGAGTTGTTGCTTATTTCAATGCTTCTGCCAAACGAAATTTTATTATTAAAAAAATGCTAAATTTACAACTGCTTTCACTCTGCGAAACACGATGGGTTGAGAGACATGATGCTTTGCTGACGTTTAGTGTTGAGCTTCCACAAATAATTGATGCACTGGACAGTATATCTAAATAGAATGACAGAACATCTTCACTAAAAGCAAGAACTTTATTATTACCAGTTAGAGAAAGTGATTTTATTGTATCTTTAGGCTGTGTTTTCCTTAAAAAATGGGCTCAGTCAGTTGTTTCAAAAAAAAAGTTTAGATTTACATAAAGCAAAAAATTGCATTCAAGTCCTGTTAATTGTTTTAAAACATAAAAGAGAAAACTGCGAAGAAATGTTTAAGGAAATTTTTAGAGCCGCAGAAAAAACAATAATTGAAAAAAACGGTAGTTTTACCTACAAAAGAATAGTACAACGACAGACATGTCGTAAAAATATACCTTCAGATTCAATGAAAGAGTATTACAGGCGATCAATTTACATTCCTCTACTTGACGCGTTGATATTGCACATAATTACACGTTTTTCTAATGAAAATTTACAATGTTTTCAAATCTATGCTTTAATGCCAAAAAATATTGTTACACTGACTCATAAAGATATTGTTAAAACTCTTGTTGCAATCAGTAATGTCTATGGCGTCATTCTTGGGCTAAGAGAGTATCCAAAATTTACCTGCACCTGAATTTACATCGGAAGTTGAACTATGGCAGTGCAAATGTATAAGGATGAAATGTGAGGAAGGAATCACTACCTACTGATCTTTCTGTTGTTTTTGATTTGTGTGACCAGGTGCAATATCCAATCACTCATAAGTTGTTTAAAATTCTCAAGTCATGTCCTGTAAGTGTCGCCAGTGCTGAGCGTAGCTTCTCAACCTTGCGAAGAATTAAGAATTGGCTGAGAACACGAATGACCGAAAACAGACTCGTCGGATTGGCTTTACTTAGTGTGCACTGAGAAATTCCTGTAAATGTTGAAAAAGTGATTGAAATCGTAAATTAGAATTTGTAATATGATTAATTAAAATAATCGACAAACCAAGTATGTTTTTTTTATAAACGACTAAATATACTATTTATTTCGAATACTATTTTTTTCCTGAAAATATAAAAATATAGAAATTGATAAGAATAGTTATATAAAAACTGATATACCTGTTTTATGTTAGAATAAGTATATATTAATTTTAGAATAAGTGTAAATTTATAATAAAAACTATAATAACTATGAAAAAATTTTAACTTTTCTAAATTTATTTAGTGTATATTAGTGTACAATGTTAAAACTATTATTAATATTTATTATTACTAAAAATGTTATTAATATAAAAATTATTAATATTATTAGTGTACAATGTTAAAAATGTTTTAATTAAGAACCAATTATGCACATTTTTGCCGAAAGGGAGGGAAAAAAAGGGGCAAAAAACCCCGGAACTTTTTATTTTCAGCTGCAGCCGCGCTAGACAGAAGATCTTGCTTTACAAGCTTTTGGACACCAGACTAAGATTCAGCTGAGATTACCACTATAAAACTAATTGGAAAAGGCCACAGGAAATTACTGCGTATCTAAAACCGTTGCATTAGTTTCACCCAAAAATC
>NC_061165.1:41880044-41924326 GCF_022113875.1 Hydra vulgaris
TTTTTAAAAGGTCTATGACCTATTTTTCAATCTATATGTATTCTAACTTGACAGTAGCTGACGCAGAAGTTGACCCAGATAGCAGATTTAGATTGGGCCAACGTATGTAAAACCATCGCGAACGTCGGCTCTTTTTTCCAATGCAAAACCAACGTTGATCCAATGTCATTTGGTTAATGATAAAATTATTACCGACTGAATTAAAAACATCTGGCAAATTTACATTGGTCCAATGTATGTAAAAGCATCGCAAAAAGTTGATTGTTTTTACGATCTAAACTCAATGTTGATCCAATGTATATATCTCGACATTGATTCAATGTATATAAATCAACGTTTTTCCAATGTATGAAAAAACATCGCAAAAAGTTGATTGTTTTTACGATCTAAACCCAACGTTGATCTAATGTATTTATTTCGACGTTAATTCAATGTATATAAATCAACGTTTATTTAATGTATGTAAATACATCGCAAAAGGTTGATTGTTTTTACGAACTAAACCCAACGTTGATCCAATGTATGCGACCAAACATTGCTATAGCGAAATTATATAACTTAAATAATCTTCCCTGATTATTAAAATAGTAAACCACAAACATGATTTTTGTTTCGATGATCAAGGAATACTTATTTAATTATATGTATACATAATGGCTGTATATAGTAATAAATATATTTATGTATATATAAATATATATATATATTATATTTACATAAATATATATTGTATGTATATATAAAAAAATAGAATTTAATGAAAATTTAATTCCAAATAATATTGTATACAACGTTTTGCCAATTAAAGTTCAACGTTAAATCAACATAAATACAATGTTGTGCCACTTAAAATATAAGATTTATTACTTATATACCGATATAACTTAATATACCGATATGTCACTTTTTTTCAAATTTCGTAACAGCCAAGGTACTGAAACAAAAAAACAAAAAGTTGAAGGTATTTAGTCAAATTAGCGATCAATGTTTAAAAGTATTTTCATCAACAATTGTTATAACAAATTTAACTTTTTGCTTGTGGTTTTCTATTTTAAATACTTTCACATCAAACTTTTATTTTAAAAAATTAGATACACTAAAGAAAAACTCAAACTAAGTGTTAAAAATTATAGACACGGTGAATTGTTTTGTTTTATTAAGCAATTAGGGCATAAGATGTATTTTAGTATAAATTTTTTTCGCTTCTTTTTTTTTAAAGGTGTTATAAGAAGTCTTAATGGTCTTGTCTAAGCACACCGCTACCAGGAGAATAGTATTTAATAAGTTGGCTCTCCGTTCCATAGTAACATTTATGTGCTTCGGGGATCGAAATCGAAACCCTTGCGCCACGGCTGCTATTTGATCATCGAATTAAACATTTAATAAATCCAATAAATAATCATTATTAATTTAATAAGTCATTTAAAAAGCAATATAAATTTAAATATGTATTTCAAGAATTTAACAAAAGAGCAAAGCAAATAAATCATCAAATGACTGAGAATAACATCCTTTCGGTAAACCTTTGCTACATTTTTTGGCTAAGTAATTTCGTTAGTATAGATTTATGTCTAGCTTAAAATCTATATACAAAATATGAAGCTTCAAAAACTAATAATTAACTAAATAATAATTTTAAATTCTACTTGAGGTTGAATATGAGTTTCTTCCGAAAAGTTTATCATGTGTGAAGGTAAGGTCATGATCGGCAGCAACACATTTTGCTATGAAATATTTTTCAGAATTATTTGTTTTTGAATGTCTTTCCATCTAAACCAATGAAAACTAATTAAGTCTTCGCTTCTGAATCTGCATTTTTTGAAATTACTTTTATATTTGACTTAGCTCTGTGTAATTTACACTTATCCACCAGAATATTATGGATTTCAACTGCCGGTAAAAATAGATGCTTGATATCATGTTGTAAGATTTCCAAGAGCTATGCCGAGATTTGAAGAATATCCGCCTTTGACCAACTCTATAGCATGTCTTGGAAACTTTTGAATTCTATGATCTGCTAGAGTTCTCTTACTTGATTACCATTCATCATGTTCTATAGGTAAAAAGTAAAATATTAAAGATAAGCAAATTTAAAATAAATAAGTGTTAAATATATACCATAAATTAAAAGTTTAACGTCACGCAAACAAAAATACCTGAGGTTTTATTATTTCAACTATATATTCTAGGGGATCTGGTAATGAACTTTAGAGCTCATTATTATTATGTTTGTGATGAAAAATATTTTCTTCCTTGTGATAAATCTTGTTACTGTGTATAGCAGGTATATCTACCGAAGACATCTATAATAGTCCCTTCAACCTGGTTTTTAAGCGAAGGTCTTGTATCTAAGCCCTTTTTTGGTAGGCGCCTTTGCTACTTGTCTTTGCTTCTAGCGTATACACAAACTATTTGTTCCATTGTGCACACAATGTGCACAAACTATTTGTTCCATTGTGCACACAAACTATTTTTTCCATCTTTTTTGCCATTAACCTAAACATTGTTACATGACACAATGCCTAATAAAAAGCGACAAGCAGATATGTCAAATAGCTTATTTAGTTTAGAATCCAGGTTACGCTCGATATTTGCTTTTGCATGTTTACGGTTTCACAATGGCAACCTCTGTAACTCTCTTCACTTTTGGGTTACCAAAGAGGGCATTTTTATTTTTGGCATTTTTTCAATTTCTATAACTAAAATATTTTGTTTGCAATATTATTATGAGATACAAAATGTAATTGCAATGAATTGATGAGAGCTGTGGCTAAGCTTTAGGGCCTTAATATCAGATCTTGGAGAGGGGCTTCTGACTCACTAGCCACGGCGCTCAAAATAACATCAATTTATTAAAAAACTAAATAATTTAATTTTTGCACAAAATGTTAACTTGATTGTTAATAATATTTAAACATTTGTAAAACGTGTTTATTGTTTATATTATTTATATTGTTTATATTAATCTATTTTAACTACGTTGTATCAAGATTATCTTGAAAAGTAACATTTATGAAATACAACCAGTTAAGGGTGTTAAACTAAGCCAAATTAAAAAGTAAATTCAAATAATAAAAATTATTAAAATTTTTTTGCTGCTTATAAATTCGATTGGTTTGCGCATAAAAATGTTAAGTTAAAAGCGGTAAAGACTAAGAAGTTACGAGGTTAAAAGCGGTAAAGACTAAGAAGTTACGAGAAGACTAAGAAGTTACGAGGTTAACAATTGTTTACAAACAAAGTACATGCGTGCTTTAAAAAACGAAGAAAAATAAGTTTTATAAAACAGAGAAAAATAGTTTATAATACATGCAAATCCACAAACTAAATCGAAGTTCCGCAAAGAAATAATCATTTAAAACACTAAAGTTTCCTATTTTCTTTACTTACATACAATAGACGTATCCCGCATTCCAATGACGTAATGACATCAGGCAATGATAAAACGTAAATATCGAAATAATTGTTTAAAAAATGAAAGTAGAAGATGCTCTGATAGATATACAAAATTATTCAACTGAAATAACAATTGTTTTAGAAATAAATAGAAATTTAAATACTTCACCTAATTTTAAATCTGCAGATAAAACTTTAACTTGGTGTAAAAGTTTAAAATACTTGCCACTATTCACTATTAAAGAAATAGAAAACTACAGAAAAAAAAAAAAGCTAAAAACAAAAGTATTGCAATAAAAAAAACATTTAAAAGAGGTAAAAGATTTAAATCTGAACGATTTATATCATCAGATAGTATTTACACTTTGTGTAACCTAACGTGTATCATAGTAAAAGCAAAATGCAAAGCAAACATGAAAAATGAAGTTCGTGATTTAAAAGTTTATATTAGCAGATTGACTAGCTCTGTTAGAAAAGCATATTGCTCATGCCCTGCTGGAAATAGTGGTTATTGTAATCACGTGATTGCTTTGTTATTTGAACTTGCAGAATATTCTTTAAAGTGGATCCATGGTAAAAAAACTAAAATCTTTAATACTCTTGATTTCAATTTTTTTTAAGTTGAAATATGAACAAAAACATATTATGAAAAAGAAAATTTCTTCAAAAAATAAAAAAAGCTATTTTAAAATGCTGAGTCAGCATAAAAATACACAAAAAGTGAGTTATGCAAAACAGCTATTACTTATAAACTACTCATGCAATCAAGCTAAAAGTTTTACAAATTAGAGAAAACACATAGATTAAGTGCCTGAACTAGGATTTTTTTATATTTTTATGTACTTTCAAAATGGCTGCTATATTAGTGAATATTCCAAATATATGACAAAAACTCGATAGGGAAATACAAATTTGTCACTAAAAAAAATTAATTCTGTTGAAGATCTTAGTTCAGGCACTACTTTAAAGTATAATAAACAACTCCTGAAAATTTGAATATTTAACTATATGCAGATCCAGAGCAATAGTTGCTCTAAGATTACTACATTCAAAAATATAAAAAATGCAGAAAAATGCAAAAGAAATTTAGTATTTAATAATTTCCTGCAGAATATGACTCTAAATCTTCAGTTTCTTTTTCGTTGTCTATGAAACTTTTTCTACGAGCTCTTAATTAAATTTTTTAAATAAATTTTTTAAAAAAATAATTAAATAAAGAAAGTTTAAGTTTCTTAGAGCTTCTAGATGATGTGACCGTATCAATATTATTTACAACATGGTTTTCTGGAAGTGAGGAAGTACAAGTGTGTCGATTGCCACAATATAAACGTTTAATTTTTCTTCTTATTTTATTTCTCTTGTTAGCCATTTAAAGCTGTTCAACAAATAAAATATCTTCAGACAGGTTTTTAAATATGCTAATTTAATAGTTTTGAAAAACTAACTCAATAACTCAAATATAACTCACTCACAAGATTTAATAGTTATAGTAATTTACGAATAAAACAAATGAAATACAAATAACAGAATAGTTAAAAGCATAGTAGATATATTTTAAGTAGCACAGACTTTAATTTTTTTTATTTTGTAGAAGATAAAAGATAAAAATTGACAAGCTGTTTTGGTTGCTATGCGCGTTGCTATGAATAGCAACTGAGATAAGATGTCAAATCTATTACTTTTAATAGTGTTTTAATGTAAATAATGTATAAAAACCACTTTCCTCTTAAAGATAGGTAGTTTATCTAATAAAAACAATTAAAAAAAAAAATTCATTTTTTTTGCATTTACTTGAGTATGTACCTGAAGAGATTGCTTGTACAAGTAAATCAAGGCAATGGGGCATTCCAGGTCATAAAACTAAAACAATTAAAAATCCTGTTATGTTTACAAATGTTCAAAAATTTGAATTTAAGCGTGGCATTGAGGCTACTTTATATGATCCAAGACGAATAAAGTGTAAAGAAGAAACTTTAAAAGGAAATATTTGCAATCTAAAATCAAATGTTGTTTTTTTCAATAAAGATATTGGTATTGTTCATTGCGTACCTGACATTTTTAGTTTTACTAAAACATCATTTGGAAATTTTCCAATTGGTTCTCCTTTATCTTATCAACTCCAGATAAATGAGAGCTTTGATTTTATCACTAATATTGAAAAACTTGAAGCAATTTCTTTTAATGTGTCTAATACCCTGCCTCCTTTACCTCTTGGCTTTTATAATAAAAATCATTGCTATATACCTCGCAATTGGAAGCTTAATGAGAAACAAAACGATTTTTTGCTATCAATAAAAGTATTTTCTGAACAAAGCAGAAAGTATGAAGCTGATACAGTTACACAAAGTACAAATCAGCTGTGGTTTAATCTAAGAAAATATCGCTTAACTTCAAGTACTTCTCATAAAATTTATATACGCAAAAGACAATTTGAAACTCTTGCTCATCAGTTAATTAATAACACACAAAAAGTTGATTTGCCTAAATTTATTCAAGAGTCTTTAGACCACGGGCTTGCTTATGAGCCACATGCACAAGAGAAATATATTGAAGTTTTGAAAAATAGATTAAATCGCAATATTTCAGTTAGGACAACTGGAATTGTATTACAACCTAACTTATTTTGGTTATCTGCAAGTCCGGATGGTCTTGTATATGATGAAGAGGCTAAATATTATTATGGTTTAATTGAAATTAAATGTCCTAGAATGAAAAAGCACTTATCTATTTCCGAATGTTTGAATGATAATGATTTTTATATTGGATTAGACAATGGACACTCATATTTAAAAAAAGATCATTATACTGGTTATTATACACAAATACAAATGGCAATGGGGTTAAGTAATTCCCAGTTTTGTGACTTTGTTGTGTACAAATTTAAAGGAATTGCTATTATAAGAACACCTTTTGACAATCAGTTCTTTTTTAAATTAATTACTAAGTAAAATAATTTTTACATTAACTATTTTTTACCACAAGTATTGGACAATAATGTAAAGAGCAAAGAAAGCATACCCTCTAAATGTAAATATATGTTTTTACTTTTGATCTTATTTTTTAATAAGTGGTGGCAAAAAGTTACATAAAAGACAAGTTACTGTCCATAGTTGGTTAATTGAACCGTGAAACACCAAAGGAATTTTATTACTTATTTGGCAAAATACTTTAATCCTACGAATAGCACGTTCTACGTGAATTCTCAATGATGCAATGGTTTGACTTTCTGTAGCATCTTCTTTATTCAGCTGTAGTTGTCCATTTAAAAAAGATGGTATATTTAATTTAACATTGATTGTGTTTAAATGGTCTGAAATGGTAAACCCACGATTAGCCATAACTGAATCATTTTTGTTCCATAGTTCTTTATTAAGGAAACCTGATCTTACAACAATTTTTCTGTCAGAAATAGATCCATCATAAAATTGACTTGCTTGAAAAGTTATTGCTCCTGAAGGAGAAATACCTAACAATCCTTTGTAAGTTACATGATGTTTATAACTAGAAAATAAAGAACTCTGGTGTCTCAGTGATGAAGGTTCCTGACAAAACAGTTCAGTACAATCAATAATGCATCTTGTTGATGGAAATGTCATCTTAAAGCTTTCTGGCATAAACTTATTAACTTGTTCGCGTGAAGGCCAAATAGGTACACTTCCCAAAGAAAAATATAGATAGTTTGTCCATGTTATTAAATAACGAGATGTTGTTGATTTTGAAATTTTAAATAACCAAGATGTGTGCAAAATTGTAAATCCGTTTTTTAGCCACACTAAAAACATAAATAACTGATTTTCTGCGTTTAATTTTGTTTTTGGACCAGTTTTTGCCTGATTACCTAACCTGTGCATATTTTCAGATAATGCTGAGTTGTGGTATTTAATATTTTCACCATTTTTTCCTGGATTTAAAAAGTTGTACAAATTTATATACTGTTCATGTTCTATGCCAGTAAATTTTTGGAACAGTTCTTTGTCTGTTGACATATTTTCATAACTTAGTATGTATTTATTTTTATATTAATTCAGTTGATTTTTTATTTTTTTATTTTTAGATTCTAAAATGCTTATTTGAGATTTCAACTCGTGTTTTTCTTTTTCCAGTAGATCAATTTTGTTTTGTAGTTCAACACAAAATATGCAATCTTTCTCAATTTCAAAATCAATTAATAGTTCTTTATCGTTATTTTTAAAATTATTGTCTTCATTTCTAGAAACGTTTTTAATATCAAAGTTTTCGATAAATTTTCTTTTTTTAGGCGAACATCGTTTTTGTACATCAACTTGTTTTTTAAATTCAAAAATAGATGGAAATGCTTCTTTTTTTAAAGTTTTTCTGCCAATATTGGATAAAAATTGAATGTCTTCATTTTTAAAATGAAGCTCGCATTTTAGATTCGTGTCCTTAATAACGAAATTATTATTACCACCTTTTCTTCTAAATTGAGAAATAATTTTTGCCCACTTATTTCGACGAGCAGTATTCTTGGGTATTTTAAAAAATCCAATTCCTGACCTTTTTTTATATTTTTTATATTTTGAAAATCGTAAAAAGAACTTTTGCATTAAGGAATACAGCAATAAGTTCCACTTCCTCCTCCTTTAGTTAATGTAGAACAGGCAAAATCACTTTGAACATAGTCATAAGAATAAATATTTCTTATGACTATGCTTTGAAGTAATAAAAACTACGTTAACGCTTTATCATTGCCTGATGTCATTACATCATTACGTCATTGGAATGCGGGATACGTCTATTATCTAACTTTATATTGTTTGATTCCAAAATCGACCTACCCTAATATATATATATATATATATATATATATATATATATATATATATATATATATATATATATATATGTATATATATATATATATATATATATATATATATATATATATATATATATATATATATATATATTATATATATATATATATATATATATATATATATATATATATATATATATATATATATATATATATATATATATATATATATATATATATATATATACATATATATATATATATATATATATATTAGGGTAGGTCGATATATATATATATATATATATATATATATATATATATATATATATATATATATATATATATATATATATATATATATATATATATATATATATATATATATATATATATATATATATATATATATATATATATATATATATATATATATATATATATATATATATATATATATATATATATATATCACCTTGTAAATGTTTAAAATCCATTCTCTTTTGTTTTGGTTTAGATCAGGTCAAGTTAAATTTTGTTTTTCATTTATTTGCCATCAATCTGCGAAATACAAATAAATTTAATAAAAAAAAAAAACAAAGTAAAAATACAATCAAAAATCAATTAAATTAATAGAATACTCAAATCACAAATTAACAAAAACTAAAGAAATCATGGCAAAAAATGTGATAAACAAAATCTTAATTAAGATCTGGAAAACTAGACATGAATGAGAGGTTAGAGTTAGTAGACATGAATGAGAGGTTAGAGTTAGTAGACAAATCAATCTAGACTAGTCAATAAAAATGTGATTTGGCACTCAACGGATATATTGAAATAAAAAAAAAAAAAAAAAAAAGAAAGAAAGCTAGGGAAAAACTGTTTATAAACAGCTTTTTCTCTAACTTTCTTTCTTCTTTTTTATTAATTTTTTGCTGTTTTGAAGTCTATTTATAAGAAATCTTAGCTCTAATTTGAGCATGCTGTTAGCAACTTTTAATAACTTTTTCTTTTTTTTATAACTGGTAACTTTTTTATAAATACTATAAATAAGAAAATAATAAATAACTAATATAAATAAGTTTTGACTTTTCATGTTATATATTACAATATACTATATAAAAGATTTGTTTGTCATTTGGTATTTCATTTGGTTCCTTGGTTTACATTTTCTGTGTAATCATTAAAAACACAGTAAAACTTTTTAAAGCTCTACGATTGATAACTTAAGATCAGCAAAAAAGGTAAACATTATTACTAAATCATCATAAACAGAATTTTCTACTTCATAAATTTGGTTATAGTGTATCAAATATAGAAATAAATGATTTAATTTTAAATTTATCTTATGATAGGCGCAGGGGCAATTTTAGGGAGAGGGGTGACTCCTTAAAAACTGCCGACTGCTGTCTGAAAAAAAAAGTTCTAAAAAAATTTGCCGACTGAAATATGTGAAATGCTAACTAACCTACTATATACCTTAAAAACCAACTATGAGTTGAAAATAGCCATCTTTAGAAGGGTGTAACAATTCAACACCCCTTTACCCCGTAATGTCGCCACTGGATGCAACATAATTAAATAAATCTTCGTAATTCCATTGCTTTTTTTATCTTTTTATATCCTTTTGATAGTTCCATATTCAGTATTTGGTAACTTGTTTTTTACTTATTGTTACTATGTTTTAAGTAAAATGTCAAGACGTTGCCTGTTTCAATCTTCGTAACTACTTGTAATATTTTGTTATATAATATATGATTTTGACTTTACATGTAAAGTCAATAGACAATGTTGTTTGTGTAAAGTTGAATAAAGAACGGTTTTATCCATTGCCCGAAATGAAATGTGAATTTTACATTAGTTTGTAATTTGTGATGTGATTTGTAATGTGAATTGTTTGTAATTTGTGATGTAATTTGTAATGTGAAATTTACATTGGTTTGTATACAAACCAAAACATACTGGTCCACACTATAATTTCATAATTATAATAAGACTTTCATTGTATAGTTGACATAAATATAAAAACATTTTTAAAATTTAAAAGATGAATGTTTAAATCATTTAAATTAAATGGTTTAAATATTCATCTTTTAAAGATTAAAAGTTCTTTAATCCACCATTTTTATATAGAATATGCAATATAAGGTATTGTACACAATGTAAAAAGGCTTTGAAAAAACTTGTGTATAATGCAAATTCTTATAAGTTTTTTTAAAATTATACATATTTTCATAGCAAAAAAAAAAATCTTCTAATGTTTTCACTTTTATTACATTAACACATTTATAAAAAGTTTTTAAAGAACTTACCCACGCACAAATCCAAGATTTTATTTAAATCCGAATTATCAGTACATTTGCGTCGGCGAACTCTCATATGTAAATTTCAACGTTATTTCAACGTTTATTTTTCAAAGTTATTTCAACGTTTGTTTTTAGTTGAAAATAATTTTTGAATCAACGTTGAAATTTCAACGTTTTTTTTTAAACGTTGAAATAACATTGAAGTTTTTTAAGTACCCTCCACCTCCATATAAGCACCTACGCTTTTAATCTACCTACTCAAAATTTTATAATACTTTTTTTAATTTAGAGTCTCCTTATTTTTATAATTTCCAGCATGCCTCCCTTATTTATATACGCCATTTGCAGACCCCTCTTCCCCTCCGAGCGTACGTACTTTATGGACGATCTTAGGGATGCAAATTACCGTGAACTGGTGAAAATGAACAACAATACCAAGTTTACTAATTGGTGAAGGATAATCACTAATTGGTGAAGGATAGTGCATGGTATAACTAAATAGTGTGTTATTTTGATTCAGATGACTTAAATATAATATAAAGAAGTTAATTTTCAGCTGCCCTCAAAAAATTTATTTTTCACCTACTTTAAACATCTCGTGTAAGTCTCAAATAGTGGTTCTGTGGTTCGGGCAATTAAACTAAATAGCATATCTTAAAAACTGCTAATCAGAACTTTATAAAAATTAGCGCACATCAAGTTTAAATGCATATTGCTCTAATAAAACTATAAATTATGGTATAACTTGTCTTTTTCAGATTTTATGGTCATTTAAAAATGACTTTTCTACAAATAACTTGAGTTTTCTTCTGCAAACTTTAGAAACTATGATTCGAAGTTAAAAAAGAAAAAAAATTAGCTAAGAGTATTAAACAAAGTACAGGCAATATTTTATTTTATTATACTTTCACAGTTTTCAAAAAGAACACATCAAACAAGTTTAATAAATGTGCACAAAATAAAAAATTAAAACATCATGTATTGTTCAAAGTCATCCCGAATCAGCTGTTCATTCTCACCCCATTTTGGAAATGCGGATATGGTCATATAAAACCAGAAAGTTAAGATATTTACTGCATAGTGCTTATCAGGCCTAGGAATATTTCAGGAAGCTGAAAAGTATAATGTTCTTTTACAAAAAAAAAGGGTAGCGATTAGGCCAACAGTTTTCTTCTATGATACAAAAATGTTTCAAAAGCGTTCATAGTCATCCGCCCCCCTTCCGTTCACGGTACCTGCTTTTGAAATTCTATATCTTAAACGTCACTTTATCAAAATTTTTATACTTAAACTATAGAATAAAAAAATTATCAAATGCTGATTTTCAACATACAAAATAAAACAAATTATTAACGCAAAATTAAACAAATTTAATGCAATAATAATGTAGCGTAAGATTTAAAAAAGAATTATTTATTCTTCGTTTTCTTCATCATATTCTTCTTCGTAAATTTTGGATTCGTCATCTTTAGATTTATCATTAAACTCTTTTATATTATAAATACTTTCATCATCAGTCCTTCTATTTTTACTGTTAATCGTGTCTATATTTTCTTCGTCGTAACCTTCTTCCTCATCATCTCTTGTGTAAATTGGTAAACCATCATCTTCAGGCAAACTTTCTTCTTCAAAGATATCTTCTATATTTGAATTAACATCTGTAGATTCTGACTTATCAAGTATATTAGTAGGCATACTTTGTTTACTCGTAACAGTTTGTTCATTTAATTCTGATTCACTGGTGTTTTTCTGCGTCAGCGGAACACACGTAACTGTATAAATATGTATATATACATATATATATATATATATATATATATATATATATATATATATATATATATATATATATATATATATATATATATATATATATATATATATTAAACAATTTAAAATGTATTCTACAAAAAGAGTGCTCAATGTTCTTAAAAGAACAGAGCAATTACAAATTAGTAGAAAATCACTTAGAAAAATTTTCTGATGAGTCTTTATTGATGAAACACAGTGTTAAATGAGAAAAAATTTTGCTAAGTGATTTTTTACTAATTTATATATTTATATATATATATATATATATATATATATATATATATATATATATATATATATATATATATATATATATATATATATATATATATATATATATATATATATATATATATATAAATATATATATGCTTGTACGTATATATATGAACACTTATTTACCGTTGGATATCATAATTAGTAATAATGCAACAAGCATCAACAACTTCTTCATTCTTTCCTAGAAAACAGAGCAAAACTTATGAAAATAACAAAAAGTCAATTGTGCATTTGTACATTAAGTAACATAAACTAAAAAGCAACAACTGTATTGAAAATAATATATAAATAATATTTATATATATATACAAAATAATAGAAAACATATTAATATAAATCGTTTATTCTCACTTTTATTTCACGCGATTAGAAAAAAACCAAATAAGCAGATTTCTTGTTTGTTTATAAATAAATCATTACGCTGAGAATTTTTTTGAAAAGTTTCTTTAGAACAGTAAATTGCATTTTCATTGAAATTAAATAATAAAAGAAACTTCGCAAACTGAGTGAAAAGAACACGCTGCATTGTAAAATTATAATAAAAAGATTTTCTTGATTTCAATACAGTTTTTGATTTCTACTTTTCCAATTGGTTTAAAATTCAGCAATTTCAAAAAAATATATATATTAATATTGTTTAGTTATAAAATGTATTTTTAAAATTCTTGCGACCCAATCAGCTGTGGCAGAGTAGTTAGAGCACTTACTAAAAAAATAAAATAAAAAAATCTAAAATTTGATGCATACTCTAGCTAAAACTGTCAGTGCAATTATAGCCAGAGCATGCATCAAAATTTATTAGTTAAATACCCTTCTAGGCATCCGGGAAAATGCCCGAAGATATGATTGTTCTGATGAAATAGTGGCTTGATGTATTCAGGCCCTTCTATTCTATAACAGTTGCTTTGTTAATTTCTTCTAGAAAAACATTTTCAATTTTTTTTTTGTTCTCTAATTAAAACTTTACAAAACGTGATCATAAATATATACTGATTCACTTAGAATGTATATTGAACAGGGGCGGATCTAGGATTTTATATAGGTGTAGCTAAAATTTGTAAAATGACGTCATAATTGTAAAATTATCGGACGTTAAAAAGACGTCCGATAATTACGTCATGTATACGCCGCCAGACAGTTTTTTTATCTGAGCGTCTTTAATTCACTTTTTGCACACATATTTTTCATTTATTTTTAATAGATTCTAGTAAAATAATTAATGGTAAAATTTTTAATATTTGCCTTGGCTATTCTGTTCGTAATTTAGACATAATGTCTTACTTAACGAAGTGCACCAACTAAAAGGTAAGCCATGGGACTTTGCACTCCATATGTAAGTTGTAACGCTGCCTTAAGTTAGCTCTCCAATTCTGGATTCTTTCCTTTATATTTTTGTTACTAACAGAATAAATGCAACTATTACTGCATTAACAATATGATATCGTGATTTATTCAAAAGATATTTACTTTAAAGTTGCATACTACTATATATAAATATATATTAAAAAAAAAAATTCGAACAGTATCACTAGCTATAGAATCCTCAGGAAGCTAATTTATTACATCTTTGTTTTTTATGATTACCAAGCACTCTTTTTATAGCATACTCTAAACTAAATTACCACACATTTAAATTTTTTATTTAGTGGTTTACATTATTTAGTTAAGAACAAATTAATTTAAAATATTTAACATTTTAGATGTCAAGGATTATGAAATGTACACAAAATAGAAAATAAATTCATTTATTAAACATTTATAACAAATAAAAAATAAAATGCTCTAAGAGAAAATTAAACAATGAAAAAAACAAAAAAAGGATTGTAAATATAAGAGATATTCAATTATTATATAAATATAATTATTATTAAATCATAGCCAATTATTTAAGGCTTAAATATCAACTTTAAACATCTCTCTTCAGAAGCTGAAATTTTTTTTGTCAACCTTATCTTTATCTAGAACCATTTCAATATGAATTGACATTAAGGCTAGGTCATTCAATGACCTTTTTAACACTCTTCTTCTTGACTAAGTTTTTAATCTCTTGGGACCTAGATTTAAATCTTTAAAATATTCAAGAATGTTGGGGGGGGGGGGGGGATCAGTCGTTGTCATGACTTTTGTTTAAAAAATACTAGATGGGGGTTTTGACTGATCTTTCTGAAGAGGCTTCCATAATTCAACTCTGCATGAATAAAGGTTGAATGCAGAGTTGGAATGATAGATATCTAGAAATTCATGAAAGTAGATTCGCAAATCTTAGTAAGTTTTCAAATTTTTAATCTCTTTCCCAAGAGATTAAAAATTTTTTGAAGAAATAAAAATGTAATATTTTAATTATTTACATTTATAGCAAAAATCAATAAAAATGGTTTATATAGCTTTGTGGCAAAACTATTATTTATAGTATTAAACTGTTTAATAAAATAATAATGTTTTAGTTAAATGTTATAAGAATTTTAAAACAATAAGCACAGAAGCAGTTGTATATAAGTAAACTATTTACAGTTATAAAAAGCTAGTTATTTTTATTACAAATATAATCCGTGAAAATATAGGTAAAAATATACCTTAAAGCTACAAAAGTTTTCAAACCAAAAGTTTAACTACGAAATTAAACTGATGAGATATTCAAACCATTTCGTTTTGTAAACAATTTTTTTCGCAACATTTATTGTTATGAATGTGAATCAATAGCATTTGGAACAGTTTTTTTTTCAAAAAATATCCGCCATAACTACCAACTTACTAAGAAAATAATAAAGGCGCTTTGCTTATTTGAAAATAGCTGGACTGGGAAATAAGTACAGCCACAAGGCAAAAAGCAATCTAGCCACGGGCTACGAGTGTTAACGGCATACGACTTTTGAATAAAAATATTTTACATTCAAAAAAACAATAATTTAGTCAGCTTATGCCGTAAAATCAGGTTGTTTGTGGCTTAGTCACAAACCGATATGCAATAACCGATCTTTTTTTTAATTCCGTTTTTTTTGGTTTTAAGTAATCGCTTTTAAAGCCGAATTTACACAGCAAATAAAAATAAACTTATCTTAATTATTTATATTATTTTTATTTTAAAAATATGTTGGAGTATTATATTGTTTTTTATTTCGTTGATTATTTTACGGTGTAGCCTTAGCCACAACGGCTATACCCTAGATCCGCGCCTGTCGAAAGTTACTGTTACTTCGTTTACAATGTATATTGGATTCGTTTACAATACAGGTATTTCTGCCCAACTTTTGACTTGAAGCGATTCTTCGCCCTTTTTAAATTTAAAGAGGATCTTTCTTCTATATAATTTGTAGCAGTTGCAGAGCGAAACATCCCTAGAAAAACATAGACTTTAGGAAATGTGGATTCATTTATCTTTGATCGAACAACTAAAAGTAAATCCAGATGATTTAGTTTTCTAGTTTCACCAGTTGAAGCTAAATCAAAATAGATTAAGGCTTCAAAACGTTTCTTACCGAATAGAGGGTTTGCTCGCTCAGATGGTTTATTTGCGCAGTCGCGAGTTCTGCTCTTCAAACAGGCTATTCTAATTACAAGGTATAATTATCGGAATATATATAGCAATTTTTAGGTTTTCAACAGTGTTAGAATATATTTTAATATGAAACGCATCAGCTGGACACTATCAGGCAAACATTTTATAGCGGAATTTTAGTGGAAATATATAGGCATTTTGAGCGAGACGCTGTAGTTTTGGTAAACGGTTACTTATTGGACCATTAGTGGCAGCCACCAAAAGAGGCTAACCGATGACTTACCACTATTAAAAAACTGGAAATTTATTGGCTGACCATTTATAGCGACTGCCGACATAAACGGCTTAACATAAATGCCGACATAAACGACATAAACATAAATGCCGTTAAAAAATGTATATATATAGGTCCACTGCAAATCCACTAAAACAATGTTTGCTGGGTATAATAGAAGGTAGAAGACTTCTTAAGAAAATGGATCAGCTGGAGACGGCTGTAATGATAGTCATCTAGAGCACAACTATGGAAAGGTTCAGCATATTGAACAAAATACTTTAAGCCTTTAAAATCGATTTACAGTGTTGTCTATTTTTGTTCCAGAGTTTAGATTAAAAAAAAAACAAAAATTTTTAAAAAAAAGGCTATGTTAAAGAAGCTTCTACAAGTACTTTACTGACCAGAAACAAAAATGTGCGCTCAAATGCCAACATGACAAATTACGTCTAATGAGGCGTCAAACTTTACTGAAAGAGAAATCGAGAAATAAGAAGAAAAATCGAAGTTAATGTTGTGTATCACATATACCTGAGCTGGTTATTTTTGAATTTCTTTTAATGGTTACAAAAATAGCCCGGGCCCCACGAAGTCTCTTAATCCGCCACTGTTGTAGTGAAAGTATTTTATTTTGCAAACTTAAATGAAACATTGTATTAAAAGTTTCTATACTTATACAATAATTATTATAAGTTGTCTAGAATTAGTAAATATTTAGACGTAATTGATCCAAAAATGAATAAAACGTTTACTAATCAATTATTAAACAAAAATGATTGGTTTGTAACAAAAATGATTGATTTGTATAAAACAGAAACGATTGATTTGTATCTACATTTCAAGCTTTTTAATATATAGATTTATTAAATTTGATTAAACGTTTGCAATATTGACTAAAGTCAATTTTGTAAAGGTTTTATTGACGTTTAATAAACGTATACATTAAAAGATTTGTAGTTTACGTATGTTAAAAACCTTTTATTGTTACATTTATCAAATGTAAATGAAACGTTTTAAATATTTATAAAAACAGCAAATATTGCAAACCTAAACATTAGATAACTGTAAACAGGATTGAGACATAGGCAAAGCTATACTTAAAATTATATATATAAAGTTTGAATATTTTTGATGACTTTGTTTGAATAGTTTTTTTTGACGTTGACAAGCAATTGAATTTGTAAATATAAAAATATTAATTTATTTCAAAAAAACACATTGTTTGTAAATTAATATTGCACCACAATGTTTGTATAATAATACTGTATCAGACCTAGTATTGTGAATCTCGTCATTATATACTACTAAAAATCACTAATTGTTAGTAGTATACACAATAGGAAAAATTTAAATGGTAGAAAATTTGAATGATAGAAAGTCTTAATAAAACTTAATCTAAAAGGTTTAAATTAAGACCTCGATACAATAATTGACATAAGTCAATTATGTTTATATTAACGTATTGCACCTTCTATCAGAGTGTGCAATCCTGTGGCCGTATTCTTATCTCTCCGTTAAGCTTAACGGAGCGTTTGCCAAAACGTTCTTTTTAACTACATTAAATAAAAATTCTTAAAAAATTTAAATTTTTAAATAAAATTGTTTTATTTTAGTATTATATTTAGTAAACAAATTTAAATAAAATTTTTTACCAAGTTGTCCCAAGAACGCCACTTATACGGAAAGTTAGCGTACACATCAAGGCACCCTGTGATGCAAATTTTGAAATCATTTAATTTTGTCCGCGGAAAATAATTTAATTTCAATGTTCAAATTAAGTCAAATTTTGACTTCATAGTGCGCCATTAAAAACACTTTTAGAATTTTAAACCACTCAATATAATTTGATAAAAATTGGTGCAAATGTAGACAATAGTCACACCATACTCTGAACAAAATTTCAGCCTGATTGGATAACTGGTGTAGGATTTATTGCAGTTTTAGTTAAAGTTTTGTCAGTTTTTATCTACTTACACCTCAAAGCGTTACCGATTACTTTGAAATTTGGTCACTATTTTTAAAATAACGGTTACATGAGTGTTTTACTATGTAATACCAACAATTTTTGTTATAATTATTTTAACTGTACATGTACAGTTTTAATTTTATAGACCAAAATAGCGATTTGTTACTTAAAGTGTGATTTGAATTGGCTTATGCCAATGGCGTTGACACAGCCTTCAAAGAGGAGGGGGTCAACCCCTCAATATCTAAAATAAAATCCATAATTTTTAAAATAATTGCCTATATTTCTAAAACAAAAGGTCCTCACATAAAAAAAGTGGGCAGGCCATGACTCCCTTGACGGCCATGTATGCTTAGCGTGAATATACTAACATTTCCTAAGGTATAACTACTTTAGGAAAAGGTTTGCCCCACCAATGCTCTCAAATAATGTAAAAGGAAAACATTCAATCTTTAGCAGCAGAAGATGCCAAATCATCCAAACAAATTGCATCTCGAGTTATTTCCAATAAAAAAATATTTCCGCAAGGAACCTTTCTACTGGCTAAAGCATCCGGCGGGCCTCCACTTACAGTTACCCCTGGTAAATATTTATACTTAAATAATTTTGACATACATTAACGATCTTCCAGATATTCTCACATCTAAGGTAGCATTGTTCGCTGATGATACTACCATTTATTTTTGTCACGATAAGAAGCCAACTCCCTCTGATTGCTTGCAGGGGTCATCTGATCTTGAAATGAAGGATCTCACTTCTGCTACAGCTTGGGGCTCACAGTGGCTGGTGAACTTTAATTCAGATAAAACTCAATTTTTTTTAGCTAATCATTATCGCAATAATTTAGACCTTCCTATATTTATGAACAGTAATGTACTCGATGAGTCTCCTACCCTTCATCTTCTAGGATTAACTCTTACTTCTGATCTTTCTTGGAAACCTTATATCAAATCCATTGCAAAATTAGCATCTGCTAAAATTGCATCTCTTTATCGAGCTCGACACTTTCTTACTCTGGATTCTATTCTCTATCTCTATAAATCTCAAATCCGGCCTTGTATGGAATACTGTAACCATATCTGGGGCGGATCTTCTAATGATGCTCTTTCTCTTTTAGACAAGGTGCAAAAACGCAATGTAAACATAGTTGGACCTGCTCTTGCAGCCAACCTTCAACCTCTGTCACATCGTCGTAATGTTGCTTCTCTCTCTTTTTTACAAATACTGTAATGGACACTGCTCTAAAGAGCTAGCGTCTCTTGTGCCATCTACTAAAATTCATTCACGTGTTACTCGTCATTCAATTAAGTGTCATCCTTTTTCTGTTACTGTTCCTAAGCGCTCTAAAAACTCTTACTCGTCTAGTTTTTTTCATCGAACATCAATTCTTTGGAATTCACTTCCTTCAACTTGCTTTCCTGATTCAAAAAGTTTGCAATCTTTTAAGACGTCTGTCAATCGTTATTTTGCTCTACAATCTTCATCTTTTCTCTTCCAGTAACTTCCAACACTAATTAGTCGTTGCTTGCAGTCTTGTTGGAAGCGAAGATGTTTAAATATATATATATATATATATATATATATATATATATATATATATATATATATATATATATATATATATATATATATATATATATATATATATATATATATATTGAAATAAAGTCTTGACTATTAAGAAATAAGATAGATTTCAAGAAGTATATTTTTGACAAGTTTCAAATTTCTTTAAAAACGAATAAATAAAAATTTGAAAGTTTTACACAAACTTACTAAACAAAGTTTATTGTAACTATAAAATATGTGTGTTTTGGTTTTAGGTCAAAGTAGTGCGCAGACACCATCAAGTACTCCGAAATTGACTACTGTAGCCCTTGTAAATGTGCAATTAAATACGGGCCTGTCAAACAACGGATTAAAGAAACTTGTTAGAACTGTAAACAAAACATCAAGCAGCAAGATGGCAGAGCAAAATTCCTACATGAATTTTCTCAGACTAGGTCAACAATTGAGCAATTTTTTCACCTACAGCAACTTAAAAATCTTTTGTTTGATTCTTGTACAGTTCATGTTGTTGCTCACTGCAATGATTTATCAAGTCTTGTAAATCATGTTATTCAGTCCCGCAAAATTTCTGGCGGCTATTTTGTTAAGCTCGGAAATGATAGTTGAAAAAGTTTTCTCAAGTTTTACCTAAGCATTGTTAATACTGCGTTAAGGGATAAAACCAGCTCACCGCACCAACAACAACCTCTCACTCAAAGGACTCGTAAAGACACTGGAGTCAAGAGACAAATTATTGTCAGGGTTTCAGAAGATTTGCCAAAAACACATTCCAATATTGAACAAATCTGGCAAGTGGAGTTAAACTAATTTTGGCTTGTGATTTGAAAGTTGCTAGTATAATTTGTGGTCTTCAATCTCATTCAAGTACCTGGTGTGACGTCAAATCCGATTGCTTTGCCAAATCTGGAAACTTGATAAAAGTGGGCTCAATTAATTCAAGCCTTGAGTCTTTTTAGCAATCTGGCGAAGTTTTTTCTAATGCAAAGCAGTTTGGCATAATTATTCAAAAAGCCAATCATCTGCGGGCCTGCCAATGTTCTGATTTTGGAAATCATTCCACCGATGGATTTGCATCTTCTCTTAGGAGTTGTCAACCATCTTTTCAAGATCCTTAAAACTTTGAAGGCCGTGTTGACATTATTAGCATAAGACTATTTAAATCACGCTTTATGTAGAAAGTCACTATTTTGGTTTATAAAATGAAAACTGTACATGTACTGATAAAATAATTATAACAAAAATTGTTGGTATTACACAGTAGAACACTCATGTAACCGTTATTTTAAAAAAAGTGACCGAATTTTAAAGTAATCGGTAACGCTTTGATGTATAAGTAGCAAAAAACTGACAAAACTTCAACTAAAACCGCAAAAAATCCTACACCAGTTATCCAATCAGACTGAAATTTTGTTCAGAGTTTGGCGAGACTATTGTCTACATTTGCACCAATTTTTATCAAATTATATTGAGTGGTTCAAAATCTACAAGTGTTTTTATTGGCGCACTATGAAGTCAGAATTTGACTTAATTTGAACATTGAAATTAAATTATTTTCCGCGGACAAAATTAAATGATTTCAAAATTTGCATCACAGGATACCTTTATGTGTACGCTAATTTTCCGTATAAGTGGCGTTCTTGGGACAGCTAGGTAGGCTTTATAAGGATCGTGCTAACCGTGAATATTTAATTAAATTAAAATATTGCATTATTATATTAATTACATAAAAGCGCGTAAAAGCAATAATCTCTTCTTTCATTACTTTTTTCAAAACTTTAAATTGACTTTTAAAAAAATTTCTGTATTTCTCCAAAAATATTTTTACACGATTGAATTTTGTTAATAGTCAGAAATATATTCCAATTTTCAAAACTTGCCCCTCGATGCCCCAATTAAAAATAAGTCTATTTGTTTGCAGTGAGGTACCGTTTCAAATACGAGGATTTATTTATTGTATGGCTGAAAAAGAAAGATAAAAATGTTTTTGAGCACGTCAATCAAATAGTTGGAAATGATATAACAGTAGTTATTAGCAATAAAATTCAAAATAAAATTTATTGTTCGTGCAGTTTTTTTTAACGAAAATTGGTCTGATGGTCAAAGAACAATGGGCCGATTTAAAATTAAAAATTCGGATTGGTTGAAGAGAAAAATTACATTTACTGATGATTATTACATTTTTACATTTTACATTTTTACATTTTTACATTTTACAAATTACATTTACTGATGATGATTAGAGGTGTACCGGATATTTTTGCCGGATATGCTAGATATTGAACTTTTCTCAAGTTCTATAAGTGTTTATAAAGTAAAAATAAGTTTTGCTATTCTACATTAAATAGTGTTCAAGATTTAAAAAACGAAATCAATAAAAAACTGGTATAACACTGGTATATGCGTTGATAATGTATATAAAAAAAAAAGTTTTTTATAGCCAAATTTTAGTCTTTTTTTAGTTATTATTTTCTATACTTTGTACATATACCATGTTATACAGTTTTTTACTAATTTTTTTAAAGTAAGATCTTGAATACTAGTTATTGTAGACAAGCAAAAAAAACTTTTTTCTTTTTAAACACTTATAGAACCATAGAGAAGTTCACTATCCGGCATATCCGGCAAAAATACCCGGTACAACTCTACTGATGATACTATGATAATAAATTTTTGTTTATAGGCATTCAGCCTATAAACAAAAATTTTGATTCAAATTTATTCGTGACAACTTTTGTATTACATAGACATAATTAATAAGATCTTATGAAACAATCGCACTCCTCAATCTGTGCGGTTTTCTAGACCATTAAAAGTTTAATACATAGAGGAATTCAATAAACACATTTTGAAAGAAAAATATGATATTGACGGACAAATAAATAAGTTGAGCCAACATCAATTTTTTCTCGTCTAATAATAAAAAAAATTCAAATTAGTTTTACTTTATTTGTGACGCTGATTGATAGCAACAAACTATTAAAATATTTATATGAATATATATATATATATATATATATATATATATATATATATATATATATATATATATATATATATATATATATACATTTATTACGTTGCATAACGCCTCAAAACGCTCTTTTAAATGAAAGAATGCAAAGAAGGCAAATCTTACGATTCTTACTACTTTTCAAAGTATTGGTTGGCAAGTTCACTTGAAAAATTTACCAAACAAAACCAAAACTGGAATTTTTTAAGACAAAATCTCGCAGGTGCTGTTGACAGTCACTCAAACCTCCATTAGTGAAATATGCAACAGCAGATGCCACCATATGTTTAAAAATTGACCAAATGGCAATGATCAGGGTAATAATCAGGAACATCAGAAATTTTATTAACTTAAAATATAACTACCATGTCCGTAGAAACACTGGGGACATTTTCTGTCAATTTTTCTGTATTAAAAACGTTTTTTGTCAAGTAGAAAATGGAAATCTAAAACTAAACATATAAGCTTAACTAATACACTGGCTCATAGTAAGAACACTGTCTCATAGTAAGAACTTAATGTTTAACAAAGTGTTCCTGTTCCCTGCAAATATATTTTTCTTTTTTACGACAAAAATATTCTTATTTATACTTAGACAATCACTGCCAGCCCTTATTTTATGGTATATAATTTTTATCATTTGAATGTTTTCTATAGCGTTCGTAACTTGGTGTTAGTGTAAAAGTCCTGTAATTTTTTATTTTCTTTAAAAAAACTTATGACTTTTTAAATTCTCGATTTCTTTTCGTGGCTCAAAAATAAAAAATACAAAAAAAAAAAATAAAAAACTATAAATACAAAAAAATATGAAGCGTATTATAAAATACTTGCATTATATATATATATATATATATATATATATATATATATATATATATATATATATATATATATATATATATATATATATATATATATATATATATATATATATATATATATATATATATATATATATATATATATATATATATTTTTTACGACAATCATTATTATATATTTCAAAAACAAATAACATTTACATGTCTCCAGTTTATATAAATATCCCTCACAAATATTTACAATATATAAAGAGCGTTAACTGTTTTACGCATGCGCGTTTGACATCGAGTTAAAATAATAAACTTAAAAATTCCTAGTTTATAATATAAAGTGCTGGCTATTAACCCATGCATTCAAAAAATATACACAAGTCCGTCGCACCACAGGGGTACAAGGGACTTGTTTGTCTTTGTTGTTGAAACTATATATTAATATATATTAATAGTACTATGTAGTTGTAAGGAAACTCGCAGAAGACTGAGAAAAGTCTTTTCATCGAGAACCTTTAAAATACAAAATAAACTAAAAGTTTAAAGAGTAAATCTATAAAACACACATTAACTTTTTGAAGTCATCTGTTTATTAATATTTTACTATGTATAGTTGCTAACTATATGTATTTATTATATATTTTTTTTAATTTATTTTTTATTTATTTTTTATTTATTTATTTATTTATTTTTATTTTTATTTATTTTCTTTATTTTTATAGCTTGAATTGTTCTTTTTACATTTTATTATTTAAATTGTTTTTTTATATTTAATACTTATCGATAAAATTGGTTTTGTTAATTATGAGATCTTTTAATTTTTTCTTAAAGGTATTAAGATTATCCAGTTTATTAAGTTCTACATTTTGAGGTATTATTTTGTTGTATAAATAGGGGCCACGGTATGCAATTGAAAATCTCGAAAAATTTGTTTATTTTATAGGCAACGTAAAGTTTCCGGTTCCTCGTGTGATATATCTGTTGGCGTTGGTTTGAAAAAAGTTATTAGTAAAATGAGTTGGGACAAGTCCAAGCTTATATTTGAGCATAAATAAAATATTTTGGTAGATGTTAATTTTATAGATATTTAAAGCATTCAAGTTTTTAAGTAAAGGATCGGCATGAGTGAATTTATTTTTATTATAAACTAATCTTGATGCGTGTTTTTGGTGTATATATAGAGAACTTAATTTAGATTTATTTGTACTTCCCCAGGCAATATTAGCATAGGTTAGGTAACTTTGTATATAAGAAAAATAGAGGATTTTTAGATTCTCCTAGGAAAGTGTAGGTTTGACTTTGTAAAGCATACCGATACTTTTTGATATTTTTGTATTTAGTGTTTTTATATGGGCTTTCCAAGAAATCGTTTCGTCGATAATTATCCCAAGAAATTTAATAGTTTCAGTTCTATCAATGTTTATGCTATCAATTTTTAATAATGGTATAATGCTTGGTATTTTATTTTTTTGCTGATTGGAATGAAACAAGATGTAATTTGTTTTTTCTGTATTTATTGATAATTTATTTACTTTAAACCAAATGTTTAAACTCTCAAGGTCATCGTTTGCAGATTTGTGATGAATAAAATAAATTTGCATCATCAGCAAACATTATTGTATCAAGTTTTTTTAGTGATTGTGGAAGATCATTGATTTAGATTAAAAATAAAAGAGGACCAAGAATGGAACCTTGAGGAACTCCGCATTTTATTTTTAGGAAATTAGAACATTTATTATCGTTTGAAATAACACATTGTTGTCTGTTGCACAGATAACTTTTAAACCAATCTAAGCTAGTATTCTTTATTCCGTATATTTCTAATTTTTTTAGTAAGATATCATGATTAATTGTGTTTTAGTTTATTGTGTATTAGTTTAGTAACTACCCAAAAAAACGTCAAACCGAAACTTTTTAGTTTTAACAGGCGTAGATGTTTTCTCTGTTTTCTTGTGTTTCTTAAATGACCCGTCTTTCTGCATTTCTTTATTTATTCTTTCTCACTCACTTACTTTTTGTTTTCACTTTGATATCTTCTTTTTTCTCAAAAATCTCTTTTCCTAGCCCTGTATGATTGTCAGAGTGCTCCGAAAGGAAAATGTTGCCGTGTGTACAACACCGGAGAGGCATAAAACTACAACACCCTTTCGTTAAATAAGTTAATTTATGTTACGAAAAACTAAGAAATAAACGATTATTATAAATAATATCAATAATAGTAAACAAATTCAAAAGTTTAATTTTTGCTTAATTTAACTAAATTAAAACGCTTTATATATTTTTAAAATGACTAAGTTTAGACACGCTTAAATAGTCTAAATCTTGACGTTTAATGGAGGTTTGTTCTAAATATTATTCTGGATTTCATCCTAAACGGGTAATAGACACGAACTAAAAGTTTTTTCCAACTTTTTTTTAACGTTTCATAGAAGTTCATATGTTTATTGGGAATAACATCTTTACTACTTTATTGTTTTGAGCTTTTGATTCTTTAAAGAATTTTTGCTGTCAATTTTCTCTCATGAGATTATACAGTGACAAAAAGCGCAATACTACAATTACTGTCGCAACCAAACAACCATTTTCCGCTTTGAAAACGTAAAATCTATTTTCATGGATTGGTATGGTATTACGTAATATAACACTATTCTTATTTCATGGCATGTGTCCCCTTCCCGTGTCGTCCTCTTTGTTAACCATCGTTAATATGTGAAAAAAAGGATAATATTAGATAAAATAGTGGTTATATTTATTATATCACATTTTTCTAATTATATATTTTTCTATCTTAAGCATTAAAATGTTTTGAACAAAAGAGTTTTCACAGTTATTGATGTTGAGCTTTCAGTCTACATTTTATATCTACCCCTAGATAGTTTTTATCTTTCTGAAAAATCATTTTTGAATAGCACTGGTTGAATAGAGTATTTTACTTTTGAACAGATGATATTTGATAAAAACTCTCTGGGCAAACATATTGTCGCAAAAAAAAAAAAAAAAAAAAAAAGTTTCGGCACCGTGTTTTAAACACTCGTTTATTAACTTCGCAAGTAAATACTTGTGTGCTAGCGATCTAATTAATGTGAAATTAAATTCGATTTTCGAATTAATTATGTGGTGGATAGTTCATTTAAAAGTACTAAGGTGTCTAAGTTGATAATGGAAAGACGCCAAAAAAAAAAAAGACCATGTGGAACTAAACAAATTCCAGTTTTTGTTGCTTTAATTGTTTTAACTGGGACAAGCTCTCTTTACTTCGTTTTTATGTGAGTTTTTATCAATGTTTTTGTTTTATTTTAAAAACACATTTTCTTTTATGCTTTTTCAAAAATTTTCTTAAATTTATCAAAGTTTAAACATTTCACAATGTATAAATAATATTTTAATTTAAAATATTGTTAACAGATGTCCCTAACTCATTTTTCAAAGATCGAAAAAGTAATCTTTGACATTAGACTACAACAATTAAACTACAACTAAAACTAAAAAAAAAACAACGAATTAATATATTTAAAGTATTCATTTATAGAAATAATGACACAAACTATATGACAATATATGAAAATATATATGAAATAATGACACAAACCTTATGAATTAAAAAACACAGGTAAATCTACACTCCAGATCTTTTATATGATGACCTTTTCATATAAAGTGAAATTTGTTTCAGCATTAAATCGAGTTGTTTGAAAGAGGTAATTCCATATCAATTGACCCAGAAATTTTTCAAAATGTTACCATGCATTTCAGATTTTATTGATTATATACAGTTAATTTTTATACAGTTGCTTAGTAAAATAATTCCTTTAAAATTTTAGCCTCTAACTCTTAGAAGATTCTGAAATATGACCATGTTACTTTTAGCAGGTCTAGGCCAGGCCTTTCTTGTCCCCTCAGAATTGTGACATTTATTTAGAGATTTCAAGTCACATAACTTTAAAAAAAAAGAAGATCTTTTTACTTAAAAATTTGTAACTGGCTATTTTCAGGGGTGACAAATCCAATAAAATAATCAGAAATGTGAAAAAAATAATTATTAAGTACCTCTAATTCTCAATTTAAATAAAATTAGGAAATTTTTTTATAAAAAACAATTTAAGAAATAATTTTTAAAACATCTTAAAAAAGATCATTGAATATAGAGTGGTTAAAAACCTAATGGAACAACCATAAAAAAAAAAAGACAATAATTTCAAAGTTATTTTTACAGAAAGAAAATATAATTTTTTTTTTTTTTGAAAAAGTAAGTGGGGCATAGCAAAGTGCGACAAATCGGCTAACGAGCGGGCGTTTGATCAAAAAAAGACAGAAAAATGAACCTCATGTCTTCTTACTTTTACTTAAGCAAACATTAGCGTTCGCTTAAAATTTTTAAAAATAAACGCATAACTTTAGCAATTTTTTCCAAGTAATCATGCGATAGTTTTTTATTTATTTAAAGAAAACAATATTTTTATTTATTTAAAAAAAACAATTTTATTTATTATAAAAAAAACAATAAGTTATAAAATTTCAAACGCATTTTAAAGAACTTTAAAAGAAACCATGCTATTATTTTTTTATTTTAAATACGCAGCTGAAGAAAGTAATTATGTTTTAGCATGGTTTTTACATGCCTTTAAAGTTTAAAAATATTTTAAGATTTGCAGAAATATATATATTTTAATAGAATATATAGAACCAGGGGTGGCGCAGCGTTTTTTGGTCTTTGAGATATCTAACTTCCAGACATGGAGCAAACTCCTAACATTTATATGTTTATATTTATGTCAAATAAGGATGCTTTGCAAAAAAATTGTGATGGTTGGAGCCTGGGAAGAAAAAAAGCCCTAAATTTTTAGCCTCCTGCCCCAAACGTGAGAGCAACAAGTTGATGATATATTTTTTGAACTATTTTTCACTAGACTTATATTCATCAATAAATTTTAAATTTCATAGTAAAATATTTTAGCATTCAAAAAATATGGCTATATAAAGTTTAATCCCCCCTCAATTTGAGGGGGTTGCAAATTATATATGGTATAAAATATTTTTTTCTGGATATTTTTTTACTAATTTTAGTTTTTCTGAATATCCAAAACCTTTTTAATACATGCAAGTTGAGGTATATATTTTTATAATATATTTGTTTTTTAAGCTTTTTCACTCTTCATTCAGAAAAATTGTGTCAAAGTGTCAAAAAAAAAAAGAAAAAGAAACAATTTAGCTAAAAGCGAAGTTAAAAAGAAAATAAGGGAAAACGAGTTCCGGAATTATCTAAACAGTTTTCCAGATTTTTAAAATATGATCTATGTAAAGTTATTGTATATTAGTTATCATTAATTTGCGAGCACTTTGCCAATGCGCAAAAAATTGTTTTGAATTAATAAAAAATTGATAAAATTCAATAAGCAATATTGATATATATATATATATATATATATAATATATATATATATATATATATATATATATATATATATATATATATATATATATATATATATATATATATTATATATATATATATAATTATTATATATCTTATTAACTAGAATAAAAGTTATTTAAAAATAAAACTCCCTTATAATTTAATAAAAATATATTTAAATTAAAAAAAAAAAAAATTAAAAGAATTGAAAATAAAACTGACTTTTGCATGGCCGAAGGCATGGATTTTGAAGTGAAGGTGCTATCTATTTTTAAAAAAAAGTCCTCTATATCTGTTATTTGACATACCTCTTCAATTAGACATTCATCATTAAAAAAACGAATGTTTATTTAAAAAAAAAACGATTTGTCGCGCCCGCATAGCCCCTGGTGCCACAGCCTTATAAGATTATGCTACAAAAAAGCGAGGGGAAATCCCCCAGCCACCCCCCTAGTGTTCTAGTTCAATACAATTTCATATGCACATTTATCAGTACTTCAAATGCCAAAAATTTCAGAGTTCCAGCTAGTTTATAATATAGTGAAAAATCAATATCAGTATTCCACTTCAAAAAAGTGGGTACCGTACCAAGCACTCTCAACTCTTATTTTTACATTGTTTAAAGTGTAATCGTATGCGCAAGACATTATGAGATATCCTGGTAGTATAAAAATTAAGTTTTAATAAATTTGGATAAAACTCTAAAGTGTTTTTTGTATATTATATTGCGTTTTTTCTTTAATAAATTTTTTTTAAATGAAGTTTTCAGTATAAAAAGTTTTTTTTTAAGATTTTTTCTTCAATAACGTTTTCAGTATAAAGAAATGCCTTTGTTTTTGGCAGTAGTTAACTGCGCAAATATTAGTGGAGTAGTTGATAAAAATGTGTCATTTTTTCATTTTTCAAGAAACAAAGATAGGTAAGTACTTAAATTTAATAATTAAGCATTAAGTGCTTAATTGATATAATTTAGTCCTTAACATTATTATTTTTATTTAATATTTGAAACACAAAATTAAAGTTGGCCATTGTGCAACTTTTCAAACTGATGCGTTTTTGTTTTCTTTTGGTATCAGTCAAAGTTTTGATTTTGATTTTATCAAGCTATTTTACTGATTAATTTATATAATTTAATTATAATGCAGTTATTATACAATGTAAAGTTTATGTTATTAATGTTATAATTATTTGTTTGTTAGCATTTGGTTGCATTTTCTTAGCATTTGTATTAACTTTGAATTTTTTTTTTTAATTTTATACTACCAGGGTATCCCACAATCCTCTGTAAACAAATTACATGTTTTTATGTGAGTCGACAATGCTTGGACCATACCTTGTGATCCATATATAAAAACCCATATAATTGAAGATCTAAATCCATATATAAGAAAATATATATATTTTCTGAAAGATTAATCAATATAGAATGATGTGTGAATTTATATATATATATATATATATATATATATATATATATATATATATATATATATATATATATATATATATATATATATATATATATATATATATATTAGGGCTGTACCGGATTTCGGCTCCGGCTCCTGCTCCGGCCAAAATCTGGCCATTTTTACAAATCCGGCCCAAATCCGGCTCCGGCAAAAATTTAGCAAATCCAGCATAATTATAGCCGGAGTTTTGAATTTTGTCAAATATTTATTACATTTTTTTTGCCCCTGTTTACATGTATACCTAATATTTTATTTATAAAAATCAATTTTTTTTGTAATTCTATATTTTATGAATTTTATCCTCATATTTGTTTTGGTATTTGTATTTATATTTCTTTATAATTTAATAAGCTTAGTTTAATTTCAAACAACAACGCAACAAAAAATTCTGAAGGGAAGACACACGATATTCTACAATGATGCAGGTATAAAGACTATGATGTCAACCCTAATCAAGTGATTGGATGAGCGTTTTAAAAGCATTGCAAAGAGAAACCTCTTTATATACTGACGAGGCTGGTTGGCTTACAATTTAAAACTAAATTCTCCTCATTATAGGCAACACTGACAGCTGAAAAAACAAGATTGAAGTCAATCTGAGCATGCTGAACAGAAGATTGACAAAACTTAAGAAAATCCACCAAAATAAGCCGGGCTTAATAATTTTTCTACATCATCATCATCATTACTCTGGCAATTTATTGAAAAAATTATTCAGTCTACGTCCGCTGGTGGCAGGGCACATAAACAACAATTACTAAAAGGCATTGAAACTCAGCTAAGAACCAGAAATAAATAGACACAATGATCCACTACAGTGGCGGAGTGACAAAATCCCGGGAAAAAAGTTCAATAGAATTACTATAAACTTTTAAAACATATGGCCTATAGAATTTCTTTAGAATTTCTATTAATTTATATATAGAAATTGCTATAAAACTTTTTAAATAACAACAATGAAGTTTAACAGAAAACAGCAGTCACTTGTTATTCTGAATAGTCCACATTGTTGACCATGCTCAACACCAAGTAGGGATGTACAGGATTTTGGCTCCTGTAGTTTTGTTTTGAAATCCGGCTCCGGCTCCGATTCCGGCCGGATCTGTCAGTAGAAATCCGGCAAATCCGGCTCCGGCCGGATTTGAAAAAATTAAATCCGGTACAGCCCTAATATATATATATATATATATATATATATATATATATATATATATATATATATATATATATATATATATATATATATATATATATATTATGGCCACATGGTTTATATTTTTTATATATCAAGGCCACATGGGTTTATATATCATTAAGGCCACATGTACTTATATATCATTAAGGTCATATGTGCATTAAAAACAGGTTTAAAAAAATTGCCTAAATTCATTTAAATTGAGAATTACAGTTACTTAATAATAATTTTTATATTTCTGATTATTTTATTGGATTTGTCACCCTTGCAAATAACCAGTTACAAATTTTTAAGTAAAAAGATCATTTATTTTTAAAGGGATCTCAAACTGCCGAGACAGGTTGGGTTCATATTAAAGAAAATGTTTTAAAAAACACTTAGGCTAAATTTTTTTGATTAGAACTAAATAATGAATGCACACCATTAATTTTAAAATTTATGTTTTAGTTAAAGCTCGCCTTCTCCATTTTTTTTTGTTTCTTGGAGTCTGTATAATGTTAGCTGCAATTTGCAGACTTGATAATTTATTCCATGTGTGTTTAATTCATAACAGTTTCGGTATATGACGTCATTGTATAAATTTTTTCTTTCAAGATATTGTATTATTTTTTTGCCACAATCACCAAATCTTTTTACTAAATCCAAAAAACTGTTTATGATGCAATTAAAAATTAAATTTATAAAATTTATAAAAATAAAAGTTAAATATATAACGAATATTTACAGTAAAACTTACTGGTTTAAACTAAATATAAACTAGATACTAAAAGGATAATTTTACTAAAGCGCATAAATTAATTTAACTGAATAAAAATTAGTGACTTGAATAAAACATATAAACTGAACTAAATTAAAGTTAAAACAAATATTTGTACTAAAATATACAAAAAATAGTTATTATATAAATATAATAACAAAGAATCGCATTAACTTGTTTGCTACCAGCCGAACAAAAATCTTTTTGTAGCAATCTCACATTTTTGTGAATAAAATTTGAATGGACTAACATTCACAATTAATTAAAATTTGATAATAATAAAGTTTTTAACACACATCATTAAACAATAAATGCTAAGTACAAAAAAACATTGTTTTTATAAGTAGTAACTAAAGCATTAAGTTTGAAAAATCCTCTTTTTTAATGAATAAAAAGAATATTTTTTCTTCAAAATACTTTGGTAATTATTTAACTCAATACTTAGCATTTGTACAAGTTAAGTTTTACATTGTTAACGCTGTTTTATTTTATAACTAAATTTAAAGAAGTTTTTATTATGAAGATTATTCAAGATTTTTTAACTTTATGATTTTTTACAATAACACAATAGCCCTTATTTTTTCTTGATTACGCAGCAAATTAATTAAACCTTTAGAACAAATAAATTCTATGCGTCTAGAATGGAAATATATGTACAAAACAAGGTAAGTTGTAAAGCATACTCGAAAGCTGCTACCAGAGGCTTGCAGTAGTGAAAGAGTTAAACCATAACTAAATGTAAATTAAACATAAAAGAGAACAACTCTATTAAACCATATGAATTAAATATAAAATGAGAAACCGCATCATACTGCCTTTATTTTGTCTCTGCCTGTTAACTCTAATAATCACTAAATATGTATAATTGTGTCATGATTTTTGCTGCTTCTAAAACAAAGTAATAAAGCAAGTAAAAAAAAAAAATTATAAATATATATATATATATATATATATATATATATATATATATATATATATATATATATATATATATATATATATATATATATATATATATATATATATATATATATATATATATATATTGCGGTAGTGGTGTAGTGCTAAAGCGCTCGCTTCATAAACAAGTGGTTCCGAGTTAGATCCCCACCACGTCCCTGGTAGTACCGCGCTCAACTCGTTTCTCCGCGCAGCGGCCTTGTTCGTCAAGGTTCGTGTTTCGGAGTTATAGAGTTGAGAGAGGGTTATAGCTACAAATAAGTAGCCTCCTTGTCTGTAGTGGCCTTCTCGGCCTTGAGGAGGTGAATTAAAATATATATATATATATATATATATATATATATATATATATATATATATATATATATATATATATATATATATATATATATATATATATATATATATATGTATGTATGTATAATTTTTTACTAAATTGCAAATCTTTTTTGTGATTTAGTAAAAAATTATACAAATATTTGATTTTCTGATTTTAGTAGAAAAAATATTTATATCTTTAAAAAAAACAACAACAAAAAAATGCTTAAATTAAATAATAAATTATTCCATGCATGTTTAATTAATAACAAAAATTTTAGAGTTCCAGCTAGTTTAGAATATAGTGAAAAATCAATATCAGTATATTTGAAAAAATGTACTGATAAATACAAAATATATTTGAAATTCAAAAAAAAAAAAATTGAGAAGGCTAGCTTTGACCAAAACTATAATTTTACTTTTGTTTGTATGCATTTATTATTTAGTTTGCCTAAATCTGCACAAATATGTTTTAAAAAAACAAAAATAAAAACACTTTTAATTTAAAAATGATAAAATATGATGTACTTCAACATTATTTTAATTTTTTTTTTAACTTTTAGACATCTTTAAAAATTAGCTTAATTGTTGAAGTCACTTAAATGTTGTTGAAATTTTTTTTTTACCTTAAAAGTCTTTTTCGACTGCGATATAAGGATATATATATATATAGAGGCTTTCACAGGAAGACAATTTCACGTCTTTATATGACCACGCAAGTTACATTTTGCTATGACGGTTTGACTGCGGCTAATTCAAAAAACATTTTAGAAACGCGCTAAATGAAAAATATTCTAAAAAAGTGAAATTAATTACATCAAAACTTCTTAACACATGTTTTTATATTAGCGAAACGATTTTAAATAAAGCAACAATTTACTGAAAAAAAGTTTTGCTTTTTAAATATAATTGACAGTTGTACATATTTTTTAAATTTAAAACATATAAATTGTTTAAGTGTTCATTTCTAAAATAAATCTTATTAAAAAATAAAAATTTGTTTTGTTTTTATAAGCGATGACATTCTACGACTACGAAAGTCTCTTTAACAAATTTAAATATAAGAATGATTAAATTAAATGCATTTAAAAAGATAAACAAAATTTCGATAAAAAAAAAGTTTTAGAAAACCGTAACAATTTAATAAGTTTGATCTTAAATGCTTTTATATTATCGAAACGCTTTTAATGAAGTAAAAAAAAATACTTCTAATTAATTTTAAAAAAGTACTTATAAAATGTTTTTTTATTTTATTTATATAACTATGTATTTTTTATGAGAAATATTTAACTTTTATACATATTAAACAAATAAAAAATATATAAAAATGTTGAAACAAAGATTAAAAAGGTTTTTTAAGCGTAAATTAAATAGACTAAGCATTTTAGTTTGATGAGTTTTGTTTTTAGTTACGTTATATATGTATATTTATTTTTTTGTGTTTTTGCTTTAACTAAGTATTTTTTTTTATTTTCTCTTTCGTTAATATTTATTATTTTTTTTAATTTTTTTTTTCAGATACGTCAAGGTAAGTTTTTGTAGCGCGTTTTTAAATTTTAAAAATATGCCGTGATCAAATCGCACGTCTTCCTGTGAAAGCCAGATATATATATATATATATATATATATATATATATATATATATATATATATATATATATATATATATATATATATATATATATAAATAAGTACTTTTTGAAAGTAATAATACTACTATAGTTTTATTACTTTTATAATGCAGTTAGTGAATAGAGTGTTATTACTTTTGTAGTCGTAATTTTATTTTGTTTTTTATAACTTTTTCGCAACAAACTTATAATAATTTGCTTCCTGAATATAAAGTACACGACTTTGCATGAACAAAAATTTTGAAGACCAGATATTTTTCTGGATTTTTCATTTCGCGATTGATCAGTTCAACCCTTGTTTTTTTTTTTTTTTTTTGCTACTTATTATCATACATTTTTTTTAGATTGCCATATTTGATAAAAACATACCATTTTATGATTGCTATTATGAATGGCGTTATCACTTTTATGGTTTATTTAATGTTTGCAAGAGCAACTTTTACGGATCCTGGTGCATTTCCAAAAGGTTAGTATACATTTTAGTCTATGGTGACTTATATATCCTCCAAAAGCTTATAAATCCTCCAAACATTTATGCATCCTCTAAAAAGTTTTTTGTCTATTTAAAAATTTGATGAAGGCTTAAAATTTCTAATTGTCCATTTTGAACTTCGAGTTAGTACTTATTATAAGATTATAAGTCATGTTTATGTGACCATAAAACTATATTTACGTCATTAAGTTACTATAGTCTGACCTGTAATTTTATTCAAACTATATTTAACTCTAATTTTCAACTTTAATTACCCAGCTAACACAAAATGTTCAACAAACGTTGCCAATATTTAACAAATGTTGCGAACATTCAAGAATGTTTATGAACATTCACAGATTGTGCTTGAACATTCACAATATTTGTCAAACGTACTTGGACGTTTTGTGTTAGCTGTGTATTTAACTTTAATATTAACTATGATATTTTTAACTTAAACATTTACATAGATGAATTTTTTCTTGGAATTCCCAGAATTCCAGAAATTCACTTGAAACTCCTTTAATTTTCCAGAAATTTCCGGATGTTTTTTATTAATTTGAAAAAAATTTTTATATATTTTTACATAAAATTTTAAATACGACAACTTTTGCATTTAAACAAATATGTTTTCTATAATTAAAATTTTCATGAGATCAATTTTTGTAACAATTTTTTTTTTTTTCATTTTAATTCATTCAAATTAACTTTTTTGAATATTAAAAATTCCTTTTTGTAAAAAGTTAAATAATCTAAATTCCTTTTTAAAAGTTTACGAAAGTTTTTGTTGTCAGTTAATACAATCAATTTTTGATAAAATAATTTTCCGGGATTTTCTAGGATTTTCATAGAAGAAAATTTCCGGGATTTTCATAAAGTCAAATACTCATCTACGCATTTAACTGTTACTCTAATTAAGCATGTTTTTGTAAAAAGTAATTTTTTATATAGTTATTATTATAGTAAAGTAATATTAATTTATAATATAATTTAATAAATAATTATATTTAGGTTATAATATATTGTAATAAATAATAGTTTAATAAATAATATAAATTAAAGTTTTATATAAGTTATAGTAAAGTATTATATAAATTTTTATATAAATTATAGTCTAGTAAATAATAGTTGTTTAATTGAGTTGACTTCCAACAAGGCTACATGCAACCACTATTCGAAGTTACTAGAAAACAAGTAATTGTTAAAGAATTAGGAAATGGTTACAGAAGACTTGAAAGTTTGTAGGTTTTATAAGTCAAGAAAACACGAGAGTTCCAAAGAATTGATGTGCAAGGAAAAAAACTAGATGAATGAAAGTTAGTAGATAAATAAAAGTTTTTAGAGTATAAAGGAAAGATACAGTAAAAGAACTTTGTTGAATGAGAAGTGGGGTGAGAATGAATAAGTGATAAGAAAGCAAGAACTTTTGTTGATGGAACTAGAGATGATATCTCATTTGAACATAAATCATGATAATTATTGTAGAAAGAGAAAGATATAAAAACTTATGAAGATGGAACAGTTGCTCAAGCTTGGCAGATAGAGCAGGTCCAACTATGTTTACAATATTTTTCGATTTCATCTATAAGAGAAAGAGCATTGTTAGAAGAACCAGCCTAAATGTGACAACAGTATTCCATGCAGGAACAAATAAGAGATTTGTAGAGGTAGAGAGCAGAATTTGGTGGAAAAAATGGTAAGCATGATAAAGTGGTTATCAGTAATAAAGTAGTTATGGTTTCCATTAGAGGTTAGTAGTGAATAATAATCTGAGAAAACACAAAGTAGATGATTAATTGATAGTGTTGCCATCTCTCGATATGTCAACAATATTGCAATAGTCTTTTGAAGTAAACAACATTTTTTTAATTTTTTATTTTATCTCTAACTTAGCAAAATAAAAGCTTTTATTCAGAATAAAATTAAATATTTGTTTTGTGTGTACTTAATTTATATAAAAAATTTTATTAAAATAAAAATAGTAAAAACTACATTAACTACAGAATAGCATTTAACCAGAAAGTTTATGACTCCTTCCTTACCAATAACTCTTATATGACCAGAGCTGGCATCAAACCTAGGTTCTCTTGATTTTGAGTCTGAACTTTAACCACTGCGCCATGGCTGCTTCCCAGTAGGTAGAGGATGTGTTAAAAGTGTCTAAAACAGGTTTTAATACATATTTCAGACACATCTTGCGCTATTACACTACTTTTGCAAACTAAAAACACCTTTGAAATATCAACTTGAATTTTATATATTTTTTTGAATTTCAAATATATTTTGTGCATCAAATTTTCAATAGTATAACACTAATCTTTATATAACATCAAATCAAAGTATATTAAAAATTAGATAAAAATATTTAAAAATATTATCTTTACCTGGAATTTTATAATCTATAAGTAACAGAAATATCAAAGTATAGTCTAAGTGCTAACAATATGTTACATAAATGGTTTTCTCTGCAGTGTTTTCTCTGTAATGTTACATAAATGGTTTTCTCTGCAGTTTTTTTTTTCTTTGGCAAATATCATTAAATGAGTCATTTAATGTAGCCTTTAGTGACTAATCAAACTTTAATATGTTTTCAGGATTATAAATGATAATAAATTATGATTTATATATATGATAATATATAACCAGAGGCGCACAGAGGGAGGGGGATCCAGGTCAGTTTACCGCAGGCAGCATGTTTATCGGGCATCGCCAGAGGTCAAAAAATACTAGAAGTGTTTTATTATTCTTATTTATATTTTATATAATAAGAATAATAAAACACTTTGAGCCTGCTTGTTTTACTGTTATTTCATTATCATTTATCATTGTTATTGTTTATATTTTTTATATATTAGTTTTTTAATAATATTATTTACATAGCTATTCACTTATAAATCATTATCTCCAGATCTTTTCAAGTATTGCAAAAGTTTGTCATTTTCGCTAATTTAACTATGGTTTTAAACTGTCATCTGTGAAAAAAAAATAAGTTTAAGTTGCAGCTCAATTCAATATGACATTTATTTGTTTTGGGCTCAATGAAAATGCAGCAGGCTTGATACTGAGTACAATTTACTACAATTAAGTCGCTTACTGGGGCATTGTGTAATTTACAAAAAGAGTGTTTTTCCATTCACAAATGTACCAGGTAATGAATTCAAATAACTATTTTCTTCTGAGAAAATTCTTATAACTGATGGTTTACCTCCGTCAATAAATTTATTTCCATTTTCTCATTTAAACAAAGTTTCTACTCAAATTAATGATTATGTTTCATCTCATGTTTTAGATTCAGATGAAGAAATTCATGCATCAATAGACATAGTTTGCAAATATTATGATATAACTAAATTCTGTTCTCTAATCATTGTCAAAATTAACCCTCTCTCTTTATTTCATCTAAACATATCATCTTTGCAAAAACACTTTGAGGAATTAAACGTATTACTATTGTTAATAAGTTTTGAACTTTTCATTATTGGTATAACCAAAACATGATTAAAAAAAGGAATACCATCAATTCATCCAATCCACGTTGATAACTACAACATTGAGCACACACCAACTGAATCTTCTTGTGGAGGAACATAGTTATACTTATCAAAAAAAAAATATATATATAAATGAAGGGATGATTTAATGATTTATACACCATATTGTTTAGAATCAACATTTGTTGAAATAATTTTTTTTTAAAATCTAATATTGTAGTTGGTTGCATTTATAAACACCCTTGCATGGATATAAACAATTTTACAATTATCATGTCTGTCCTTCAAAAAATAAATGCTGAAAGTAATTCGGTTTTCTTACTAGGTGATTATAATATTGATCTGATACAATCAAATAATGACACTGCAACGTCTGATTATTTAAACTTGCTTTCTTTTTATAATATTCATGCTTTTATCCCTTTGCTAACCAGAATTACTAACCACTCTGCTACAATCATTGACAATATTTTTTGTAATTTAATAGCTAATGAAATTATTTCAGGAAATTTGAACTACTCCTATCTCCAACAAATATTCTTGAAGTTTCATCTCTTATATCTAATATGAAGTTGAGAAAATCAACAGGCCCAAATAGCATTCCCACAAACATTTTTATAGATTTTAACAATGAATTTTCAAATATTCTTTTTAAATTTTTTAATTTATCATTCATAAATGGAACTTTTCCAAATATTTTAAAATTATCTTGTGTTATTCCAATATTTAAAAACGACTCTAAACTTTTATGTACTAACTACAGACTTATATCTCTTTTATCTAACATTAGTACACTTCTTGAAAAAATTATGTATTCTAGAGTGTACTCTTAACTCTTTTAACTGTTTAAATGAATTTCAATTTGGTTTTTGTTCAAAACATTTTACCTGCCATGCATTGATAAGTATAACTGAAAAAATCAGAAAAGCTCTCAACACAGGTCATTTTATTTGTGGTATTTTTATAGATTTACAAAAAGCTTTTGATACCGTTGATCATAACATTTTGATTTCTAAATTAAAACACTATGGTATTCATGGTATTGTAAATAACTGGTTTCAATCTTATCTTTCAGATCGGAAACAGTTTATAAGTATTAATGGTTATAATTCTATTAATAAATCTGTTGTGTGCGGTGTTCCTTAAGGTTCTGTTCTTGGTCCTCTTTTGTTCTTAATTTATATTAATGACATTAATGACAACTCTATTTGCTTCTCGTCAATTCATCTTTTTGCTGATGACACAAACCTATTGCATATTAACAAATCGTATAATTCTCTATGTAAAAACATAAATTCGAATCTAAAAGGTATTATTCATTGGTTAAATGCTGGCCTAATATGTCTTAACAAAAAAAAAACTCTATTCGCTTCTCGTCAATTCATCTTTTTGCTGATGACACAAACCTATTGCATATTAACAAATTGTATAATTCTTTATGTAAAAACATAAATTTGGATCTAAAAGGTATTGTTCACTGGTTTAATGCTAACTTTGTCTTAACGCAAAAAAAACTGAACTGATCTTTTTTCATCTTTTAGAAAAAAATACAAAAACAACATCTAAACAAAAATTCCAAAATCCAAATCAAAGTTAATAATAAATATATCGGTGTTTTGATTGACTGCAATCTCTCGTGGAATTTTCATATCGATGAGCTACACAAAAAACTCGAGCTAATGGCGCACTTTCAATAATTCGTCATTATGTCGATAAATTCACACTAATGTATGATTATTTTTATGACATCTTAGTTACTTTTGCCGAATTTGGGGTCAAAATGGCAATTATCACATCAAAAAATTAACGTCAATCCATAGAATCATAAACCTCCAACCTTTTAAGTCAGAAACATCAAAATCTTTCATAAAACTGAAAATTTCAACCTTTCCCGTGCTTTTAAAATTAGCTAATCTTCTTTTTGTTTTTGACTCTCTTAATAAAAATTTACCCTTTTCTATAACAGACTTTTTTACATAGAGTAGAATAATACATACATACTCTACTAGAAACATATATAATGAGAAACTTAATGTACCATTGTTTAAAACTCAGAAGTATGGTAAACATTCTGTTGTCTATCAGTGCATTTGTGAATGGAACAAGAGTCTTGTATGCACAGTGAATGAGTTCAAAAAACTACAACTTCAAACACCTTTATGTTTTCTTAATCTTACACAAAACCAATTTTAAAAAGTTCTGAAAACAATTTTGTTCTTACTTATTGATATGATTTTCACTTAACTTTTAAAATATACTCATTTTTTTTAATTATGATTACTACAACTATTATCATTAAATTCTTTTTTGTTTATTTTTTATTATTATCATCAATGTATGGTTTTTTAAAACTTTATTTGTTTGTGTATGTTTTATGTGTATACACTTATTATTAATCATATTATATTTAAAAACTAGTGTCACTACTTTGATCAGAATTCTGTTTGAGTGACACCATACTTATTTGTTGTTATTATTAAATACTTATAATTAGTTTACTCATTATTATATTAATTTGTATTATTGTTATTATAATATATATATATATATATATATATATATATATATATATATATATATATATATATATATATATATATGTATATATATATATATATATATTATTATTATTATTATTATTATTATTATTATTCAATTATATATATATTTATTATTCAATTATTTTTACTTACTATAATCAATGGAATTATAATTTTTTTTTTTTCAAATTTCAATTATTATATTTATTATTACTATAATATAATTGTATGATTTGAAAAAGAGAATAAATATCTTGTTATTGTTTTCTTGTAATAAAACTGTATTAATGTATATTGTAAAATGTATATCGTAAAGACTCCAATAGTCACATGCTTGGGCTGTGCATTTACATTCATAAGAATTCACCCATTTGTCAGGAATCTAGGTTTGAATCCACAGACTACTCTTTTATGTCTTTGGTTTAGCACCACTTCACTCTATTGCTTTTCTCTTTGTTCTATATCACTCTCCTTCATCTCAAGACTGCACTCTTTTTGATATAATTTCTGATCAAATTGACCAAGACCTCTCTCTTTATCCATCAGCCAATATTGTTGTTGTTGGTGACATTAATTCTCATCACACTGAATGGCTTGGCTCTTTCTCCACATTAACCTCTAAGTGCTTCTGATCACGGTTTGATCTCTCTAAAACTATTATCTCATTCTTCTTCATCATCTGAATCCCCCTATCATCGTACCTCTTACAACTACCTAAAGCTCTTTCCGTGATCTACCTGGGATTCTTTCCGTGATTTTTTTCGCAATTGCCCTTGGGTAAAAATCTTTCATCTTCCTGCAAACAAATGTTTGAAACAGGTTGATCCATTGCTTGACATTCATATCACTCCAGCTTCTGTATCAAAAGTGATTCCCTGCTTAGAATTTTCTGCAGCTTTTGGTCCAGACAACATAACTGTTGTAGTCTTACAGAAGTGTTCTTTGGAGCTGTCATCCATTCTTTCAAAACTATTTAACAAGTGCTTATCAGAGTCTTTTTTTCCGGCATGCTAGAAAGCGACATCTGTTATCCCTATTTTCAAAAGTTCTGGAGAACGATCTGACTTTTTTAACTAGTGTCCCATTAGTCTACTTCCTATCATAAGCAAGGTTTTTAAATCTTTAGTTAACAAACACTTAATCTCTCATCTTGAATCTAATAACTTACTTTCTGATCATCAATATGGATTTCGATTTTCTCGTTCTACTGCTGATTTGCTAACAGTAATAACCAATAGGTTTTATTGTGCATTAGATAAAGGTTAAGGCTATTGCTCTTGACATTTCTAAAGCTTTGATAAAGTTTGGCATGCTAGTTTTCTCCATAAGCTTTCTTCTTATAACGTATCTGGTAACATCTTTAAGATTATTGAATCCTTCCTTTTCAATCATACTATAAAAGTCTTCTTCGATGGACAGCACTCTTCTACATATCCTGTAACTTCAGGGGTTCCTTAAGGTTTAGTCCTTGGCCCTATACTCTTTTTAATTTACGTTAACGATCTTCCAGATATTCTTACATGAAAGGTGGCATTGTTCATTGAATGGTAATGTACTCAATGAGTCATCTATCCTTCATCTTCTAGGATTAACTCTTCCAATATTTCTTGGAAACCGTATATCAAATCCATTGCAAAATTAGTAACTGCTACGGTTGTATCTCTTTATTGAGTGTGACACTTCCTTACTCTAAATTCTATTCTTTATCTCAATAAATCTCAAATCCGTCCCTGTATGGCATACTGTTACCATATCTGGGGTGGGTCTTCTAATGATGCCCTTTCTCTTTTAGACATGATGAAATAATTTATTGTAAACATAGTTGAAACTGTTCTTGCAGCCAACCTCCAACCATTATCACATCATCGTAACGTTGCTTCTCTTTCTCTTTTCTACAAATACTATAATGGGCACTGCTCTAAAAAGCAGCATCTCTTGTGCTATCTACTAAAATTCATTCTTGTGTTACTCGTCATTCAATCAAGTCTCATCCTTTTTCTGTTATTGTTCCTAAGTCCTCCTAAAATTATTTTTCTAGATGAATAAAACTTTTTAGAGCAATTTTTTGAAAAAGAGTTTGTAGAGCAAGATAATGATTGACAGACAACTTAAAAGATTGCAAAATATATGAATCAGGAAAGCAAGATAAAGGAAGCAAATTCCAAAGAACTGATGTTTTTTTCCTCAACATCAGTTCTTTGGAATTCGCTTCCTTTATATTGCTTTCCTGATTCATATAATTTGCAATCTTTTAAGTTGTCTGTCAATCATTATCTTCCTCTACACACTCTTTTTCATCTTTTCTCTTCCATTAACTTCCAACTTGAATAGTGGTT
>NC_061165.1:41927824-42130324 GCF_022113875.1 Hydra vulgaris
CGTTTACTAAAGTCTTAAGTAAAATAGTTTTCTTTTAGCTAAAGTAACATGTCCACCAGTAAATTCATGTATTCAAAAAATGCCATTACATCAACACCTTATTATAGAATAAAACTGAACAAGATAAACATAAATGATTATTAAGAAAATGATGATTAAAAATTATTGTTGCGGCACCCGTTTAAATAGGGAAGAATGCTAGTTGTTTCTAAAAACTTTTTAAATTGCCACAAAAAAAAAAGGTTTTCATAAGATACTGCAGACCATTATGTTATTAAAAAAGAAAATTTATTTTAACTAAAATTATGCTCGCTCTGTTTTCTTATAAAAAAATAATCAAACATTCTGTTCGCTGTTTTTGTTTTAAAATTTACTACAGTTGTTTTTTTATTTCTTAACACTTTTTAGTGTTAAAGTTCTAAACTCTTGGTTTTTCTCTGCACAGCTTTTTTTTTTTTTTTTTTGTCGCCACCACAAAACAAAAAAAAATGTAAAATCATAACCCAGAAGTTACTATTTTATTTTAAAAAATTTCTAAAAACAAGTTGTTTAATCTTATACTTAATTATTTCCATAGATAATTATGATTTACAAAATTACAGTTTGAATTGTTGGAAGTTTGAATAAATAATAAATTAATAGTAATAATGCACTTCCATTTTTAAGGAAAGTTACAAAGCAGTTTGAATGTAGCTTCTAAAGCTGCATGCTAAAATTTTTTCCCCTCAATTTCATCCATAGGTTTGAATGCAAAAGCATTTGATGATCTTTTTTAAATCAAAAAATTCTTGAAGAGATCATTAAAGGGTATTCTTTATTTTATAAACATTTTTTTAAATTTTATCTAAGTAGGTTTTATTTATTTTAAAGAGGATTGATTTGATTGGCACTAATTATTAAGTTTTTAGATTTGTTCATATCTTGCCTGTTCTTTGCCTTGACTACTGAGAACTACCTCCTAGATTCAAAATGTTATTAATCATAAACCTATTTTCAATGTTTTCTACTTTAAATTGCATAAAATAACAACAAACTTAAAGTAAAGTTAAATAGAAAATAAAAAAAAGTAGTTAAACAAAATACCATGTTTATTTTCTGTTTTTTTATTACGATAAACAAAATGCAAATTAAAGATTAATGTTACCAACATAATTTTATGCAATAAAAAAGTTTAAACATAAACACAATAGCAATTTGTTTATATTATATATATGATGTAATGAAAGAAAATTATATATATATATATAATATATATATATATATATATATATATATATATATATATATATCTATATATATATATATATATATATATATATATATATATATACCCTTATAGTGTAGTCGAAAGAGCGTTTTAATGTAATAAAAGTCTCTTACGACTACAATTTTAATTACCTCGTCTCTTAAGCTGTTTTTGATTGTCATCGAAATGTCAAAGCAATTAATTTATGCGGAAGTACATTAAATTTAATTGTTTTTTAAAAAATTTTTAAAAAACCGCAATTATAACGACTAGAAAGTTTTTTTTAATTAGTGGTGTTTTTGTTATTGATTTAATAAAAAACATTTTTTAAACATGCGTAAATGTTGCTACATCGACTATCTTATAGCCTGATTCGCAACAGAGTGCTGCTACATCGACTGACAAATAGCCTGACTCGCAACGGAGTGCTGCTACATCGACTGACAAATAGCCTAACTCGCAACGGAGTGCTGCTACATCGACTGACAAATAGCCTGACTCGCAAGAGAATGCTGCTACATCGACTGACAAATAGCCTGACTCGCAAGGGGAGTGCTGCTACAACGACTGACAAATAGCCTGACTCGCAAGAGAGTGCTGCTACATCGACTGAGGGTTTGGTTTGGCCAGGCAGTCTATCAATTAAAAAAAAAAAATTTAATTTTTAAAACTTTTTCTGGTCTGGTTTATTAACGCGCTCTTTAAAACTACAGTTTATGGGAAATATTTTTTGATGCCACGCAAGAGACATGCAAGAGTATATATATATATATATATATATATATATATATATATATATATATATATATATATATATATATATATATATATATATATATATATATATATATATATATATATATATATATATATATATATGATATATAAAAAAGAGAAACACTTCAAATACATTTTTTTAAAGAGTCTTTTTTTTTTTTTTTTTTTTTTTTTTTTTTTTTTTTTTTTTTTTTTTTGCCAAACCTGATATATTATTACATTTAAAAAGGAATAAGTCTGCTTTTCATTGTCACAGTTATAAAGTTGAGCTTCATTTAGCACCTGAAAGTGAAGATGATGAAAATGACCTACGTCAACCATTATATAGAAACACTGAAATCAAAGGAATAACAGTAAAGATGAAATGGTGTGAGACCTGTCGTTTTTATAGGCCACCACGATGCTCACATTGTAGTGTTTGCAACAACTGTGTTGAGGTATTTTTACTCTTTTTTTAATTTGTTTTTATTTTAAATTAAATTTTCTTAATTGTGCTTTGCATTAATAGGTATTTGACCATCATTGTCCTTGGGTTGACAATTGCATTGGGAAGAACAACTATCGCTACTTCTTTTTTTTTGTTTTTCTGCTTACATTGCACATTGTCAGTGTAATTGTGTTAACTGGATTATTTTTTTATCAAAATCGTGGTAAGAACTTAAAAGAAAATATTATTCCGTATCTTTTCATCCTTTAACTTAAAAATATGCATATTTATTTATGTATTGCAACACATGGGGGTTTAGGTTATTATAGGGCTGGTATTATTTAGATATGAAGAACTTTTATTATAGTAAAAAACTTTGTTGTTTTTCTTTATTCTTTTTATAAAAACCCTTTTTGAAATTAAGTTTATACCAGCTTTTTACTTTTGCTAGTGTTCGCCACAATTAATTTTTTTTTTTTTTTAATGTCATTTTCTTTTTGATAAAGACTTATTTTTAAGTCTAAATTATTGTTGAAGTATTATTTTTGTAAAAAAAGTTTTATATACATTTTTTTCACTTTAGTTACAAATTAAACTAGGAATTTTCTGTCATCATTGCATGGAATCTAAAATAAGAGAGAGAATGAAATTAATAAATAAAATGTGGAAATTTTTATCTATTTTTTATTAATTTAATAAAACAGTAGCTGGACCATAGAGTAGTCACTTTAAAATTGTTCTTACCTGAATAAGTTGCTATTTTAGTCTTTCTTCTTTTGTTTGCATTGGTTTAGTATACACAACTTTTTTTTTTTACTGGGGATTATGACTTCTTTGCCAACTCAGTTGCCAAGTGTTAATTCATTCTTTCAACTTTTGCTTGCCCTTAGTCTTTCTTTTACTCTTTTACTTCAGCCAGAATAGATACAACTTGATCTGACATCACAACAGATGCTGATTGAAGCTCTTACTCAACAGTGCAAACTTTAGCTAAGAATTGTTTATAATTGTACAATAAAGAAAATATATTTTTATGACCATACATATCACTAGGTTCAAAATATCATAGCAATATTAAAATAAAATTAAAAAATGTCCATGACTAGCCTAGAGCTTTTTGGGGCAAAGGAAACCACCTATGATTTATCATGACAGGACTAATACTGGACCTCTTGTTTGAAAGCTAACTCAGGCAAAGGAGATATCATTTTTGTTGTTGAGTTATCAGAAGAAGAATAATGGTAATTAATCCCACTAGTAGAGGGTTGGGTCTTAGGAGAACTTGGATTTGTAGATGTGCTGGTTTATGTCTCCAATCGCCTGTTTTGTTCAAACCAGTTTCTTTGCTTGTTTTAAACATCAAAATCTGGGACAATCCAATGCATAGTTATCACAACTTTTTAAAGTTATGTATAAATATTTTAAATAATAGTTTTAGCAGAAGCTTTGGCTGTTACAAAATGTTACACCAATTAGTTAAAGAACATATAATTGTAGAAGCTTGTTTAAAATTTAGCTAAGTATATAATCTGTCCCAATCTCTATATTGTGTTTATAAAAATTATTTATCACTTACAGGTTTATGTATGACTCAGCTGCCTGTGCTTCAGTGAAATCTATTTGAAAAAGTTTTTCACTTGGCTTAATCTGAGTACTTACATTCAAATATAATAATGGTTCTAATTGGGTTGAAATTTCAACAAAGCCACCTTGATTGACACCCTCAAAAAGGCGCTCATCCCCAGCATATTCTTCTTGTAAGGTTAACTTTGTGCGATCAATAGGATTAAATGGCTGTAATCCACATTTCTTAAAAGCACTTTTATTCTTCATCTCAGTCATCGATTTTGAATACATCGTTAGAAAAAGATTAGCCAACGTTTCTTTTTTAACATTGGAGTTGCATTTTGTTTTATGACCCTCTGCAACCTTTAAGCATGCTTCATGTTTAAGTACTTTATGAGAGCCTATCTTGTAACAAATTCTATTGATAATTTATAACAAATAAAATCCTTAATAGATTTACAGCATACAAGCCTATCTCGTTACAAATTCTATTAATTATTTATATAGTAAAACAGTTTGACCCGGTATCTACTAATTTACAATCCCCAAAAATTATTATTATAAATTGTATAAACACATTGTCAATTACACATTAAACCATATAAATACATTTACAATAATTGTTGATTAAAAACCAATTACCCTAAACTTGACATCATGGAATATTTTAGTATTTACTTTAATAGATTCACAGTATACAAAAAAAAGGTGAAAAAATAAATTCCTGGGTAGAAAACCTAATATCTGTTTCTATAAGCTAAAAATTTATGTCATATTTAATGGTATAACTAGAAAAAGTATTTAAATTAAAATACAATTATTATTCATATATGTTCTGAAAAAGAAAAAAAGGTTTATAAACAGTTAAAACTATAAAGTATCAATAATAGCGACTACTAGAAAGTGAGTTTTGCGAAGACTTAAAATGTTTAACTGCTTATTACATGGTAATAAAATTAACAATACCCGTACTGACAAGTGTGTAAGTGTTCATATTTTACAATAAAAAAAAAAATTCAATTTTTTTGAATTTTTTTTATGGTGGCAATTATTAGCTACTCAGTGTAGTTGAGGCACTTTTAAAATATTATAGCGTCTGTAGGATATTTTGTTGACTATGAGATATTTTGTTGACTATGAGATATTTCTGTTAAATGGTCAGGTCTGTGAATTATAAAATGACGAAAATTATTAAAATTATAAATTTTGCGGTATTAAAAATTATAGATGTTTGTAGCAAAAAAAATCCAGACCAAAGATTCTTTTTTTAAAAAAAGATTATCTTAAAATCACAATAGCTTGTCCAAATTTGAGTAAGATTTTTAATTAATGTTTTTTAGGTGAAATAAACATTGTAGTTTAACAATATGATCTGTTCTGATCGTTTAATGGCAAATTTCCATAATTATAAGCTTATTCTTGATCGGAATTCTAGTATTTTTTGTAAAAATTGATAGAAATATTGTGTTTTGACAACTATATATAGTTAATATATGTCAGAACAGATTAAAACTGGGATCAGTAGTAAATTAAGGAACTTTTTCAAAAGATTTTAACTAAATTTATGTTATTGCCGATAAGCGAAAGTAATCTAAAGACTCCAAAATAGTGTTCTTTAGATTCACTATTACAGGTAGTAAAAAGGTTTTGAAAATTATATATAAAAAAAGAAAAGTTTCTTTGAATATTAAAAAAATTTTAAGCAAAAAAAGTTATACCATTTAAAGCTTTTGTTTGGACATAATACCCTGATAAAATCATGCTAATTCCAAATAAAAGTATTTGAATAATTTTCAAATTGCCTTAACTACACAGAGTAGGGGTTATTTTGCTTCCAGTGTTCGCCACCACCACCCCATGCAAACCTTTTTAAATTCATCCACTAATTTTTTGCTTATAATATATTTCTGCATCCTAATAACAGTCAGAGGAAAAAAAAATGCAAAAAAATTATAAATAATATGTTTTTGAGTGATTGTCCTAAAACTTATCTAAAATTTGTCATAAAGCATAAAGATTTTTTAGGCAAAGTTTTTTTTGCAATAGATTCTGTACCTTTATTTATAAAGCTAAGACTAGGTCGCATGGCGAACACTGGGTATTTTACCCTATATATATATATATATATATATATATATATATATATATATATATATATATATATATATATATATATATATATATATATATATATATATATATATATATACAACCCTCGGAATTAGTAATAATTTTTATTGCAAATGTTGACATCAATTTTGAGGGCTGCATATATATATATATATATATATATATATATATATATATATATATATATATATATATATATATATATATATATATATATATATATATGTATATATATATATATATATATATATATATATAAATAATGATATAGTTTATTCTACAAATAGTGCTCAATGTTCTTAAAGGGATCACAAAACCTCCAAGACATGTTGTGTTCGTATTAAAAAGAATGATAAAAAAAACTGTTTGGGCTGAATTTTTTTATTGTAGGCCTAAAAGTCAGCATAATATACGCCACAATCTACAGACTTGATAACTTATTCAATTATGTTTTATTCCTATGAGTTTCAGTACATGACCTCATAGATTTTTTTTGTTTGCGTAAGAGATGGTCTATGTAAACAAACAAAAAAGTCCATGGCGTCATGTACTAAAACTCTTCAGGTTGGCATTAAATATTTTATGCCAACCTGATGCTGATCAAAACTGTAAAGTTGGCAATTATTTGCTGACTTTTGTCCTAGTTTTGTAGGCTGGTTCATGGATATAATTTAACATTTCAAATTTTTATTAACAAGCCATTTTTCTTAACTTGAACAGTATTATTATTTTAGTTATAGGCTCCTTAGCAGCTTTTCCAGTAATGGGTCTTACAGGATTTCATATTGGATTAGTGAGCTTGGGCAGAACAACTAATGAACAGGTTTTTATTTAAAACTTTTGAAGATAATTTTTTGTTGTTGTTGTTATTACTAGCTGTCCTAACCTGTATAATACTGTATAATGACCGTGGTGTCAAAAGGTTTGTAAAAAAATTAAGTAGGTTTTTATAGTAATAAATAATAACCCTAAGCCGTACTTTTAGTAAATAAAACATTTAAAGTAATTTATGAACTGGCAAGGTTTTGCAAGTTTTCATTTAAATAGAATAACACAATTGTTATTAGAGAATGTTACAGAGCAGTGTTAAAAATAGTCATAATCTGAAACAAAAGACACTAATTGCAAAGACAAAGAAAATGTAATGTGACCAGAAAAGTTATTTTCTGGTCACATTACATTTTTAATGTGACCAGAAAATAAAGTTATTCTTCATTAATTGGAATAAATCTAGTTTTTTTTAATACTGTTAAGTAAAATAAATTTCAATTCATCATTTACTAAATTAAAACCGTATTTTAACAGTAGATAAAGTAATAGAGTTTATTTAAATTATTATAAGTAATAATTTATAGAACGCCATGGAAGAATCAAGACATTTTTAATGCATAATATTTTCAGCAAAACATAGGATATAATCCAACCGTCATAAGATAATAAAGCTAAAACTATAGGAATCAAAAAAAGAATATTTAATACAAATAAACAAAACAAAATAAAAAACTTTGTTATCCAGTTCTTAATGTTTTAAATTAACAATTCTTTAAATATTAACAAACAATATAAAATATAAACTAACCAACTTTTATTATCTAAATAATAATATTAAACTAAATAAGTCAATCAAAAACAAAATTGACAGCCTGAAATAAACAATATTTGAAATGCAACATTTTTACTAATACTCTTAATACTATTAGGGCTTGCACAATACTTGTACATTGGTTCCATAAAATTTAACTGACAATTTAACAAATTGTTAGAAAATGAAATGTAACTCAAAAGAATGTCATAACTAATACTGTTAATACTTATTGAGACTTAATTTGAAATTTAATGGTAGTTTAAATTATTGAAATAATTTGAAACGTTGAAATAATTTATTACCAGACATCCTCATTCTTTATTATAGTTTTTAAAAAAAAAAAAATTGAAAAATAAAATAAGGTTCAACGTTAACAAATTAGATAAACTGATTATATGATTGCATTAAATTATCATATCATAAACAAGTTTAATTTTTTAAACTGATTTGGTGTATATATCTGATATACAGATTAATAAAAAGTAGAGAATACCTTACTACATGCCTCAAAATATATATATAAGATAAAATATATAATAGGAAACAATGTAAGGATAAGTTTGAAAAAACTCTGTTTAAAGCTCTGTGTCAAAGCACTCATGAGTAACTGCATTAGCATTAAGTTCCTTATTATAATATTATTGAATTATTTTTGTTATTATTATTTTTAATAAATTCACTTTACCAAAGAACAATTGACCAGTGGTGGTAATATTTAAAAAGGAATTGTTATTCTCAATTGTTGTTATGCCTCTCTCTCAATTGTTGTTATGCCTCTTTCTCAATTGTTATTATGCCGCTCTCTCAATTGTTATTATGCCGCTCTCTCAATTGTTATTATGCCGCTCTCTCTGTTGTTATGCCGCTCTCTCAATTGTTGTTATGCCGCTCTCTCAATTGTTGTTATGCCTCTCTCAATTGTTGTTATGCCTCTCTCAATTGTTGTTATGCCGCTCTCTCAATTGTTATTATGCCGCTCTCTCTGTTGTTATGCCTCTCTCTCAATTGTTGTTATGCCTCTCTCTCAATTGTTGTTATGCCGCTCTCTCAATTGTTATTATGCCGCTCTCTCTGTTGTTATGCCTCTCTCTCAATTGTTGTTATGCCTCTCTCTCAATTGTTGTTATGCCTCTCTCTCAATTGTTATTATGCCGCTCTCTCAATTGTTATTATGCCGCTCTCTCAATTGTTGTTATGCCTCTCTCTCAATTGTTGTTATGCCTCTCTCTCAATTGTTGTTATGCCTCTCTCTCAATTGTTGTTATGCCCCTCTCTCTCTTAACTCTAGAAACTCCAGAAAACAAAATTTGACTAAAGTCAATTTTCGATAATCAGCTGCATCATATAAGATAGTCCACAGATATTCTGTAGATATTTAAGGAAATTTTTTACTTGAAATTATAATTTTTATAAATCAACAATTTTTATGCAACAGATCAGTAATAACTCGTTTGCACAATTTCACAATCTATTAGAAAATTCTGTTGATTAGAATCTTATCTTAAAAGCACAATTTCACAATTTAATAGAAACTTCTGTTGGTTGTAATCTTGTCTTAAAATGAATGTCTGTGATCACAATTAATGATAAGATATTACATTTGTACAGCTTATACAAAAAAGTCTTGATCACATTATTGTTATTGAAGAAAATGGAAAACCATTAAATCTTTCACTTGCAACAAAGTGACAGTTGCATGTTTTTATAACAACAGCTGTGTTCACACATTACAGTTATTAAAAACAATATTAGAAGTCATTGAAAGTCAACTTAAAATCAATTGGGCTAGGTGTTTGAGCAATTGTGTGTGACCAAAGTTCAACAAATGTTAATTTACTAGAAGTTACTAGGGCTGCTTGAATATATCTTCATATATTGTCTGTCACAATTCAAGCAAAAGTACACATAATTTTTGACCCACCATAAATGTTAAACAAATTTATTTAATCATTTGGTTCTATATAACTACCAACAGGAAACTATATTATACAAATATTTGCAATCTTTATAATACAGTGAAGGGAAACCAACATTTTCATAAAAATAACATGAAATCGACAAATTTGCTACTTTTGTGTGAGATCATTCATGAATTGAATTGCTGTGACTTGATTATACATACACGATTGCTGTGACTTAATGATACATATGCAAATTCATGAACTAAATTTAAACAATTGTTGTGACTCGATGTTATATAGTGCAATCCTGCTACTGAAAATAAACTACTGAAAATCAAAGGTTTGTAATTTTGTGTTTATTATAATTGAAATTAAAAGAAAAACTACCTTTTTTACTTGCAATATTTATTTGGTCTTTGTCTTTTTTTGAATTATTTCACTTGATCTTTCCTTAATGAATATGTTGTTTCTTTTTGCAAGTTATTATAAAAAATATTAATAATAATACGAGATCTATATTTGATTCACCACTTTTGGTGTTTTTCACTAGTAAAATCGACACTGCTATAACAAATCTTTCAAATTTGTTCTGGAAATTTTTTATTGAAAAAATGATCGCAATCTTTGATTAGAATAGGAGAATTAATATATAGAATACTTGATGAAAAATAAAATTAGACAGGTTATAAAATTTAATTAGACAGGATAAAAGATGACAAATAAAATTAGACAGGTTGAATTAGATATACAGGATAAAAGATGACAAATAAAATTAGACAGGTTGAATTAGATATATAGAATAACATTTATTGATAATAAGTTTTACATCAAAATCTTTATGTTAGTTTTTAATCTATATTACTGGTTTAGTATATTTATATCTATGTTATGTTTAGAAAGCTGAGACTAACTTTTATTAGGGTTGAGTTAGAAAGCTGATACTAACTTTTATTAGGGTTGAGTTAAAAAGCTGACACTAGCTTTGACACTAGGGTTGAGTTAGAAAGCTGACACTAGCTTTGACACTAGGGTTGAGTTTTTACCTTTTAAATTTACTGTTAAATCTGTAAAGGCATAATTTAGCAGTAAATATTGGTAGGGGGGGGGGTCTATAATTCTATATTTCTTGTTTAACCAGTTATTCTTAATTAATTTTTTGAGAAAAGTTTAAAAAACAATTCAGTTTTTGCTATTTTTTTATGGTTGACCTTCTACTTCTATTTTAAAAATTTAAATGATATAAAAAATAAAAGTCTTTGCAAAAGTTTCTTTGCGTATAAAGTTATGCAACTTTTCTTTCAAATTTATGCTATTCAAATTTTGATTGGATAAATTTAATTTTTAATCGTTGCGTTTTAGAAAAAAAAAGTTTAATCTGAAGTCTTTTTCTAAAAAAACGTTTTAAATAAGTAAAACAACAGATTGCTTCAAAAAAAAAGTTTTATTTAAAGTCTCTTTCAAAACAAAACGTTTTAAGTAATCAAAAAGACATATTACTTCAAAGTATCTTAATTTCCTTTTTTTTATTTATTTTTTAATCGTTATTCAAGCAATAAATCTTTTTTTAAAGTGCCAGTCAGTAGAAGTTCAGTTAAATTCTCAAGTTTTAACAATTCTAAAGATAAACAGTTAGTATAAAGGAACACCGCTACCTTTATAAAAAACAAACTGGGTGATCAAATTTTGAAACTTTCTGCTTCTAGAACCAGTTAATAAGTATACCTCAAAGAGGTTGAATGATTGTATCATTCTTGCTAAAGTATTTTGGCAAGAGTTAGCCTCAGGACTTCAAAAAAGAGAAAAGTATTATGTGTTTGGTTGATGATGGAATATGATTAGTATTAACTTTCTAATTAAGTTGTTGCAGTTGGAGAGCTTTGGAAAAAACCATTTAATTTCAACAGTAGATGTATACTTAGTTATTTAAACCATATAAAAAATGAAGGTTCGCGCAGTTTAAAAATATTTTGGAGAACTATTGTCCATTTATTTGTCCAAAAAGTTGAAACTATCGAATATAGTTGAAACCAGCTACAAAAACAAATGGATAACAATGGAAGAGCAGCAAACTTTACATCAGTGGTGCTGTTTTTTGCTATATTGCTTCCTCGCGTTCATCTTTAAGTGAAAGTGGATTTTCATCAAGATTTTCTGAGCCACATACTTCTTGAATGAATTTTAAGTCATCTGGATTCGTTGGGAATATTCTAGACAACAAATCTTTGGCAGTCTTTTATAGTACAGACTTCAAAGGCATTTTGAAAACTCCATGTTCTTCAATGTTGGTTAAACATTCTGAATTAGAAAGGTATCTGCACAAGATTGCTCTTTAAAACATCTCAAATACTCATTGCAATGCAAAGAGTTGAATCTCATTGTTTCAGTCTGTTCACAAGAAACTTGAAAATTCCATCAGCAGTAAAAAGAGTTGCATCCTGTTGGCAAAGGGCTTCTGCTGCCAATCTGACTGGTTTAAAAGCAGCAACAATGTCATATAAATGTTTACTTCATCATCACTGCAAATCAAATGTGGGGAAACGTCTTTCAATATTTTTCTGAGTGAATCTATAACTTTGAGAAACTGTTGAATCATTGACAGTAGACTGTTCCATCTTGTTCTGCAGTCAAGGATAAGTATAATCTCTTTTCCGCGCTGTTTCTTGAATTCTTCTTGGAAGACGTCATTTTTGACTGGAGATTTTTGAAATAACAATTTTTTGGACTTTTATGATGACAGATGGCAAGTGCATTTTCACTTATGTCATGGGAATGTTTTCATCCATGGCAGCATCAAGAAAACTGACTTTGGTGTCAGATTCGGATTCATCACTGTTGGCTTCATCTTCGTCGGTTGTCACATGCAATGTGTTGCTATCCATTTTTCGGAAAGGCTTCTCTTACAGTGCTTCTTGAATTGCAAATGAATTCCATGGGTGTAACACATTTGATGCTTAGTTGAAACCAGTTTTCCAAACTTAAGCATCATGGAAGCTCCATTCGTAACTGAGCAGACAATGCTGTAGCTAATGTTCAGCTTAAATTTGGCCACTTTTTCTGTGACAACGGCTGCAGCTTTTTCTGTTGTTGATCCAGAAATTCGAGTCAAGCCCAGATTCCAGTATTTGTGTGATGAATATTAATATTCATGTATCTTCGATTTTTCAAAGAAGTATAATTGAAAAGCGTTTTCCAATGGTTACTAAAGATTTAATAGTGTTTTGAAGGCCATTTCTCATGCCAGCTGCCAATTTTTTAACTGACTGGATTGCTTGTTTGTGATTTTTTGGAAAATTATAACCTATTTCACACATGGCAGATTGAATGAAAGAGCTGTTAACAATGGCGTAGAAACTAATTCCATCCAGTGCTGTAAGTTTTGAAATCACTTATTCAATTGGTTGCTTTGGGAAAAAGTTGAAATCTTAGGCTTTTTTGATTCTGTTACAACTTTTGTTAACAACTTTTCCTGTGTTTCTTTTTTGATTCCATGTTTTTTGTCTAGATGATACCACATTTCAGTTATGGAACTTGAGTATTTACTGGTATTTCCACGTATTTTGCAAGTCACTGTTTTTCCTTTGTTTAAGGTGTAGTGTTTCCAAACGTCTGTCATTTTGGCCGAAAGCAAATCAAATTGGTTGATAAATGTAAAAATAAATATTTCCCAAGAAAGAAGTATTATCTTTCTTAAAATATTCAGACAAAACTTGACAAACAGTTTATTTTGTTTATTCTGCTTCCAAACAAAATAAACAGCTTAGTTGATAGGAAAGTGATTATTAAAGTTTTAATTTATCAATTAAGCGATTTCAAACCTTTTAAAATATTTAAAAGCATTTTTAAGCGTAATAATTCTGATTACTGTCTTCGTTTTTTAGATTTTTGTTATAGAGACAAACAAATAAACAAGGTGGAGGATATTTGTTTGTCTCTATAACAAAGGAAAACAGTATACATAACATTAATGATATGTGGGTTTCTGAGGGTGATGAAATCATAACAAAGTTTGAAACAATATGAAAATTAATACTCTATTAAATGCGGCTGAAAGTCATAACTTCTTTTTATAACAAAATGTTATTCACAAAGGTAACAAAAAAAAATTAATTTCTTAATTAAGGATTTCAAATGAATTGTTTTATTTATAGTATAGTATATTAAAAATCATGTACCAAAATTTACCAACACAATTATACCGATTTAATGGTAAATTTTGGGTAAAAGCTCAACCCTAGTATTCATGTAGATAACTAAGCAATATCTTGCATAATATTTTTTAGGGATTATCAAAATTTTGATAAATATTTTCTTTGCCAAAAATATTTGTAAAAAATATTATTTTTTAAAACTATTTTCTGGGAAAATCTGCCGAAATTTTTTTACTAATGCATATTTCTAAAAGGCTACCACTGGTCATTTAAATATACTTACTAAAACCTAGCTTTAAAAGATCACTTTGTAAATTGGAAGTAAGAACAAACTTGAAAGCAATTTCTGTAACATGCTTGTTCAGAGCTCTAAAACAATTTGTTTTAATTGGTTTCTGTTGTGTTACTTCTCTATCAGCAAATAAAAGTCACTGTTTTTCTTTCTAAATATCAATAAAAAAAATTCAATTGTTTAACATTTAAAAAGATATTTATATATATTTATTTCTAAGTAATAATAAGTTTAATAATTTACTTATATTTATTATAACTAGGTCACTGGAAAGTTTGGCAGTGGTCATAATCCTTTTGATCTAGGATGTTGGGTAAATTGTTGTCTTGTACTGTTTGGCCCTCTACCCCCTAAGTAAGGTCATTTTCTTTATAATATTTTACTTGATACATATTAAATTTTTTTTTTTTTCTTTTTTTTTTTTTTTAAATTTAGAATCTTTGTTAAATTTGTTGAACTTTCTTTAGATACAGAGGTTATAAAGCACCAAAAAGGAGAAAACCTAAAAAGCAACTGACAACTCAGCCTATCCAGTTACCTAACAATCAGTTGCCTAAAAATGAACCATTACATACACAGCATATTCAAATTGAATTGGAACCTGTATTGGAACCTATGGTAAAAACTCTTTTTTAATTTAAAATTCATTATTTATGTTGTATGTTGTAATAATATTATTTATAATAATGACACAATTTCCTAATATGCTTTGAGCTCTCTTATTGTGCTTGGATTTTTTTTAAAAAGAAGAATAAAAACTAATAATAATGAAAAAAAAGAAACCCTCAGTTGATGTAGCAGCACTTCTACGGGCAGCAGGCTAATAGATAGTCAATGTGTGTACTAAAGCCCCGGAAGCTACCTCTTTTAGTTTAACATCATCAGTGTGCATCTAATGCCATATTTATATATGTATGTGTAAAGGGCTCAAAATAAGTGCCGGACATCGGAAATTGTCTGGCACTTGTCCGGCAAAAAATGACATGCATCGATTGTTTATCCAACATATATTTTATGTGCATTTGTTTTTTAGTTGTTCCAAAATTTTTAATTAATTCTGTATTGTATATAAACTTTATTTTTTTTATTTTTTATACAAAATAAAATAAAAGTTGAATACTAAGTTAATAAAATAGGTCATTTTTTTGAGTTAATTCATTTTTTAAAAAGATGCCAAAGCATTACATTTTTTTTGAATTATTAGCCCGGTTTTTATCATTTATATTAAAATGTTGCAGTTAGTTATTAATTTAAATTTATGGTTTAGTATTTATTTTTATTTATTTTTTCTAATGGTTTTTATAAATTTCAAACAAATATTTTAGCTTTTTAAAACCCCTTATAAATTTATGTTATAAAAATTTAATTGTAATAGTTATTTTAATTCTTATAAAAAACTTTTTATTACACTATTAAATCTGAGTTTTTACTATTTATTTTCATACTAAAAACTTTTGCTATTAAAAGTGTTTATAAAACTAATCCTAAAAAAAGTTTAAAAAGATTTATAAAAAAATACATATTTGTATAAATGTAATTACGTATATTATTCTTTAATAATTTAAACAAAATGGGTTTATTGTAAACATAACTAATTTGTTATTTTATTTAATAAAGTAGTAAGTAAACTTAATAATTTATGTACTTAATATATTTATATAGTAATTTATGTATTTAATAAATTTTTATTTTTATTATACATTTTTATTACATATTTAATTATGTATTTTGTAAATACATAATTTGTGTATTTAATATACTTACAAATAATTTATGTATTTAATAATTTACAAAGCATTTCGCATAGCATAGCATAGTAATTTTTAAAAAGCGTAATATAAATGTATTTTCTTTTTCCAATTTTTGTTTTTTGAGCTTAGATTTTTTTTTTTTTTTAAGATTTTTTTTTGTTAGATAATTTATCTTACAAATTTTAGTTTATTTTTGGCACATTTTGAAACACCTATAGTTATCAAAACAAATTGCGTTGTCAAGTAGTAAAAACAAAATATTTTAAGCGTGGTCAGGAATGGCGTTCGATCGCACTTCTTTCATTTTTATTGGACATATTCAGCAAACTTAAGTCTTTATCGGACAAATATTGAAAAAAGTTATTTATTTTGTGCCCTGTATGTATGTATGTATGTATGTATGTATGTATGTATGTATGTATGTATGTATGTGTATATATATATATATATATATATATATATATATATATCCATCATCAGCATCAGGTTGGCAAAAAAAGTTTTATAAGAAAATCTTACCATAAAACATAGAAATGAGGTTGTCAGTTTTTTGCTGACCTCAAACACTTTTAGGTTGGCATTGCCGACGCTAATTCCAAGGGCTATATATATATATATATATATATATATATATATATATACATATATATATATATATATATATATATATATATATATATATATATATATATATATATATATATATATATATATATATATATATATATATATATTCATATATATATATACATACATACATACAAAAATAACGCTTAAAAATTAAACAATTTGTATTCTTTTTAATACAATAATTTTAAACAAAGTCAATGCATTTTTTAAATAGAAATACAAATAACATTTAAATTACCAGCTAATGTTATTAGTTTAAAATAAGTCCCGCACCAACAGATTTCTATTCAATTAAAAAAGGAAGTTTCATACCATCTAAGTAATTTAATTTTTTTTAAATATTCAAACAATTTTTTTTAAATATTTAAAAGTTTTAAACTGAATACTTAGTACTAAAAGAAATAGTTTTGTGAAATTTATAGTTAAAAATTCATAGATAAAAATTTATAGATAAATATTAAATTACTTTTTATCTAAAAAAAAAAAGTTACATTAAACAAAGTTTTCACTAAAAAATTTTAAATATATGTTTTATCTAATTCCTTTTTAAATATATGTTTCATCTAATTCCTTTTTAAATATATGTTTCATCTAATTCCTTAATTAAAAAGAAAAAAAAAAATTTATCTTAAACTTATTTAAAAATGTATTTATTCGTTATCAAAAATAAGTTTATTCATTGCAAAAGCTACAAGAAAAACGAATAAAAAGATTGAATTAAAAAAAAAAAAAAGTAAAGTTGTAAGAGAAAATGTTTTTAGTTACAGACCACAATTACAAATAATAACAAAATAAGAATTTTAATCGTTAAAGTTAATGACGTTAATAAAAAATTATTGTACAATTTACATCCTTGCTCATTAAAATCATATTAAAAACTTATGCCTATGTTAATTAGTTAACAATGCTTTAACTTTCTTGTGCAGCCATTTAAATTGGCTGCTAAATATTAAGAAAACGATCGTTTTATAAAACACTACTATAAAAGTTACAAATATTACATAAAATAAGATTTTTAGTTAATGTATATAATTTTAAAGAACCCTATTAAGGAAAAAAAAACGCAAACATGTAATTTTAATCTTATCTATAAGTTAGGGGTTGTCCATAAAGTACGTACACATTTTTTTTCGTCAACTCCCCCCTCCCTCCCATTTTGCAATACGCTTTTTTGAGTACCCTAATCTCCCTAAAAGTACTTAGGCTTTTAACCTATTAATCTAACATTTTATGACATTTTTTTAATTTAGTGTCTCCTTTCTTTTATAGTTGACTGACTGCCCTCCAATCTCATATACGCCATCTGCAGACCCCTCTTCCCCTCTGAGCGTGCGTACTTTTTGATTACGTACATAAAGTACGTACGCTCGGATTGACTTTGTGGTACGATACCTTATTCATTTATTCAGTATCGGATTAACTATTGAATGGAAAGGCTTACCACAAAAAACTACTTCAAATTTTTTGCAATTACTAAATTACTGCAACTGCATGAACGGCCTTGGGTGTTTTAGAGTTTTTTGCCATATACACTGGAATCAGCTTTTGATAGCTGTTTCTGCCAGTAACTGTTACATGTTTGTTAAACTGAATAAGCCATGATTTCTAGGAACAATTATTATATTTAGGTTAATAACTTATAGAAAAACTATAATCCTTGTGTTTAATTTATTTGCTAGCCTTGTTTATCAGTGCATTTTTTATTATGAGAAAAAGAAAATATGATTCAAGTCTGAGAAGGAAATCAGGTGGTAGCAGGATATTTAAATATATATATTTTAGAGAAAATCAGTTTTATTTAGTATCATCAGTATGCAATACAAATAGTTTGACTTCTCAATTGGAAATCACTAGTTTTACTAACACAAAATTGATGTCAATATCTTCAAAAAAAAGTAAACAATTCAGTATAAATAGTAATGTACAAATTAATAATTCAAATGAATTATCTTCATTTTTTATATTTATTGACACAGACATTTTCAAATCAATTATTATTTTAATTGGACATTGTCCACAATGCTATAAATTTCAATTTAAATCTCAACTGATTCATCAAAAAAGAAAGGATTGGCTATTTTTTTAAAAATATTTTTGTGTAACACCTTCTTGCAATTGGAATAAAGACATAAATGCCAGGGATACATTTAGAGTGTTTACATTATACAGCATAATTGACAAACTGATAACTAAAATGGAAAGAAGAAGTAAAGTTTACAAAGGTGTGTCAGCACAGTTTTCATTCATCAATAACCTACAGTGAAGAAGAGTATTTCAAAGGCTGTCATACTTTAGTCAGTTTTTACCATGAAGATCTCAGCATGGACATCGTTGGAGAACTGCAGCAGTTTCATAAGTATCTCAGCTCAAAGTTTCAGGGGAACAAAAGTGATTTCACTCATGCTGAACTGTATGATGTTATTGTTCAAGATAAACTTCCGTATTTTTCCAAACCTGGATATTGCATTTCACATTTTCCTTACCTTCATGCTAACAAATGTTTCTGCTGAGCAATCCTTTTCACAGCTTAAGAGAATCAAAAACCCATGTAGAACAACAATGAAGAAGGAGAGATTAGACTTTCTGTCTCTACTCTGCATCGAGGTAGATATGCTTACTTTAGTTGACTTTGACAACAATTTTGCATTTTCAAAGTCTAGGAATTGAAATGTCTGATTTATAAAAATTATAACAGTTACTAGTAGTGTAGTAGTTTTGTAACTGTTTACATCATACTTATACATGTTATTTACAATTTACATCATCATAGTTACATGATATGTGACAGTGTGATTTATAGATTATAGTATGTGTATATAATATTGTAATAAATATTAATGTTGCACAGCAACTTGCACTTGCCTGCTATTGGTTGGCTAAGTACAGGCACCATACTTGGTTATGTGCTTAGGGCCCCTGATTATGTTAATCCAGCGCTGAATTCATTTATTGCAATTTGTGGCAAAAACTTACAAGAATGTAAGAAAAAGTACAGTTAAAAGAAAAAATGTTCTAAATACAACAATTATTGCATATTATTATATTATTATTGGTAAAATATATATTAAAGGTTTTTATTTAAATAGTAATGAAATCAGAACTTAAATCATTTATGAAAAAAGTAAAATGAAAGCAATCTAAATAATTAATATTTTTGAACAAACAAAATTAATAGATATAGTTTACGTCATATTTAATATTGTCGAACAAACAGAATTAATAGATATAGTTTACATCATATTTAATATTGTTGAACAAACGGAATTAATAAATATATTTTACGTCATATTAATATTTGTCAACAAATGGAATTAATTGATACAGTTTACAGTTTTCAGTATTTGTCAACAAAGCAAATAAAAGTAGCACACTAAAAAAGGGCACCGTTTTGCTTTCGTCACGCAAATATTGAATAAATTAAAACTAAGGATTTTGGGATCAAAATGCAGCCAAACATCTTTAAAATTTATAACAAAAATACAATTATTCAGTTTTCAATATAAACTCTCAATACTTTTTTGAATTCTTGTTTGTGTTTGTGAATTTTTAAGAGCTGATTACAATGAAAGTTTTCATTTTGATCAGTTAGTTTAAATTTGACATTTTAAAGCCTGATTACTTCAAGTTTTTATTTTTATCTGTAGATAGTTTTCTTTTGCAGTAAGTGAAATTTAATAAATGAATCAATTTCATGAATCTTAATACTCTCAGGGTGAGTACATTTTCCAAAAGTGAACTAAATAAAAGATATTCAAGCACACTATCATTATCAAAAGTTTACCAATTATGAAGTAACATAAACTAATTAAGATTATAGTGTTAATAAATTAAGAATTACTCCATCAAATAATCTGAACTTTTGATTTAATCGATTATTTTTATTTAAATCTAAATACATGTGTTCATTGAATTGTTCAAAATAAACACATGTTTTTTACATTTCTTTTTGATTGCATGACTTCCTCTTTTTTAAACTTAAAAAAGAAGTCATGCAATCTTAAACAACTTCGTATTTGTATCAATTTAACACAACTAAATAAAGATACAAAATACGAAGTTGTCTATTAGGTTTTTTCACAACTACAATTGAATAATACCAGTCATTAGGTTGATCTACTACTTTGATAATACCCATCTCTTTCATACGTTTCAGTTCTAACTTTAATGGTTCTAGAAGTGGGAACGCTACTCACCGTGGTGCTCCAATATAGAATTGTCACATTTTCACATACCTCAATATGTACAGGGTCACCTTTAATTGTTCCTATCCTATTAAATACTTAAGGAAACTGTTCTACCATGTTATTTTTGGTTATTTCAATCATACCACAAATAAATGTGAAAGGATTCTGACTAAAACTTAAACTTTTGTAAAGCAGGTTTACCTAATAAAGCAATTTTCATATTCTTTCAAAACATATATGATAATTAACTCACTGTTCTGGCCATTGATTGTAAATGATTTTTGGAAATATCCTAAGCAATTTATGATCAGAACCTAATAATTGTCTGTTGCTAGTATGTAATTGATTTTAATGCCAATTTAATACCAGATTGATTTTAATACCAAACTTTTTTAAATGGTTAGTTAATAACGGTAGCGGTGTCAGTTTTGAATTTTATTATACCATTTTTTACTATAGTTGTATTTCCCAAGGTCCTTCTTGTACAGAACTAATCCAATCCAATTGCACAAAATCAGATTTCATATTTCCTAAATACAATGCACCTAAATGCTGCTGGTTGAAAATTTTTCCATTTTGTTTTGCTGATCAGCCTCTCTATCTAAAATATTGGATTTTGTTTTAGGCAAACTGTGCTATTTGAAAAATGATTCATAATTTTACAGACTACATTTTTTACCTCATGCTGGACATGATTCTCTACTAAAAGGATGCTTTTTTAAACAGAATTTACACGCCAATGAATTTAAACTCAAGTTTCTTTCATTGCCAGTGTTCTGTGTCTGTGAATTAAACTTTTTTTCTGTTGTATAATTGTTGTCCGATCCAGTCAACATTTTCACTATTATTATTTTGCAATTCAGATATACCATCATGTTTTTTTTTCGGAAGAATAACAAATTTCTACTGCTTTATCTAGTATTAACGTCTTACCTTAACAGGGGCTATTCTAGACCGTCGACAGTCTAAATTAAAGTTCACCATTCATTTCCACATTCCATTTTCCACAGCGTCGACCCTATTTGATTTAATCAAAATTAGAGGACCTTTTTTTACGTTTTTTATGGCAAAACCGCTAATTTTCAGCTTATGTTCGTCGGAACAAGGGGGTACTTCTGCACAAATTTTTCCTAGAATAGGCTCTGCTTAACATATCAGCTTAGTATGCAAGTGGTTTTTTCTCTAAATCTGACAATAAAACATAATCATGCCATTTCTCGATCCAAAAGCAAAATGCAGCATATCTATCTACAACTAAAAATAACATTGGAGGAGAAACACACATTTTACCACTTTCCGCCATTTTATATAGATTCTCAAGATTATACAAGATAATTAGTAAATACTATGAAACTTTATTTTTCCACATTTATTTACATATTCGTAGCACTGTGTTGTGTTCATAATATATTCTTTTTAAAAGACCAGCACCGATATATCTGATCAAGCCGTGATAAAGTATGACACCTTCTCCCCGTTTATTATATTCTGACTAAAATCCCCCCCCCTCCTTGTATTATAGATTCGAGAGTATATATTTGTGTGTGAATATGTTATGTATGATACTTTTGAATATATTATTGCCAAAGAAATGATATTCTTCTCATTAATGAAGGCTATCCCTTTAACTACATTTAAATGAAAAATTCTTTACTTAAACTGTTTAGAAAAAGTTGCACTAGTAAATTGACAAGTATATAAATTTTGTCTTTGCAAACCAAAAAAAATTGACAAGTATATAAGTTTTGTCTTTGCAAACCAAAAAGATGATTTAATCGAATGAAGTAAATAATTTTTTTCTAATGCAAAAAACACATTAAAACAAGCAATTTATTGTTATAAGATTTTCCACTTTATCTTAAAACACTTTTTAAAGGTTTTTAAATGATTTTAAATGATTTGATTACAGATGGAAAAACTGAAGAAATTTTCTAGTTTTGAATATGTTTGATGAAAATAGTTCTGCTGGAATTACCCACTATTTCCAAGTGAAACTGTTTTTCTTGTGGTTTCAAAGCTAATTAATATTTGGTTAATTATTTCTAATTCAAAATGATTTTTAACACAAATTGGAAATGAAATTTCAACTGTTAAATTTTTTTTTGAAGTTTTGCAACATTAAAATTAAATAAACTTAAAAATTACATTAAAATGGTAAATAAACAACAAAGTTTGCAAATCTAGTTAGTATACCCTGTCTGCTCAAACATCTAATGCTTTGTTTACAATGCTGAAAGGGACTGCAAGTCTGTTATGATTCATTTTCAAATGGGTAGAAGTTATTTAACTAGCCGATTTTAAGCTGATGTATTGGGAAGGTATTTTAGGAAATATTCTCAAATGAGGATGAAATAGATTTATGTGACGATTAATGTTCTGAAAAGATACGATATCTTTGAGTGGTATCAATAGTTGCAGCGTTAGAACCTGATATGATATCTTTGAGTGGTATCAATAGTTGCAGCGTTAGAACCTGATACTTTTTAGTTGAGCTTTATTGAGCTAATTTACAAAATATTTTTTTCCGCATTTTTTGTAAATTTTATTGTTGAATTCGGAGAAACTGTTTGCTTTTGGTAGTTAAACCTTAGTAAGCATTAGTTAATTATATTTTCAACATTTTCTTAATTTTAGATACTGCAAACGAAACTTTAAATCAGTTATTTTTACAGAAAAAAAAAGATTTTTTTTAATATTTACTATTACATGGTAATAAATGATCATAATAATGATTTTTAATCATTAGAATTGTTATTCAATTTGTTTATGATCATCAGAATGAACATTAACAAACTGAATAAAAACTTTACAAAAGTGTAATATTAAACATCAAAAGTGAAATATTAAGTCAAATATAATAATTTAAATAAAAATGCAAAACAAACCAGATTTGATTTTAATGAGTTTAACGCGAGCTCAAATTTTGACAAAAGAAATCTGATTTTCGCTGTAATAATTTTTACAAACGCTGTGTTATAGGATGTCATGGATCAGTCTGTAAATAATGCCATTTTTGGTCTGTGTTTAATTTTACTGATCTAGTAAAATAACCTACCAATAAAATATCATTTTCGTCTAGTCATGTTTTGTGCCATCAGAAATACACAAAAGATAAAGCATTTTACTTGCCAAAACGTCGAGGTTTATTTAAATTCTATTTTAAAACTTATTTATATTGAAAGAAAACTTATTTGATTTTTATGAGATCAGCTGATCTCACGCAGGCTAATATTTTTACTAACATCCAACGCGTAATCTTTCAATTGGACTTGAATTCATTTTAAACTGTGTTATTTTCTTCAACAAAACTAAACTGCGCTTTTTAAAGCGAAGTTTAGTTTTTTTTTTTTTTTTTTTTTAATTTTTTTTTTTAATTTTTAGCCACGATCAATAGTGAAAGGTGGTGGTTGGACTGGAATTCAGACGAGTAATGTTCCCTCAAAAATTAACGATAGAGTCTTAGCGACGTATGAGGTATCTGTATGATAATGGATTTCATCAACATAACAAAAAAAAATTGAAAAATAATTAAAACGAAATCTTTAAAAACTATAATAGCTTCACGTTCAAAAGAAGTTATAATAATATCAATATATATATATATATATATAAAAATATTAATAGTTAAATTAATTTACATTAATATCAATATATACTTCTTTCATCAACAAAAGCCTTTAATTATATGGTAATTTTTTACTATATGTATATATGTATATATATATATATATATATATATATATATATATATATATATATATATATATATATATATATATATATATATATATATATATATATATATATATATATATATATATATATATATATATATATATATATATACACACACATATTGACATTAACATAAAAATTAAACTAGATTTGTGTAAACTTCAATTCTTTAGGATGTGTTAATAGTCAGAATTTTTATTTATTTATTTTTTTCAAATATCTAACATTGACAGATTTTGCAAACCGTCATTTTTATAGGATAAAGAATTTTCTTCTGTTTTTTTTTTTTGTTTTTTGTTGTTTTTATAGTTTTGTTTTTCTAATGCCTCCCATCTTTTGATCTCTTTTAAACAAATTTAAGCAATAATAAGAAAAAAGAATGATGAAGTTTATTACCCAGAAAATTTTTTGAGCTTGATTGATATTATCTCAGCAGATTTTAGAAATAAAAAGGAATTTTACTTAACTCGTAACGCGATATAATAAAGTTATCAGATAATTATTTTATATATATATGTAAAAACAGATTTTTTTGTTTGTTAGTTTGTTTAAATATTTAAAACTTGAAGAGTGAGTAAACTACTTTTTTTAAGAAACGAATATGCTGGGAAAACAGATAATAAAAATAGAAAATCAGTAATTTTTGGTTACACGGATTTCCCTTTTTTTTTTTTTTTTTTTTTTTTTTAACCGAACGAATACGCATTGTTTAAAAATGAAAATATCCGCGCTATAAATTGTTATAAATAACATCCGGTGGTAGCTGTGTCACGTAGGGAATACTTTCAATTAACGCGTCAAATAAAAACTTAAATCCAACTAAAAAAAAGTTTTATGTAAACTATTGCAATTAATATGTGTTACTACTCTGTTTTAAAATTATATCTTTAATTTTTAAACGAGTATACTTCCCCCTACCCCATTTTTCAATATAGACAATACATAACTTTTGGCATACTTTAATTAACCATATAAAAAAGAAAGTTTTAAAAAAGATTTTTTTTTGCTTGCAGTAAACGCAAATAAGATTTGCGCCGGCCAAGTTTTGATTGCATTAAAGGAAGTTAAGATTTGCGCCGGACCAAAACTCATATATATATATATATATATATTATATATATATATATATATATATATATATATATATATATATATATATATATATTATCATATATATATATATATATATTATTATTATATATATATATATATTATTTTATTAAACATTTTTAGAAAATAAAAATACATAAAAAAGTTTAAAATACCAAGAGATAATAAAGATAATAAAAGATCACTTTAGAATGTTTTCTTCGTGAGTGTTTTTGAAAATTGATCGCTGTTGCTTTGCATTTCAACATTTAACTGCGTGTACTAGAATTTGATAAATATCTTCAGGAATTATATTTTCTGCAATTTTCTTCTTAACCTGAATTAAGTTTTTTTACGTCATTTTAGAATGACATAAAGGAATTATGTAAGAACCATAAACTATGTGTTGTTAAACAATAGTGAAGCTGGGAATTAATGATTTCAAAAGTTACTTTATTACTTTATCAATGGCTAGATAGGTTTATTTTAATTTTTTGTATGTAAGTTTCTCCCAAACTTTAAATAGAGAGTTTATATAGTTTTTGCTATACTTAAAGACATTAAAATATGAATTGCTTGCTAAATCACTTTAATTGTAGCTTCTGACCAAAAACTCATAAATATACTTCTTAACATATCAAAAAGAAATTTTAATAAGTTTTTACATGAGTGTGTTAAAAAATTAAATCTCAGAAGACCATAACAACATAAAGGATTATAGTGGAAAACACGGTTGTTGTTACTGTACTAGTAAAATTAGCTCTTCAGGCAACCTAAGAACTTTTGCCTCCTGAAGCTCAGATTACCAACGGTACAAAGAAGCAAAATATCCATATAAAGTTATGAAATTATTGAATAATGTTATTAATCCGTGTGATACCATCCCTCCTCCGGAACTTTATTCTTGATACCATCCCTCTTCCGGAGCTTTTCTTGTATGAGCATGTTGAAACTAAATTTGTTGACATTGTTCTTGTCAATAAAGATCTGAAATTTGTTATTTAGGTTCCCCAAGAAGTCCTTACGGTCTTGTCACAGAGCACCGCGAAAGGGCATTTAACCAGGAAGTTCACGCCTCCTTCCTTACCGTGACGCAAAATATGTCTAAAGCTCGTTTCGAACCTGGATCTCCTGCTTAAAAAGTATGCGCTCTAATCACTGCGCCACGGCCGCACAATATATACATGCATATATATATATATATATATATATATATATATATATATATATATATATATATATATATATATATATATATATATATATATATATATATATATATATATATATATATATATATATATATATATATATATATATATAAAATATATAAAATGAAAATGAAGCATTTAACACCTACACTTACAACACGATTTTTTAAGCGATATTAATGTTTAATTTTTAAAACTTAACAATAATTGCTAAGTTTTAAAGTTTTAGAAATAATTGCTAATTTTTGTCTCTCAACCCATGAAATAAAGGGAATGAATTAAAATCTCAAAAAACAAACACTACTTTGCCTTTTTATTTCACATTTTTTGCTTTTTTCAATATTTTCAAGGGGTAGAGCTATGTCAAAATACTAAAAAGGCAAAAAATCAATGCATTTTAAAATTTTTTTTTTACATTTATTCCCTTCATTTAAGTATTTTGAATAACTCCTGAATATTTGAAGTAAATTGCTTGACCCAATATTAAAATATCACGTTGCATATCTAACTAAGTATCGTTAAAATGCAATTCTGAGAAAATAAGAAAAATAAAATACAAAAGCATAAAAAATTTAAAATTCTCCAGATAAATAAGCTTTTTGTGATGAAGTTTCTTTTATATTATTATTCCAACCTTTTTTAATGGTTTTATCTTTTCTCTTTTTTTTTTTACTTTGACATCATCTTTTTTAAGCATGTTTTTTAAACGCTTTGCATCTTTCAATTGAAATCCCAATGAGTTTTTCAAGTCAAATTTTATATTAGGAAACTTAAAAACTCTGTTAAGACCGTATGTACCATCATTGTAATAAAGTATTGCAGAATTAACATCTACTTCAAGAAAAAATCTTGTAACAAAAATATTTTTTGGACATCGAATTACAATTTTGTGTCTTTCCATGAATGCATTTTGTAAGAAGAGAATCATCAGATAAATAATCAAAATCTTTCTTTATAACATCATAAATCCATAGAAGAATATTTACTTTAGGCTTGCAATTATCAATTCCTTTCCTTTTCCACCTACACAAAGTCGTTTTATTTTCATTCAATTCAATTCAATTCTTTTTCCACCTACACAAGGTCGTTTAGAAGTGGAAAGTTATTATACGCAAGCGCAGTGTCAAATTCAAATATTACAATTTTAAAGATGGTGACGGCCTTTAGATACAAAAATTTTTCTGAGTAGCAACAATATTTTTAAAGTTTTACTTAGTAGTTATTATTTGCATATTTTAATAGAATGAAATAATAATGAAGATAATTGAATTGTTGATTCAAAAATGATAAAAACAATATAAAGATGTTTTAGTATATAAAAAACTGTGATTCTCTGCTACATTTATCTGACTGTTAAAAGCGTGATTTGTTTACATTTTCAAAACTCTTTTTCTAAAAATCTGAGGGATACAATTTTATAATTTTTACTTTTTTATTTTAATTAGTCTTATCTTGATTTGAAATTGTTTTCAGATCTGAGTATTGAATAGTGAAAAATAAAGTTCACCCAACACTACTTTTGTCCTCATTTATAGATGTTACATTTATATTAATGTATATAGCTAATATATATATATATATATATATATATATATATATATATATATATATATATATATATATATATATATATATATATATATATATATATATATATATATATATATATATATATATATATGTATATATGAATGATTATAATGCAAAAAAAAAAAGACTAAAAAGTCCACAAGTTAGTTATAAAGTATGTACGATAAAATATTTATATATAAGTTAAATATAAATTTATTATGTTACATAGTTTATATACTATGTGATTTGTTTGCATTTATTTTGTCTTTATAGCTCAGTATCTTTGATTTTAAATGACAGTAAGCATACTTCAAAATTTCTAAGATTACTGACATCAATTGAATTATTTGAAAGCATAAATTTTTACACATAGTATGATTATTTTTTTCAACATAGATTTAGAATTCTCAGCTTTCTAAATTTGCTTTTTATTGCTGTTTTGTTTAAATACACTGACAGTTTTTCAACAATTAGCGATAATATGATTTCTGAATGTCATCTTTCATTTGCCTAATAGCATTATATAATGTTATAAAGCAACCTATTGAACCTATTTATGCTAATATTGGTTTCAAAAAATAATCATAAATCATAGTTTTTTTAATACCCTTATAAAGCCTTGCATCCAAAAATTAAATTGTCCAATTAATATTTTGCTGTGCAATTTAGATAAAACAAAAAATAAAAGTGTTTTATGCTTTAAGCCAAATTATTTTGTGGCACTGGTTAAATATCTTCTTAAAAAATGACCAGCTATTGTTATAAGTGATTCAAATTTACTCAACATCAAAAAATATAAATTTTTAAGTCTAGTTTTCCATCTACAGATAACAAAATACAAAAACCAATTCAGTCTAAATTATTCTTTCCTACTGTTTCCAAGAACACTTCAGATAAGTCTGATATTTGTTATAAAACAGTTAAAACTAAAATATTTATCTCAAAAGATGCCAACAACAGTGATAAAAACACTCTCGAATCTAATGTTCCACTAAAGGAAAATAATGTTTTTTACATTGTTTATTAAATACACATCAGTTAGCATCTTATTTAAAATATGATGATTCATCATATCATCTGTGTGGTAAAAAGTCATCATATCATCTGTGTGGTGAAAGTTAAAATCATGAACAAATGATAATGAAACGCTATCTCTAATAAATAGTCTAAGTTCCAGATAAATGCTCCCAATTCCCTTTAACAGGTAAAAGTAGAAAAATACATTTTTTGCTAAAATGATTAGTTGACTTTTCTTTGCTTTCTTTAAAATTTTACTCTAAAATTGAAGATGATGCATATTGTTTTCCATGTACACTTTTTGGTACAAACATACCAAACAAATATGCATTATGTAAATTGTTTAAAAAACCATTCAATACTTGACGTAATGCTATAAAAGATTTAAACAATCATGAGAAAACTTTTGACAGATTACATATCAATCCATACATTGTTATAATATGCTTTTATCTAGAACTAAAATTAACACTTTTCCTATTGAAGTTTTTCAAGATATTTCTAGGAAGTAGCATATAGAAGAAAACAAAAAAAAAGCTTGAATCAATTGTTTAGACTATAATAATTTTACGTCGAAAGGATATACCTCTACAAAGTCATAGACACGATAGAAAATATCAAGGAGAAATTAGAGAAACTTCAAATATTACAGGGATGGGTAATTTTATTGAGCTTTTAAACTTTAGAGTTGATGCAAGTGATTTAATTCTAAAAAAATCTTCTCTCTGCTCCCAAAAATTCTACATACATTTCAAAGTCCATTCAAAACGAGTTAATTAAGTGCTGTGGAAATGCAATTGAAGAAATTCTATTAAATGATATTAAAAAAAGTAAGTACTTCGCCATTATTGCACACTAAGCTTTAGACTGTGCAACAATAGAACAACTTTCTATTGTCATACATTTTTTGAATGCAAACAGGAACAAGTGGTTTAAACATAGCTACCAACATTCTTGAAATTTTAAAAGAATTTGATTTAGATATAAGAAAATGCAGAGGCCAGTATTATGATGGAGCTGCTTCAATGTTAGTTTAATACAAAAGTGTTTCATCTCTTATAAAAAATGTTAATTTTAAGGCATTATTTGTGTGCCTCACATAAACTTAGTTTTGTTGTTGGGAAAAGTTGCTAAATGAAGTGAAAAGTTTGCTTTAAAGCAAGTTAAAGTTTTATTTTTTGAACTTTTCTCCTAAAAGATGTAATTGCTTAAATAAAAACTTTCTTCCTGGTCAAGCAAAACTTATTGACACATGTCAAACTCGGTGGGTACAAAAGCTTCGTGGACTTGGTTTTTTGATAATTATTCTACAGTTTTTTCTGCTTTTGAAGAAATAAAAGACAATAATTTAAAAGAGTACAATAAAGAAACATCTTTAAAAGCATCTTCTTTTATGACGTTATTGACATTTTTTTTTTTTATAGTTTCTTTAGTTTTAACTTAAACATTTAATGGATTCCTTTTATGGAATTTCTGTCACCTTGAAAATAAGTCTTTTGATATTTCCCAGCAACTGGATGGAATTCAAAATTTGACTAATCCTTTAAAAGAAATACGAAGAAATGCTGATGCTTACCGTAACAAATGATATAAAATTGCTCTTGCATTACATTGCCTCTTCTTAATCATCTTCTTAATGAACTAGAAAATAGGTTTGATATTTAGAGATTAATTCTTTATAATGGTTTTTGTGCTATTCCTGCTAGTTTAATAAAGTAAATTTTTAGATATTGTCCATGGAAAGAAAAGTTCCTGATATTTTTGAATTTTTGTAAATCTGATCTTCCTCATTTCTCATCAATTAATGCTGAAATAGAGTTATAGGTGGAAATTCCTCATTTCTCATCAATTAATACTGAATTAGAGTTATGGGTGGAAATTTTGGAATGAAAAGACAGAATTACCATCTACTATTTCAGATACATTTAAGTTTAGGGATATGAGAGGCTTTCCAAACATTTTAAAGGAATTTCATATATTTGCTACAATACCAAGCAAAAATCACAACTTGTTAGTGTGAAAAGTTAATATCTACTCTTAGGAGAATAAAAACTTACACAAGAGGTAAGGTGGAGCAAGAAGCCCACCATAAGCAATTTTGTCTTTTTTTTACTGATTCAATAAACGTATCTAGAAATTTATGTTACCATTATTTCAGATACATAATAAACTTAAGTATCTAAAGTTATTTTTTTAATGGCTACTCAAGTTTTAATGAAAATATGCTTTTTATAAACTGTAATGTTTAATTTTTAAAACTTAACAATAATTGCTAAGTTTTAAAGTTTTAGCAATAATTGCTAAGTTTTGTCTGTCAACCCATGAAATAAAGGGAATGAATTAAAATATCAAAAAACAAACACTACTTTGCCTTTTTATTTTACATTTTTTGCTTTTTTCAATATTTTCAAGGGGTAAAGCTATGTCAAAATACTAAAAAGGCAAAAAATCAATGCATTTAAAAAATTTTTTTTTTACATTTTTTCCCTTCATTTAAGTATTTTGAATAACTCCTGAATATTTGAAGTAAATTGCTTTCCCAATATTAAAATATCACGTTGCATGTCTAACTAAGTATCGCTAAAATGCAATTCTGAGAAAATAAGAAAAATAAAATACAAAAGCATAAAAAATTTAAAATTCTCCAGATAAATAAGCTTTTTGTGATGAAGTTTCTTTTATATTATTATTCTAACCTTTTTTAATGTGAATAAATTAAATTGCTATAGAGTGGGCCTTTTGCCCCAATGCTTCGGCAAAACGCCCCTACCCTGGGCCTTTTACCCCAAACGTTAATAGCTTGAAATATTCCTTTTTTACAATAAAAGTTTATTGCAACAATACACTTTTTACTTGTCACAATATATTTGTGTGTAAAAATGTCCAACAAAAGTTTTAGTAGAACACTTAGCACCATAATATTAGCAAGTAGCACTATATATGCTATCATATGACAATGGCAAACAGCACCGTAAAATTAATAGAGCTAAAAAGAGCTAAAAATTTATAGACTAAAAAGATAGCTATAAAAACTAATTTATAGAGCTGAAAAACACAGCTAAAAGCTAATTCATAGAGCTTAAAAGTTGCTAAAAAAAACTAATTCATAGAGCTAAAAAGATATCTAAAAAAAAATTCATAACCCAAAAAGACAGCTAAAAAACTAATTCATACAGCTAAAAAGACAGCTAAAAAACTACAGTAAGACTAGTTGAATTGATTATGCCTATTGGCAGTGAAAACAGACAGCAGTGTCATCAGGACCACAGCCGTCGTGGTACCAGTTGAGACATTCTGGGCATTGCTGCCAGTCATCAATGGCTGGTTCGTTAAATCTTTTACCACACATGCAACATGGCGTATCATCACTGTTAGTAACAGAACCTACGCATCTTCGTTCTTTTGACCCTTTTCTTATCACGTTAGCATTCGATGCGTTACATTTGATTGTCCTTTTTGATTTTGTTCTCGCATATTGCTTCCTTTTCCCGGTTTCTTTGTCATCTCCACTTTTCGTTCTCTTGGATTTGTCTGCGATTACATCGATTTCGTCTTCATCATTTTCCTCATTATTATTTTCAACTACTACTTGCTTGTTCTGTTTTGTCTTCTTTGCATTTGCTTCAATTAACATTGCTTTATAAGGACTAGAAGTTATTACAGTTGCTGCTTCGGTTTTTCGTTTGCGACTGCGTACATTCTTTATCCTTGAAATAGGGCTTAGTTCTGATATAATCTGAAATGCTTCGGATAAACCAGGATGATCAGCTGTTTTATCTAGTTGATTTTCATCGGACTCATTGCTATCTCCTGTTGCAATCCTATCAGTCTCCATCACATTAACCGATGCTTCATCATCCACCGCATTGCCGGTTTCTTCATTTGTATTCGTAGGTTCACTTGTTTCGTTTCTAGCTAATAATACTCTTTCCATCATTTGGATGTGTTTAACAAGATCTTGTTCAATTTCAATAGAAAAAGTGTTCACATGATTTCCTAATTTATTGCTCCGAACTTGTCTTACTTTGCCCTGCAAATGCCTTCTCAATGTCTTCCTTGAAACTCCAAAACTGTTTTTAGCTTTACGCAAAGACATACCATTTTTTACTGAATCTAAAGCCCGTTGTAAACCTTCTGCTCCATAACTTCCTCTTTTTGTCTTCCTTTTGTAATTTCTAACCATATCTATAAATAAAATAAAGTTAAAATTTGAACATTCTACTTAAATAATGCAAGGGGTAAAAAGCTCAGGATGGGCCTTTTGCCCCATTAATAAACTGGGCTTTTTGCCCCAAAATGGTCGGTGCAAAAATTGATAAAAACATATTATTCTATGGTACAATGAACGTTATGTAAATAATCAATACATAATTTGTACGCTTACAAATACATAAAATCATTTAAATAATCAACTAAGTTTAACAATAATCTACAAAAAGTTTTTAAAATTACGCAAAAAATCAAAATGTCCTATTCTTATTACCTGTCAAGTCTTCAATATTCTGTTAAAAATTATATTTCTACTAAAAGTTCACCAAAATTCGCTCGCAACACTGTTACACATTTATCATTCATACTACAAAACAATAATTATAATATTTTACCTAGGTTCTTTATAACTGCAGGATGGGCCTTTTACCCCACCTGGGCCTCTTGCCCCACCCTACCCTACTATGTCAGAAAATAGATTGAATGGACTTATTTTAATGTCTATTTAATGTTATTGAAATATTTGCATCCAAAGGAGACAAAAAATTAAAGTTTTTATTCAAATAAAAAAATTGAATTTCTGAGTAAAAAATTTAAGTACCAGGCCTTCTCGTAAGAGGCGTGCGATCGCACGCCTTATATGACCACGCATATAGCTCTTTGTTTTAACAACTTGACCACGGCTCATTGCAAGTTTTGATAATTTACATTAGCTTTGTTTTCTTTTAGCGTATTTTTTAAACGCGCTAATTATCGAAACTTGCTAAGTGCCGTGGTTAAGTTGTTAAAACAAAGAACTATATGCGTGGTCATATAAAGCGTCCGATCGCTCGCCTCTTACAAGAAGGCCTGAGTACTGTTTTAAAAGTATATCGTAAATGTAAATAATTTCTCAATAGCAAAATATTTCTACTCATTGTTTTAAACATGTAAACTGTGAAAATCATTTTTTATTAGCAAATTATTACTATTCAAATTATTACTATGTCTAATTTATGAATTAAATAGCCAAGGCAATATTTTGAATAACTTTATTATTAAATGGATAACTAAAAACAATACAAAATAAACTTTACCACGGTTGACTCGATTGTTTAGAATAACTTTGCATTAGCAGAATATTGTCAAACAAACACGAAGTAAATAGATTTCAATTACAAGTAAAAAGTGAAATATCTGGTTTACAAGTCGACTCCTCATATATAACATTTTTTTACCTAAAATGTTTTTTAATATTTTATGTAATAGTTAATAATTTTAAAAATGTATGCGTTTTTGAATTACACAATTGTTTAGAGAGTTTATTTCTAACGAGAAATATCAAAATTAAGTGTTTTTTTTATTCAAACAGAAAGCTATTTCTACTGAATAAGATTAAAATATGATATAATTTTTGTAAGTCAATGTATATAATATGAATGATCTCTTATTAATTTTATTAATTGATTCCTTGTATAAAAATTCGTCGGAGACGAATTCGTCGCTCATTTCCTCTACAACAAAACAACATTTCCACTACAACAAGCTTTTAGCCTCAAGCGTGAAAACTATTATACTTATTGTAATAATGGCGCTCTCAGATTATTAAATCTAGAGTAGTTAAGTAAAGTAGGTTAGTCTCCCTACGTATTAAAGTTTAAAAAAATGATACATAATGAGTCCGTGGGATTACTTCATCGGTCCTTCCCACAGAAAAAAACAAAAGTAAAGAAATTTATCTTGAAATGAGAGGAGGGAATAGGGTGATGTAATCCCCTCTTCCTCCACTGGCCAATATCGAATTGTATTTGGCAATTTTAAATATAGTTGGCAAATTTTGACATTTTAAAGTCGGCAAATGTAAAAAATTTAAATTTTAACCTTTTTTTTTTTGTCGTTTATCGTTAATAGCACTCCCCCCCCCCCTCTAATCACTCAATAAATAAAAAAAGTTAGCTGTTCGTCTGCGAACCCGGACTTGGCCACACAGTTATATATATATATATATATATATATATATATATATATATATATATATATATATATATATATATATATATATATATATATATATATATATATATATATATATATATATATATATTATATATATATATATATATATATATATATATATATATATATATATATATATATATATATATATATAAATATATATATATATATATATATATATATATATATATATATATATATGTATATATATATATATATATATACATATATATATATATATATATATATATATATATATATATATATATATATATATACATATATATATATATATATATATATATATATATATATATATATATATATATATATATATATATATATATATATATATATATATATATATATATATAGATATAGATATAGATATATATATATAGGGTAGGGTAGATTAGGGTAATATGAGCACCTTGGTAATATGAGCAAACTTAAAGATTTATTAGATGTAAGCAGTGAAGTTAAAGTTGCTTTATGCTTTTCGAATCGACTTAATGTCGTGATAACAGGAATCAGTACAATTAGCGTAAATTTATACGCAGTAATTAGCGGATATCATCTAAATAAAACGCTTTTAAATTTTTTGCTTTGTTAAAAAAAATCATCACGCGTGAATAATTCTGTGGCGCGATATTTTGGTGCTAAAATAATGAAATTAATTTTTTCATAAAGAAAAATATATTATTTATTTTTTTATTTTAGATCTATTAAACACCCACTTTACAAGTAAGGTAAATTAAGAGTTTCATACAAGATAAATATAAAAAATCTTGGAAATTTTTTTTTTTGTTTTTTTTTCAACGTGATCATCTTGGAATATGTTTTTCAAGAATGTCCTTGAAGATAGTTCTCTGCTCTTTTAAGTTCCAGTACTCAACTGCACATTTTAGAGATTGAAGATCCGTTTCAGGAATTAAATTTTTGAGGCCGACAATTTTTTTTTTTTTTTGCTTTCCATTATTGTCTCCAGATTTAGTTCATGATTATTGCACAACCCTTTGATACTATCTAAAAAATGTTGTGGGGCTGTTTTGTTTTTAGCTGCGACCTAATAATATCATATGTTATTTTATTGTTTATTAAACGAATAAATAAGTTTAGCTTGTTTTGTTGTATAATAATTTATATATCTTCAATAAAAAATAAGGTATGAATATAATTTTTGCTATGTTTTGAAACATCGAGGAGTGACTTAAGTGCATTTCTTCCAACTATATCAAGCTTTTGCATTTTCATTTTTTTATGTTCACACAGCTCAAGACCATACGTTAGTGTTGGAACAGCTAAAGTTTTATATAACTGAACAGTGGAGTTTGGGTGAGCAAAACGGATTCCTGATTGAATTAAGGTTTGGATTACCGTCCGGAAATTAGATATTCGGTGATCAATGTTTGATTTATTAAGTGAGGCAAAAGGGGAACTTTTTGTATCCCATGTAAAGCCTAGATGACTAAGTTTATCATGAAGTTTTATTTGTTGGTGGTTGAGAGTTATTGTGCAGTTTTTAATTTACTTTTTTCCTGTGAGCAGGAACTCGGTTTTGTCAGCATTCAATTTTATGCAGTTTTTGTGTGTGTGTGTACATATTACATATATTAATAAGCTTTTGTAGGCCAGAGAGGGTGGAGCTAAGGAGTATAATGTCATCAGCATATGCTACAACACCCGTATAGTTTCCATGGATTGATGTACCTACGACGCTTTCGTTTTGTAAGGTTTCTAGTAGGTTTTAAGTATAAATGTTATACAAATGAGGCGAGAGAATAGATCCCTGTCTCACTCCTTGCGTTAGATAGAAAGGATTAGCTAAAAATCCAATTCATTTTTGTTTGAAAAATAATGCATAGAAACATTTATTTTTGACTTTATTTAAAAATACCATTTTTGTGTAATATGAGCATGCTCAAATTACCCAGTGCTTTTCATTGAAATTGCTTAGTTTAAAGTCCTAAAATAGCAGTGGTTTTTAACTGCTTTTTGAATAAAAACAAAACATAGTAAAAAATTTTAATATATTAACAATACTAAATATTTTTCTGTAACTTAAATATAAAAAATTTTAATTTTTATTGTTCAAAGGTTTGAGTTAACAAAATTGAAAAAACAATGTATTAATTTTTTTTTTTTTTTGGCGGAAAACATAGTAGTATTGTTTCAACAAAATGTAGCTTAAAATTTGATCTTTTAATGATATGTTTTGTTAATCACGAATCCTCATATTCCAACAATTAGTTCTATTAAGCAGGTTGGTCTTTTTTTACTTAATTAATGCTATTTTTTTGAGCTAATTTAAAGTGCTCATATTACCAAGGGGTCAGGGTAATACGAGCACTTTTGCCCAAATATCTAAATAGATTATGAATAAGGATCCCTAAAAATTGTTTATTTGCAAAAATTTTGAATCCAGCATATTTATTTTTGAAAATATTCCAATTTTTGCGTAAGGTGCTCATATTACCCTAATCTACCCTATATATATATATATATATATATATATATATATATATATATATATATATATATATATATATATATATATATATATATATATATATATATATATATATATATATATATATATATATATATATATATATATATATATATATATATATATATATATATATAATACATACACCATTGGCCATTAATTAGAGCATACTTATATATCCTGTTTGCTTAAAATTACTTGAAGTTAGCTTTTTAAATATTTTATTATTTCTAATTAATAAGTATCGTGTTTTTTTATTTAATGGACAAGTTGTTACCTTAAAATTTCATTTGTATCCCTAATTTTATGTAACTTTATAAAATCGACTATATTTTTTTAAAATTTTTTTTGTTTGTCAAAAATTAATGCTTACTGCTTTATTTTTAAAATTAATGTAATATATTAATGATTTTTTTTATAATTTAATTTGATTTTCATTAGCATTTATTAACTCTAAATTTCTAATTTTGAAATAGTACTGATGAAAACACAAATAAATTAGATATTAAAAAAGCCTCATAACGACTGAAGTGATACAGCATGAAATTTCAAAATCACGGTTGAGATTCTCTGAAAAAACATTTTACAAATCTATTTTTCTTTAAAACCAAGTACTATCTCCTCGCCAAATAGCCAATAAGTTAAATATTGGATATTCAGTTGTTGCACAAATTTGAAAACCTTATACTGAAACAGATGACATTACGGATCTAGTTAACCTCTGGTGGGCAATACAATGAGATAAACGTTTATTAATTTGCTTGATAAACACGACAGCAAGTGGTGAAATGTTATTTTCTCAGACAAAATGAATGTTGAGGTAGATATGCAAGAATATGTTATTGCTTCGTGTTCTGCTATGGCACCTCAAGAGTAATTTGATTTGAATTGTACATGAAAACCAAACAAGCAAAGTAGTGGCAGTGTAGACTTTTGGGCCTGCATGAATTATGCAGAACTTAAATGCTATTGATTATTTGAAGGTTGACTTAATGCTGATAGAAACATTGAAATTTTAGATTATTGTCTTCATCCTTATTTGAGAAAGGTGGTTCTACAAAATATTGAAATGCTTTTTTTTTATGGTTTTTCCTTTGTAAGTTATTATTTTAATATATTATTTGAAATATATACTTAAATTTTGTCAATTTTTTTTTTAAATTAAAATAAAATGTTTCATTATTATTATTTTTTTTTTGGTATCTAAATCATTATGTTTAGATCTTTTTTTAGGTTTTCATAATGCATTTAGATTTTACTTATAATATTAAAACAATAAAAATAAAAGCATTTTAGTTTTCGATTTAGTTAATTTTGAATTTAATGTTTTATAAAAAAATCGTGACAAAAACAATGTGTGCTCTAATATAAGGCCAATTGTATATATATGTATATATATATATAAATATATATATATATATATATATATATATATATATATATATATATATATATATATATATATATATACATATATATATATATATATATATATATATATTATATATATATATATATATATATATATATATATATATATATATATATATATACATACATATAAATAACAAAAAGTCTTACCTACCCCAAAAAACTAATTTAACGTCATGTCCTGAACATATATATATATATATATATATATATATATATATATATATATATATATATATATATATATATATATATATATATATATAATCATTAAAATCATTTAACATTCATGTAACATCATTTAACACCATATAAAATCATTTAACATTCTAAAATACAAAAATGACACCGAATTATCAAAAGAATTTTGGAAATTAAAAGATACCAACTTAAACCCAGTTGTCAAATGGAAAATAATTAAGCAGTGCAATGCTTACAACCCAGCCGCAAACTATGCACATACGAAAAATATGAAATTCTATTTTCCAAAAATAAAAACCTGCTAAACAAAAAAAGTGAAATGGTATCCAAGTGCAGGCATCGAAACAAGTTCCTTCTCGCCCTATTCGACACGGGTGATTGAGCCATTTTCTAATTAATTAAAAAATTGTTTGTTTTGACGTCAGAACTCATTCCATTGCTTTGTTATGGGTTTTTTCTGTTAATTTCTGTATTTTGTATTTTTTAACGGTTTTTTCTTAATTTAAAGAATAAAATATGGCTGAAGATTGCCGAAGGGCATGAAACTTTAAGTTCCATTACAAAGTTGTATTTTTTTAAATAATCAAACTCTTTATATTATATATATATATATATATATATATATATATATATATATATATATATATATATATATATATATATATATATATATATATATATATATATATATATATATATATATATATATATATATATATATATATATATATATATATATATATATATATATATATATTATTTTAAAACATCAAAAATACGATTTCTCTCAACACTTATAATTTTTTTATTATTATAGAAATTTTCGCTGGATTTTAGATACCAGCTTCTTCAGCTTGTTAAATGTTACAGTAATTAATAAAATCGTTATAATTTAAATTAAAACGTTGCTATTGACGTCAGCTGTTGAATGGCTTCTTTTTCGCTGAAATTTAAAAAATGGCGTCCAAAACTTAGTTTTTACGTATTGACCCTCATCGAGATTAATCCCGCCATTTTTTGCAGAACACATGTTTTTTTGTATTTCTAGGGCTTCCCTAACTTTTCTTTCAAATTTTTTATTTTCTACTTTTAATGTTTTTGTTTGTTCCCAAATAATTTCTTTTTTGCAAAATGTTTTATGCAGAGCTAATGCGGATTGATGCTGCTTATTTTCATCAATGCTTTTTTGGTGTTGATGCATTCGTGTGTTTACTTTCATTTTTGTTTCGCCTACATACACTTTTGAACAGTTGCATTTGATTATATATGTTCCCGGTTGACTGTTATTAGGTAGTTTTGATTTATTTTTTGATGTTAACAGGGATCTTAAGTTTGGGTTTGATTTGAATACCGCTCTGTAACCAGCTTTTCGGAATATTTTCCTAAGTTTTGGTGAGAGACCGGGTACCCATGGTAAGGAAACTACAGGATAATTATTGATTTCAGATGGAATTGTAATTTTATTTTGTCTTTTGTGTTGAAACTGATGCGCAATATTCATCATTTGAGTTTTATCGTAACCATTTTCAATAAACACGTCGATTAGAAAATTTATTTCATTTTGCAAGTAAGACTTACTACAGATTGAGTAAGCTCGGTGGAGAAATCCTTTAAAAATAGAGTTCAAGATATTTGGATCATGATTTGAGTGTGGCTTAATTTGAATGTTAGTGATAGCATCTTTCCGATATACTGCGTATTCATACTTTCCTGTTTTTTTATTCATAATTTGTATATCCAGATAATTTAGTGTTCCTAACTCGTTTTCAACTTCAATTGTATACTGGATGGAAGGATGTTGTTGATTTAAAATGTATTGGAAATGTTTTGCTTGGTTGAGATCTGGAAACCTTGCGTGACTATCATCGACATATCTTAAGAACGATTTGAGGTTAAGTGCAGGGTTGAAATTTAGTGCAACTTTAATTGCATTGTTTTCATGGAATTGTAGAAATGATTCTGCAAGAACGACCATGAACGAAAGTCCAATTGGACCCGAGTTTTCCATTATATGAATTTCATTGTTCCAATGAAAATAACATTGAAATAAACAAAGTTCTATAAGTTGTTTTATCTCAGGTATACTTAGTCTTGTTAGTTTTTTATATGTTGTATTATTATTTAATTTTTCTATAAGTACAAGGGTGGCTTCTTTTAAAGGAACCGACGGATACAGATTTACGACATCAAAAGATACCTGAACTTCATCATTGTCAATTTTCCAAGATTCAGCTTTTTTAATAAAGTCAAAGGAATTTTTTAATCTTGTCAAGTTTTCATTCAAAACTGGTTGTATTATCTTAACTAAGAACTCAGATATTCCGTAGTTTGCTGTGCCGATTGTGGAGATAATTATTCTCATAGGATAGAATTTTTCAGGTTTGTGGGCTTTGATTACACCATACATACGAGGCGGGATGGGATCACTAGGATATATTTTTTCGTATTCCTCTTTTGAAAAACAGTTTCTTTTATTTAGTTTTGAAAGACATCTACGAATTTTAGCCGCGTAATTTGCAGTAGGGTCTTCACTTACTATTTTTGTTGGGCCTATTTGTTCGCGAATTTTTTCCAAGGCTTTTGAATGTTCGATTCGTACAAAACCTGTCCCTTTGTCGAATGGATATATGTCAACGTTTTTTTCCTCTTTTATTTCTCTATAAGCTTTCCATTGTTCTTTTGTAAGATTATTATTTAATTTTTTTCCGGTTTTTAGTTCTCTTAAAACATTTTTCCTTAGGTCTTGGGCATTTTCAATTTTATTGTTGTATTCTAATTTTAACGCAGAGGATTCCGTGGCTGTAATAATATCCATATATGGTATCGACTTTAAAGATGGTACAAAGTGTGGACCGAGGTTTAGAAAATTATTATGACTTACTGGAATGTTGGTATCGCATAAGTTTAGGACAGCATTCTTTTTATAATTTGTTGTTTTTTCGGCATTATCGTTTTTATTTTCACGTTCATTTTGCAATATTAGAAATTTTTTCACTAATCGTTCTTTTGACTTTATAAACATATTCTCCCGAGCTTTTTCAGTGATTTGTTCTAATTTAATGTAGTCTTTATCGTCTAGGTGACATTTAAGCGAACGTTGAAGATTTTTAACGTCATTCATAAGGTTAAAGAATCGTTTCCTAGAATCGTTTTTTATGCTGACTAAAAGTTCAAATCTAAAACGATAAATAATACCTATTGCTCTTCTATTTTTTATTGGAGAGTTAATTCGCAATGATTTCGGAATAATTTTATGTTTTACACATTTTTGTAAAAAGATGCATTGATTTTTCGATTTAGCAACAGATTTTTTTAATAACTTTAACTGTTCAGTTTTTTTGTAGATTTCAGCTCCGTATTTAGCTGTTACATATGATTTAAAGGATAACATCTTGTGTGAGAGTATATTTATATATTATTTTAAAACATCAAAAATACGATTTCTCTCAACACTTATAATTTTTTTATTATTATAGAAATTTTCGCTGGATTTTAGAAGCCATTCAACAGCTGCCATTCAACTGGATTTTAGAAGCCATTCAAGAAGCCATTCAACAGCTGACGTCAATAGCAACGTTTTAATTTAAATTATAACGATTTTATTAATTACTGTAACATTTAACAAGCTGAAGAAGCTGGTATCTAAAATCCAGCGAAAATTTCTATAATAATAAAAAAATTATAAGTGTTGAGAGAAATCGTATTTTTGATGTTTTAAAATAATATATAAATATACTCTCACACAAGATGTTATCCTTTAAATCATATATATATATATATATATATATATATATATATATATATATATATATATATATATATATATATATATATATATAAATTAGGCTCCTTCTAAGCTTAAATATTTTGAATCAAATCAAAAAAGTGATTCAAGACTTGACTTAAAAGATTTTGAATCAAATCTACCTGCTTTTAATATAAACTGCTTTTATTAATAGTTTATAATGAAAATAGCTCAAGGTCATAATCATTATAAATTTTCACAAACTTGAGTAATAACATTATTAGAATGTTATTACAAAAAAATTTAAAAAAAAGTATTTTTTAAACTTAATTTAATTATGGTCATGCTTAAGTCAAATCTAAATGTTTTACAAAAAATTTCATGAATTGTGAACAAAAATTTTGTGAACAAAACAAGCTAACTGCCTCTGCCTAAACATGATGACAATAACTTGATAAAATGCTTAGTTTCTCTCTCTTATACTAAATATACCTTAGTTTTTCAGTTTAATTTAATTGTCATATAAACGGAAAAAAACACATACTAAAACTTTTTAGTCCCTGTGCATTAAGATTTTAAAGTTTAGAAAGATGACCTAAGTAAATCAAAGCAAAATGTAAATTCAGCCAATATTGGAAACGAATGGGTGCAAATTGTTACAAAAGGAAGCAAAAGCGGCAAAAAGCCACCTGAACAATTTTAGTCCAACTGGTCCAATTTAAGTTGAACTGATGAACCATCCATTAGAAATCCAGTCCTTTTATCAGCAAAATAATTAAGAAACAGCATGGATCATAAACAGATTTGTATAAGTCCAGATCTTACTGAAGCCGAAAGACAACTTGATCTCCAGCTAAGACAAGAAAGAAACAGGTTTAATGCAAATCTTGATACAAACTCTCCATTTCGATATGGCATCCGTGGTAACCAATTGCAAAAGTTCAAGAAGAATCAAAACTCAACTTAAAGCACCTTTATTACCTGAAAGCATAACAGAACTTAATTGTATTTACCTGAATGCTACCTCACTTGAAAATAAATTAGATGAATTAAATGTTGTAACTAGTTTGCATTGTCCAAATATTGTTGGAGTAGGCGAAACATGGTTCAAAAATAATTCAATTGTAAACATTCCTGGTTACAATATATACAGATATGATAAAATTGGTGATCTTAGAGGCGGCGGTGTTTGCTTATATATAAAAAATTCAATTGACTGGTCGACACTGATTTTAGTATTAGCAAAATTGAACAAGTTTGGGCAGTAGTTTATTTTGGACAAGATAAATACCTGGTTGGTTGTCTCTACAGACCAAATTATGTTGTTGATATGGTAGATCTTGACAATATTTTTAAGATAGCAAGAAGATATGTTGATGTTAATGCCTTTAAAGATGTACTAATTATGGGAGATTTCGATTTCCCAGCCATTAAATGGTCAAACGGTAGTATAGCATCAATTTCAAATGAAAGTGGCATAGAACATAAATTCTATAAGACTTTAAGTGGTACTTTTCTCTATCAACATATAAACATACCAACTTTTCAATTGACTAATGGCTCACCCTCAAATGTTTTAGATTTAATATTCACAACAGAGTCTGGTAGTGTATGTGCTGTCGACCCAGGTTTTGTGCTTGGTGACATAAACAAAGGTCATCTAATTATTTACTTTAAATTTTTCCTAAAAAATAATGTTAAAAGATTAGCCTGTGATAACTTTAAATTTTTGTATAGCAAAGTTAAATTTGATAAAATTTCTGATTTTATGTCCAATATAGAGTGGGTGAAGTTGTACGAAAACAAGACAGTGCAAGATATGTACGACGAATTAAATTACTATACCACTGAAGCAAGCAATTTGTTTGTTCCAATCATAGACATTTCACAAATCAAAAGCTCAACAACTCCTTGGATTAATAATGAAATCAAGCAATTAATAAGAAGAAAAAGAAATTTAAGATACATAAGTTCTTCTCACAGATGGAATGATATTAAACTGATTAAAGAATATAAACAGCTATGCAAATTATTAAAAACAGAAATATATAATGCTCGAGTTTTATTTGAAAAAAATCTTGTGTTAAGGTCTAAACTTAATTCTAAACAATACAATATATACAATACAAATATTTAAACAGTACAAATTCAATAAAAGATCCAATAAAGGCCATAAGAATGCCTAATGGTGATTTATCCCATGAACCAAATAAAATAGTAAACTATCTAAATAAACATTTTCAGGATGCCTTCACTATTGAAGAAAAAGGAGATCTTCCACAATTTCATCTTGAATTAAATGATGTATATAAATTCGAAGATATTGAACCAAATCATATTAGCTTTGAGTTAGTTTTATCTAAACTTAACTCACTAAAAGACAATAAATTACCTGGACCTGATAAACTTTGATCAATAGTTCTCAAGAATTGTGCTATATCGTTTACTTAACCCCTAACTCTTATATTTAGAGAATTGCTTAAAACCAGTCAACTACCAATACAATTCAAGTCAGCAAATGTAACACCGATACATAAAAAAGGTGACAAAACAGTGGCCAGCAATTATCGCCCTATTTCATTAACTTCTATTCCTTATAAAATATTAGAATCTATTCTAAGAGAAAGAATTGAAAAACATCTTTTTACAAAAACAATTTATTAACAATCCAACAGCATGGTTTTGTGAAAGGCAAATCTTGTACCACAAATTTGCTAGAAACTCTTGACTTTATTTCCTCGTGCAACAGCTATGATTTACCTGTTGATGTAGTAATGCTAGACTTTGCTAAAGCTTTTGATAGTGTTCCTCACAAGAGACTCTTTGCTAAATTGAATGCATATGGTATTAATGGCTTAGCTCTAAAATGGATGGAAGCTTTTCTAAGTAATAAAAGACAAAGAATAGTTCTTGGTGAATTTGTTTCTGAGTGGGTTGAAATATTTAGTGGCGTGCCACAGGGCTCTATTATTGGATTGTTAATGTTTATTATATACAGTAATGATCTGTCAAGTAAATTAAGAAATAAAACCAAATTGTTTGCTGATGATACCAAGATATTGTCCAAGGTAACTTTAGACGAGTGTACCTCAAGTCTGCAGAGGGATTTGGATGTATCATTTAAATGGACTGAAGACTGGCTTTTAAAGTTCAATGTTGATAAATGCGTAGTAATGCACTATGGAGTAAACAACAGGAGGAACCCTCTATATATTAATGGCATAAAGTTACCAGAATCAAACAGCGTAAAAGATCTAGGCGTAATATTTTCTAAAAATCTCAAGTGGAAAGATCAAGTTATGTCTGTAACAAATAATGCAAATAAAATGTTAGGTCGAATCAAAAAATCATTTGCAAGATTGGACTGTTATTTACTTAAATCACTCTATGTAGCCTTTATTCGTCCTTTTCTAGAATTCTCAGTTCTAGTATGGTCCCCGTATCAAAAAGGTGACTGTAAAGTAATTGAACAAGTGCAGCGTTGAGCCACCAAACTGATTAAATCAATTAGGTGTTTCAGTTATGAAGATCAATTAAAATTTTTGAAATTGACAACTTTAACTAAACGAAGAGAAATAGGTGATATGATCCAACTATTCAAAATAATGAACAATGTAAATATAACAGAGCATAACTTACAAATTATTCAAAATTATGCTAGAGGTCACTGTTTCAAATATTATAGGGAAACAACAAAAAATCTGCCAAGGCATAATTTCTTTTATAACAGATCGGCAAACTTATGGAACTCATTGCTTTTAGAACTAGTCAATTCATCGTCTGTAAACTCTTTTAAAGCAGGGTTCGACTGTTGGACGAACAACAATCAATCGAAGCGGCTGTCACAGTGTGCTTAAAACCATGCTCACTGGTCATTCCAGTTACAGCAATAAATACTAACTAACTAACTAACTAACTATTATAGTGCCTAAAAGTTATGATCATATAAAATTAACAGCCTCCTCAATTTGATCAAACTTTGCTCATTTAAATACTAAAAAAATATTATAAGGTATTTTATTAATTATTATAGTTATAAATAGTTAGAAAAGGAAAAAACTCGGGACTCAGTTTACGAATTGAATATATTAAAATATGAATTGAATATAATAAAAACAAGAATAAATATATTAAAAATTTGCATGGGCCAATTTGTATGTATGTTAGGCCAATTATGTATGTATGTATGTTAGGCCAATTTGCATGGGCCTAACATACATACGTATTGATAGGAGTGTTTAAACTATTTTTTTATAGAATATAGAAATTTGTTTTGTTTTTTATTTGTTTGTCTCTTCATTGACTACTCTTTAACCACAATAACTACAAATACCTATATTACATCCATACATATTCACACACAGACATATATTACGTATGTATGTATTAATAAAAACACTCCTGCCTACCTGTCAAAGACAAAATTAGATGTGGTTTTGCTAATTTCTTATTACTCTGTTATAGCACCCTATTTTTAAAATACACTAACATATCTTATATATATATATATATATATATATATATATATATATATATATATATATATATATATATATATATATATATATATATATATATATATATATATATATATATATATATATATATATATATATATTTACGTTGATTCGACGTTGAACTTTAATTGGCAAAACGTTGTAATTAATATTATTCGGAATTATATTTTTATTAAATTCTATTTTCTTTGTATATATATATATATATATATATATATATATATATATATATATATATATATATATATATATATATATATATATATATATATATATATATATATATATATATATATATGTTTTAGTTCGTAAAAACAATCAACTTTTTGCGATGTATTTACATACATTGGATCAACGTTGATTTATATACATTGAATGAACGTCGAAATATATACATTGGATCAACGTTGGGTTTAGATCGTAAAAGCAACCAATTATTTTTGATGTTTTTACATACATTGGATAAACGTTGATTTATATACATTGAATCAACGTCGAAATATATATATTGGATCAACATTGTGTTTAGATCGTAAAAATAATCAACTTTTTGCGATGTTTTTATATACACTGGACCAATGTAAATTTGCCAGATGTTTTTAGTTCCGTCGGTAATAATTTTATCATTAACCAAATGACATTGGATCAACGTTGGTTTTGCATTGGAAAAAAGAGCTGACGTTTGCGATAGTTTTACATACATTGGCACAATGTAAGTGTGCTAGCTGGGATAGACCTAATTTATCGGGCAAATCTTACTTAAATTCAAGTTGTTTAAAACTCATATTTCTCCTTTATTCATAGTTTTCTTAATTACGCTACCATTGGTTGGTTGTTGAACTAATAAAAAATAAATTTAAAAAACTCTTTATTATGCAAATACGCACAGCCGGAATTATATCCAATGTAAGCCATTTTACAAGTTCTCAAACACTATTATCTAAATTATATATACTTAATTTTTACCAAATAAATGTTTATCATCTAATTTTTATGTTCAAAGTTTATAAAAAAAAAGTTATTTCAATATTTTTAATCCATTATTTAAAATAAACCAGAATAAATACTTTACCAGATATTCAAATAACACCAATATACAGTCCAAAATTTATTTGCGGCAACATAATTTCAATTTAGAGGACTAAAAGTATGGAATAGAATACTATCCAATAAACTCAAAACACTGTCAACTTTTTAAAATTTTAAGTAAAAAATTAGACAGATTTGAAAGATAAACTGCAAATCTTTTTCTAAGGGCTAGGCTATAAAACATACATTGTCTACTTTTTTTATTTTTTTTGCCCCTGCTTTTTTTATATATATATAATATTAACATCGTACGTATATATTTACATGGTAAAAAAGAAATGTCAGAGGCTTTGAGAAAAAAATTATCGTTTTTTTCTTTTTGTTGAGTTTTTTTTTTTAGTTTTTTTGTTGAGTTTTTTTTTTTTTAGTTTTTTTGTTGAGTTTTTTATATAAGTATTGACATTGCATTTATAGTATTGTTTTTGAACTTATGTTTTATCTACCCTTATTTTACAAAAAAACAAAATTCTTTTTTGTATTTAATAAATATAACTGAAACTTTTAAATACTTTAAATTTTGCAACTATGTATTGAATAAAAATATGTAATTGAAAATTCATTACTATTAATCAAAGTATTTACAGTAGCTATTAACTATTATTTTGCTTCAATGCACCGAGTCATCGTCATCATCGTCATCGTCATCGTCTACTCATATTTCTGAACCATAGAAACAGATTTTCTAGAGTTATACAAGAAATTTGTTATTTTTTATAAACATTTTCAAACTATTTTCTTTTTATCACTTGGCATGATTTTGCTTAATACATTCACTTTAACGAAATATACCAAACACTAAAAGTAACTAAAAAAGTAAAATTTCCAATTGCTTTTGTAAGAGAAATAGTATTCGTTCAAAAATCCAACAAAACGCTTAATGATGTTAACAGAGCTGTCTTATATTTCAACGAACCCAAGTATTGCTTTTATTTGTTTTTGATAGCTTATATCTGGTGTGCAATCCAATATGACTAAGTAGTATCTTGAGCTCGTAACCCCCATTATTTATATTAGTTTTTGATTTGGCATCATTTTGCCTTAATAATGTTCATTAGTATTTTTATTGTTATTTCGACAAAAATGTTTAAGCAAAACATGATCAAACTTTGTTATCAGTTGCACTAATCCTAAAAAGTTCTTTATGTTTGGTGCATTTATTTTTTTATCAATACTACGAAACGAAATTTTTTTGAGGCAAAAATTACATTTTGAGGAGTCGTTTAAGTAAGGCATTCCAATCCAATTACTCAGAATTTTTTAGTTTTTGTGTTTGTAGGTCATCCACTTGGTTTGAATTTAGTCTGGTTTTGAAGTTTATGTGACTAGAAGATGTTTAGTGGCCATAGATTTAAATTGTTTCTAATTACCCACACCTTAAAAACAGAATTTTAAATTAGTTTACAAAAATATAAAAATGATTTTTCCTTCTAAATTGAATAAATAAATCATCGTCTGTCAAGTTTTTCATATTTCGATGTTTTCAATTGCAACGTCTACCGTTGGGTTATGGAAAAATAAATTATTTTCATAGGTTTTTCTAACCAGAAAATCTTGTGGTTGAGAGTTTTCAAATAATAATGTCTAACAACCAATATCACTTCAATCAATAGTTCTACTGTAATCATTCTGAACTGATTCAATTTGCTTTTGAATAATTTTAATTCTATCAACTTCAGCTTCTTCATATTCTTTTGCACTCATTAAATTAGATGAAATACCGGAAACACGATCAAATGCAATTATCTGATCGATTTCCATACTTTTGGTTTTCTCCATCTGATTGGCTTCAGCATCATTTTTAAGTTCTTCTCAGGTGACATTGCACGAGAATCTTTTTAAGTTTTTCTTATTTGACATGATTATATCAAAACCAAATTTCGCTAAAAATAAATAAGTAAAAAAAATCATGAAATTTGAAAATGATGCAAAAAAAAAAAAACAAGTTTTTAAAAGCTAATTAATATTAATATTATAGCATATTTAAAATGATAGTTAGACCGACCGATGACAACTCGTTAAGTTGACGCCGGGGTTATTATCATATTTTGATTGGCACACATATAGTTAAATATTTTTACAAAACAAAGTTGTTTTATTAATTTTTAGTTTAAAAAGAAATATTTTTGATTTTTTTTTATGTTAGTGGCCCTTTGGCAGCTAACATAAAAAATCATCCAATCAGCCAAGTGCTTCCAAGCAGTGGCACTTGGCAGCTGCCTAACAAAAAAACCGGTCTTTTTTTTTCTTAAATTTGAGTTGTTTTAACTATGTCAGTATTTTAGATAATATAATCTGTCAAAAATTAAAGTTGTATTCATATAAACATGATTTATTTGCCTACAAACATAAGATAAATGATTGCAAACATTTTTTTAATGAAAAACGCAGCCTCTATTACCACAAAAATACATTCAATATTATAGACCATGTTTCTATTCTAGAACTACTGATAAAGAGTTTCCACAATTCAAATATAACTGATTATGCCGCATTATTTGTGTTTACTGCACTAAGATTTATAAATGATCTACAGTGAACAAATGATCTTGGAGTTTTAAACTGAACTTGGAAATCATCTATAAGGAATAAATGAAAATTATCAATGTGGAACTTTCCACCTAAAGTAAAGTTTTTATCCCTCTAAAAAATATTGCTTCGGGAATAGGGAAATATAGATATGATGAAATTAAAATTATCCACATAAAAAAATAAACGTTATGGGATTTATCTGTGTACCTCTTACTAAAAGAGTGAGCGCTCTATTACTGAGATTCTGATGCATAAAATTAGTTGAATCTTTTTCTTTTATGCTCTATTTTAGAAGATTCATACTCTATTAAAAAAAAAGACTTTATTATAGTTGTTTGTGGAAAAAAATTTTAACAATACAATAGGATGTAAATAAATTTTTAAAAGTTTGCAACGTATTAGACCCGGCAATACGTAGCAAATAAGACATTTAGGATATTTACTCCTATTTCAAAATTTTCAAACAACGCAAAAAGGCCAACGCATTATGTTATCATTCTTTATTTTGATAAATATTGATTTACTAACATATAATAAAAGATAAACTCGACATAGCATTGCTAAGTGATTTCACAGGAAAAATGTCGACAATTATTGATAGTTTCGACTTGCTTAAGTTTCTTTTTTACTGATGAATAATATTGCTCACATTACGGGTGATGTGTAAGATATCGGACAAAATAAAAACGTCAATAACTTATTTATAAATAAAAAAAAATATTTTATTATACTTTTTTAATATAAAGTATATCTTTTAATAAAAATAAGTTATTTTTTAAATAAAAAAACACCATTATCTGCAACTGATCTCAACTTAGCTCTGACGCTTTTCTTACACGGTTGTAAAAAACTTAAATCAATTTTTTGTAGTTTTAATTTAATTCGATCAATCAAAACTTACTTTGTTGTAGCTTTCCAATTTCCCTCGTAAACCTTCTGTGTCAAATTTCCCCTAAAGTTTTCAATTGGTTGTTCTTGAGGCACATTTGGAGGGTTAGATTATTTATCAACGTAGTAGACATATTGGTCCATCTAATTTAGAGAATCTTTAAAATAGTGAAAACTTGCTAAATCTGGCAAATATAAATTGTCAAAGTCTCCATGATACTTGTGAATGAAAGAAAGAAGTCGTTTTTCTAGATTGATGAATTAATTGCTACAGCCTTGAAAGTGCGAAACAATGGCTCGGAAATACCACGGTCAGATATGGCTATCTACATTATCAATTTTTTTGTAAATTTCTCTTTTCCTATAAAACGAACACTTTCTGGGTATATTTTGTTGCTGTTTGTGTTGTATCCAGAATTTCCATGCATGTTGTCCCCTACAAAACAAAAGTATTTTTCGTCATTGATGACCAAAAGCGATTTTGTGTTATAGAGTTGGTTAACTTGTTTCCTGCTTCTTTTCTTTGTATTTTGAAATCTTTTCACGTATTATATATTTAATATTCACTTTTTTAACTGATGACCAATTGTCCATTGATTTACACAGAATTTAAAACCTTTTTTTTTTTACTGACCCCTTTTCAATTCATTGACAAATCTCGTTAATTCGGCTTTCTTACTCTAGTCCAGGATGTTGGACAACCAGGTTTCTATCAGAAAGGATTGAACAGTTTCAAAATAATTTACATTTTCTTTATATATATATATATATATATATATATATATATATATATATATATATATATATATATATATATATATATATATATATATATATATATATATATATATATATATATATATATATTAGGTTTACTTACAAAAAAAATTTTGAGTCGCTTTTGAAAAGATTCTTGTTCGGCTGCATTTAACCTCATTTTAAATGATTGTGTTTCAAATAATAAAGTTTATAATTTATAGAACGTTTATACCTACACATAAAACCACAAACAAATTATTATGCTCAAATAATTAAATTCAGATTTGTTCCATTACTTCTGCATCACCCGTTACTTGGAGAGTACGCAAATAGAATAATTCTGTTGACCAGTCCCGTAATTCATTCCTCAACTGTTAGGCTGGCGTAAATGTAGAAATGTGTTACATTGTTTCCTGCTTAGGATAATGAATGCTGGATCTTCTTGACTCTACTTTTAAATTTTTACTTGTGCCTCGTTAGTTGTGGCTATGCAATTCTTCTTATTATCTCCTAATAAGGGTACAGCTTTAAAACTCAGTTTAATGGTTCTGAGGTCGCATGGTATTAAGGTTAGAATGTTGTACTTTATCTATGAACGAGTTAAGTTCTTTTTAAATTTAAATTATACCCAAAATAACCCAAAATATTAAACATAAAAAACTATCCCGACAATTTGCCTGCAATAACATATCTTTCACATATATTCGTGGTCTTCAAAGAAACCTTCCGTCAGTTGATTCTTAACTCTTGAAAAATTCACCAGACTTGCTTGCTCATTGCAAGACTAATTTAAATTAGGTTGATTTTTCTTTAGATCTCAGTATTGATGAGTGCCATCCTTTGATTTGGTAAGACTCCAATAGTCACATACCTGCTTAGGGGTATACTTAACTCCGTAACTCTTTCATTTCGTCCTTCTTCTTCGGAGCTACCCTTTTATCGTACTACATATTAGTGTTCTAAGGCTGACTGGGATTTTTTTTTGTGATTTTTTTTGAGACGTTCCTTGAGCTGATGTCTTTTCTCTCTTCGCTGATAAATGCGCATTCTCGTAACCTCTTAGATTCAGGTAGAAATGGAAACTGCAATTTGATTGCTCTTAGATTTAGGTAGAAATGGAAACTGCGATTTGAAACTTTCAAATCAAGCCTAATTCTATTCCTTGGTTTTCACCTTCTTGCGCAGGTGCTATATCTAATCGTAATCATTTTTTTAATCTTTTTCACAACAAATAACAGTCTTGAGAACAAACGCTTATTTATTATTGTAAGAAACTGATGTAAAAAAGTACTCTCTGATGCAAAACTATTCTAAGTTCACTGAATCTTTTTATTCTAAGTTCACTGAATCTTTTTTTAGAAGTGAGGCTAGAGAAAAATCTTCAGTCATTAACAAAAGTAACTCTAACATTCCATCTCTCATTCATGGGACTGATCTTATTACCTCTCTCAAAGATAAAGCCGAACTATTTACAAAGTAATTTTCTTCTAAAACAACTCTTGAATCTAATCGCCATACTGTTTTTTCATTCCAATTCAACAAATTAACCTATTGTTAGACATTTAAACCATTCCATCGTCCAATGATTAAGTCATATCTTAATGTATATCATATCACAATGTCAAACATCATAAACTCTTCTTTGGCTTGTGGTCCAGACAACATTCCTTTTATAGCCTTACAAATATGTTCTCGAGAACTCTCTTCAATTCTTAATAAACTATTTAATAAATACTTGGCTAAATCTTATTTTACTGCCTGCTTGAAAACTGCATCTTATTTTACTGCCTGCTTGAAAACGGCATCTTATTTTACTGCCTGCTTGAAAACGGCATCTTATTTTACTGCCTGCTTGAAAACTAATTTTAACAAAAATCTGGAGAACATTTCCATTTTGAGTCAACTTACTGTCAGACATACAATTTTGATGTTCGAAATTTTGACTTACTGTCAGAAATACAATTTTCGATGCTCTCGCTCTACGGCTGTCTCACAAACTGCTGTGACTATGACTGATTCCATCTAGTGCAAGATTTTATTTTGCATTAGATAGAGGCACCGCGGCCAGGGCTATTGCTCCTTGCATATCAAAAGCTTTCAACAAAGTTTAGCATGCTGGTCTTCTCCATAAGCTTGCTTCTTATGGTGTATCGGAAACTATGCTCACAATTATTTCAGTCTTAGGTAAAGGTTTTATCTAACTAAGTATACTTATTAATATTTAATCAACTTCCATATGTAGTTCAGTTTTTTTATTTAGAATTTGAGCACGCCAAGGTAAATTCTTTGCTCAACTATTTTTGTTTTAACTGCACAATATTTTGCTGACAATGATTTTCAGATTTTTTTTATCTCTTTGAGTATACAATAGGTATACAATATTTTGTGAGATAAGCAAATAATTAATCCAGCCCAGGTTTCATTGTTATTAGAGGTGAAAAAGTTATAGGTGATCATCCATACTAAGAATAATATTTATACATAAGTTACTCAGGTTTCAGTGTTATGAGAGGTGAAAAATGTTTTATAGCACATGGATACGGATGAATATATCTGGGTGCAAAACAAATGGTTGAAGGGTATACGTCCAGATTTACACTAATGGTAACTAAATGTGGATCTTATCTTGCATTACAAGTTCATAATTTTCTAAAAAAATTACTACACTCACTTTTTCATTTATACAATATTTACAACATTTATCTCTTTTACTTTTAAACCTTTAAATAGCTTTGACATTTAGTAAGATGCGAGGAAGCGAGTTCATCACTTCAACACTAACGTTACGCTTTATCTTGCCATTGGTTAAAATTTAACTCATCATCAAATTGAAGTTTTGCAATCTCTTAAAAAAAAATAGTCGTAGAGCATCTGTTACTGAACAAATCTAGCATCTATGAATCAAACACTTTTTTTTCGAAATGTCAATATCCACCTCAAAAACTAAAGGATTTGTAACCATTTGCTTTCTATTAAATTTTATTTTATTAATACCTTGAAAAAAATTGTTACATAAATTTCTTTTCTAGAGAAACTAATGAAATATAAAAATCTGTTTTTAAATTTGCCAACTTTAGACATAAGACTTCTATTAATATTTATAAGTTATATTTAAATGCATTGCATATAAAATAGCTGCTTTTTGAAATGAAAACTCTCACAGAAATATTTTGATCTAATTTTTATATTTCATTAGTTTTTCTGGAAATTGAATTTGAAATAACAACTTTTTTTAAGATAACATATCTGAGTAAGCACCTGAGGCTCCGTTACTTACATGTCATTGAGGACGAAGTTTAAAAGTTCCAACAATAATCCCTCACAACATTGAATAGATTGCATAGTTTTTTAATGTAACTCAAGAGCAGTTGATGTAATGTAATCGTTTAATTCATTTAAATTGTGAAAATTGTTTAAATGTAGTTCAAGAGGTGTCGTTATGTACATGTATTCTGGTATTTCTACCTTTGTTAACACTTTCATAATTCTTTTTTACCTGGCATTATTCGAGCATAATCGTCTGAAACAACCTTTTCAAAAAGATGCCCTCATATCATTTATTGCTGATTCAGCAAAGCTTGCTGACCAATGGGAACATTTTAATTTATGACATTGCTTTTTATTGCTTACCAACAATACTACGGTTGAAGTTACAGATACATATAAAAACGTGATCCATTTCCCAAATTGCTTCAGGTAGATTCTGGCTCAATTCACGCGACTTTTTAAGAAACATAATGTGCAGTGATGCTGTTCAACTTGCTTTTTATGTGTAATTTTTAACACTTATTGGGTATCTAGTACAGCCAGATTTATAAATAATAATATTTTTATAAAAATGTTTTTATGATTCAATTCATTACAGATTATTGCTTTTATAAAGAGTGACTATTAGCAAGTAATACTTTAGAAAGATATGAAATTAAATTTTTTTACTTTAAAATCAAGTGATTTGGTTCAAAAGCCTTGAAATATAAATAATGCAATCATCCTAGTATAGTATTTTTAAAGTAGTTTAAAGCTTTTTAAATTGCTTTTAAAATGATAAAGTTGTTTGTTTTTTATTGTTAAATTTTTTTATTTTAAACAACAAAATTTGTAATATGTTTAACAAAGTAAACTTATTAATTACATGAGCAAATATTTTATTTAAAAAAGTTATTTACATAAATAACTTATTGCGACATTGAGTTTTGAGTTACTCTTTTATTTGGACGTTTTAACTTTTAACTAACTTCTAGAGTATGCTAAAAAGTTTATAACATAGTTTTATGGCAGCAGATGTTGTGCTGCATAACAAGCAGTTATGTTATAACTATATAACATATAGTATTACAACATATACTATATGTTGTAATACTATATATTATGACAATATGTTTTTATATATGCTATAAGCAAAATCTAGCAGATATTGTCAGGTATTCTGTAATATATCTAAACAACATAAATGTGAATATAAAAAGAATTGAAAATGGTTTAACTGTTTTCTAACAAAAGTATAGACATTTAAGTATATGTTTATTTTTTGTTTAATTTTGTTAATTATGTTTACTATATGGCTGTACTAGACATCCCAGAACCCTTTGCGTTATCAATTACACTATTTTCAGCGTTCTACTAATCCAATTTGGTTGATGACTTTGCAATTAATTAATCCTGTTAATTCTGTGCTCTTTATCGTTTAATGGACCCGTTTTCCGTTTTGTTCTTGAAAAGCTGTTCATTGTTCTGGATGGAACCGAGCTCCCTTTCAATGGATAATGCGTTGTTGAGTATTCATTTATCAATATTACATTGATTAATTTGTTAGCCGTAGAATTCGTTGTTTATACCATCCAGCTCAATTCCATTTTTTAATGTTGAAAGGACTAAACCTAACGTTTTTTTTTCACCTATTTGGTAGCTATGGCTGTTAATCATAAACTATTTTAAATCTCTTTTCGATACTTTAGGCACTGTTTGTACAGCTCTCGGCGAAGGCATCATAACAGTTTTGCTAACATCTTTAGTTTTCTTGATATTTTTCTTAGATTCAAAGATTAAATACCGATCGATCGATAAATATCGAAAACCGATAGTCAAGTTCTTTTGCTTGAAAACAAAGATGTATTATCTTTGTTTTCAAGCAAAAGAATTTGAGTATCAGTTTTCGTATAAATCAATTGAGACTTTTAAACAACTAGGTCTTGATCTGGTTATTCCAGACATTAAATGCTTATATATGTTAAGAACTGCTTTTTTAAGTAACTTCTATCCTTAATTCTGTTTTCAGTTAGGTGTTTCAACGAGACTTCTTGATAGAATTTCAAAGCGAGACTGTAGCGTATCAAATGCTAGGACCGACTACTATTTGCGCTTGACCATTATGACAGAATAAATGATACATCGACCGTAATAGAACCGACTTTGTCCAGGATAGATTATTTAAAATTTTTAGTTACAATCGACTAATGAAATATCCATTTAGAACCGACTAATGAAAAATCAATTTACAACTGATTATTAAAAATTTATTAATTGAGAACCAACTGACAAAAAAATATATATACTAGAGTAATATTTTTTTGCATCAAAAAAAAAAACAGAACTGAAAATAAATCATTTATTTTCAGTGATAATGAGTTATTACGTACAAGTAATAGAAGTATGTTACAATGTTTAAATGAGATTAGGATTTTGTGATGAGCATTTTTCGATTGCGGAAAAATTCTTAACAAAAAACATTAATAAAGTCAATCACTTCAGTTAGGGAAATTGGACACCTTTTATCTGTGTTCATAAAAAGAATCTCTTTGGATTGTGAGCACAATCCAAAATGTCTGCATGATAAAATTAAAACTTCTGAAATTAATAAAAATTAAAACTTCAAGTCTGTGGACACAACAAACTTTACAAAGACTATCAATTGTTCTTGAGTTGGACTTTGTACTTGGGACTTTGTGCTTAAGGTTGGAAAACTCATTCTGTCATATTTTTGCTAACTTTTTAGTAAAATGATTCTGAGGTGTTGTTGGTTCTGTACTTCAGGCCAAAAACTGAAAACAAGTAGGGACTCTTTAATAAAATCGAATATCTTTCAAGATAATTTTTTGTCTTTTGTCTCTAACCTGGGGAACTTTTCAGCTTTCAGTTTAAGTTTTTTCAACTCACTTTGAATAAGATTTGAGGGTAACATGCAAATAGCAAGAAATTTTTTTCCCTTTTTTTTTCAACAATATCATGAATGAACTCTGCCTGAATACTTACAGCCTTTATCTTTTTCAAGACAGCTTGTCCAAATTGAAACCGGCCGCCAGTTAATCTAATTTCAGGAAAACAAAATGTTAATGTTCCAATTGCTTGTTCAAAATAAGACAATTCTAGGTACAAAATTGGATATAAGTTCTTTTAACTTTTCAAATGAAGCAACATACAATCTCTGCTTTTGATGTGAAAATATGACAAATTGGCAAAGTCACCCCTTGGATTTCAGTTAAAAGGTTGAGGAACTATCCACCATAAAAAGATGTTGGCACCACTTTGAACGTAGCATCAATAAAAATGATTTCTGCCGCTGAAAATAAAAAAATATAAGAATAGGTGTTATTATTTCTCATTAGGAAGAAATATTTTTTTTCATATATGTTTTAAAGTTTCATGAAAAATATGTTGAAATGTGTATTTAATTTTAAAGTTTCAATTTTTTAAACAATACTTGTCATGCCATAGAAATACTATAATAAGTCAATAAAAAATTTTTTTAAATAATTGATTGTTTAAACTTTCTTACATTTAAAAAAAGTCAAAAATGAAGACGATGCAAAAAAAAGGCCAATCTGGTCCTAAAAACTGAATGGATTCTTTGAAATAGTCTTGAAATGGGTTGACTGCTGATAACTTCAGGATTGCGTCTGGATCAATTGGATTGACATCATACTGGCTTTGTCGTGCTCCTTGATGCATCTAATGGAAAAATTAAAAAAATTTTTATCTCTATAAATCTAAACTTTCGCTCAAAGTTATTGACATGTATATAGGGGAAAGACGCCTATGATGGCATACCAGCCATATTTTCATAAATATTGGTTATGGCGAAAAAATGATTAGACCAGCATTTTTATACTGACTTTACATTAGTTTTAGTAAAAATACGTCCCTTATGCACAAATATTGCTTTTGTAATCAACAAAAATTGATTTTGGGATGTGCTGTTGTATTTTAATCTCTTTAAATATTTGAGTTTGTGATTTTATTATAACTGTGGAGAAATGAAATTTTCATGCATTTTATTTCCAAGTTTTGTGCATTTAGTGGAATACTTATTTTAATTTGATCTTTTGAACAAGACAGACATAGCTTATTTAAATGAAAATGATAACTTCTTCCTATGATGGCATACTGACAAGTTCGGTGTGTTGCAATATTGAAGAGTTGAGAAAACCTTTTTTTTTCATAAAAAAGAAACATTTGTTAGCAAAGTAAAATTAAATTTTTACTTTACTAAAAAATTTTTGGTTAAAAAAACACATAAAACGCAATATCTCTTATGCGCGCGTGCATGTAATTCTACACTGCTGCTGTGTAGCACAAAAAAGTTAATTAGGATGATTACGCGTATTGTATGGCATTTCTGAGGGAAGAATCTAAGGCCAAATGAAATTGTCAAGTTATGCTTGATGCTAATTAGCCCTACCCTCCCCTATGCCATCATAGGAGCAGTAGTTGCCTATGGTAGCATACTTGTGCTTTTTTTTTTTTAAATAACATAAAAAATAAAGCTGATGAAAACTGCTAGGGTTATTATCGTTCTACATGTAACAAAGAATGTATACATATCAAAACTTTTGCTCTTGGTCTTCAGGATACTAAATAATGAAGCTTCAAAGTTAAGTATGCCATCATAGGCACTTTTCCCATATATATTATATATATATAATTGCTTAAATCTTAAACAATTATATATATACATATATAATTTTATATATATATATATATATATATATATATATATATATATATATATATATATATGTGTATATATATATATATATATATATATATATATATATATATATATATATATATATATATATATATATATATATATATATATATATATATATATATATATCATAGGCGCCCGCAGAAAATTTTCTAAGGAGGGGGCAAAACATTTTTTGTTATTGGTTTTTTTTACTGTTATCTATTATGTAAAAATCAAGATATGTAAGATATAAAATAAAGAGAAGAAAAAAATTATATGTCCGTGGAAAAAAAGAAGACAATTTAAACTTCTCAGCACCGTTTTAGTGTATAAAATATTCACACTTTTTTTATTGATCTTTATTAAATGTAAGGAATTAAACAGACATTGGCTCCAAAAAAGATGAAGATGATAATACGTCATTGTAATCTTTGCACAGAGCCTCCATATAAAGTTTTTTTTTTTAATTGATACTATATAAATATACAAAATATAGTAGCAATTAAAGATTTTTATTATAAGTAATAGAGCATTGAAAAGCATATCAAATAAAGGCAAAAAATTTATAATTTAGCTGTAGTTTACTGAGCGTTTTGTTATGGTATTCAGACGTGAAGGTAGTACATAAAAAAAGTTTACAACATTTATTTAAAGTCAAATTTATTCTTTAAACAGGAACTGGAGTCGTCTGTTATCAATACCAAATTGTTGCAGTTTATTTTGTCTCTGTGTGCGCTTTTTTTTTTTTTTTTTTTTTTTTTTTAACATCTTCACTTCCAACAAGGCTGCAAACAGAGCCGTACCGATAGGGGGGTGTGGGGGGGTGTCCACCCCCCCAGATTTTTAATATTTTGTCGGTTAAACAGTACAATGGTAAATTGTCGGTAAGATTACAATAAATTGTAATCTTACCGACAACTTTACCATTATACTATTTAACCGACAAAATATTAAAATTATTATTTTCTTGCTGTTTCTGTTTGCAAAAATGTTTTTATATCATCCTTAACGCTAATTTTCAAAGCATAAAAAACTAATTCTTTTTAGGAATTTAACGCGTATTACAAATAAAACTCAGCTAAGCATGTTTTTGGTTGCCGTTTTTTATTCTCAAAAATTGCGTTACGTAATTAGTCAACAATTTCTAATTGCTTTAAAGCAAGAATCTTAATCAAGAGACTTGTTTACTTGATGTTTGCACAGAAGAAATCAAAGTTTAGTTAGCGGTGTGTTTTTATTATTAGAAATTTGGTACTAGTATTGGAAGTTTGGCGAAAGAAGTAATAAACTATTTTGTTTATACTTGTAAGTTACGTATTTACTAATAAAATTTTAAAAAGTTTAAAATTTATTAAATCATTTATATATTTTTTTAAGGCGAATATTTTGTTAGTTTAATTTGTAATTATCTTAGATTTTGGGTTCAAGATGCCACATCCTGGTGTTAAAAGATACAAAGTCAAATGCAAAGTCAAGAACTGTTCACATTCAATTTTTGATAATGACTATCGGATGACACATAATCGAATTTATCATTTGGATTATATCCGAAACCATAAAGGGATACCTTATGAGAAGTATGGCGCACCACGAAACCCTTTTGAAACCAATTCGGCAATAAATTCCCAATCGTGCAGCAAAATAAGTTTGTCTAAAATTAATTTCAATGCCCAAAAACTTTGCCCAAGCAACATTACAAATGAAGTGGAAATGAATATCAATGAAAATCTGACAAAAATCTCTGAAGCAATTGAAAATGAATCATCTGAAATTGAATGTGAGATAATAAATGAGAGTAAAAACATTGATATTACTAATGATGAAATACTAGCAGTGCCTGAAATTTTTGATTTCTGTGATCAAACTCTGTTAGTAGAATCCCAACCGAGTGATGTTAATTTATTGGAAAAAGAAACTACGTTTTCAGATTCGGTGGGTAAATTTGCAAAGCTGTGTAAACTTTTAAGTGAGTGTGAATTAAAACTAGATGAAGTGAAAAATACAGACAATTTACATTTGGAAAAACTTCTCATTGAAATGACAGAGCTTGCTTCTGAGGTAAAAATTTCAGCAGAGAATGTTTTGGATGCCAATGACCAAGCTCTTGCAAACATATTAAACAAAAGAAAATATGATAATATTGAAACACTTACTACAAAAAATTTCTTTCTTTCGCATGATCCTGGCCAGCGTTCGAAAATTGAAAATGATAATCTAAGAAACTATCTAATTGAGCTTGGACCACATCAAGTAAAACTTAATAACTTTCCTATCAATAAAGATATTGACAAAAGGAAGCAAAATCGTTTTTCATCATTGTGGTACAAAGAATACCCTCACTTAGAGTAAAGCATACTTAAAGATAGCGCATTCTGCTATGTATGCTGTCTCTTTCCAAATGGACCAGGTAGAGAGAATAGTGAAGTTGCTTGGGTTGAAAACGGTATCCGCACGTGGCATAAAATGAAGAGTCGAGGAAAGAAAGGTAAAAGAGGAAAACTATCAGAACATTTTTCATCAAAATCTCATAAAGCTTCATTATTAGACTATTGCAATTATTGTAATAGTGCTCAACATATTAATCTCCTCTTGGACAAGAAACAAAGACAAATTGTTATTAGTGAAAAAGAAGAAATGGAGTCTAATAAGTGTGTTATAAAAGTTCTTATTGATTTGGCTCGAACATTGGGTAGGCAAGGAATCGCGTTTCGTGGAGATGATCGGGATGAAAATGGAAATTTTAGACAGTTGGTATATTTTATGTCGAGACATAATTTGGTACTTAAACGATGGTTGAGCAACATAAAACTTAGAAAATATCATGTGACATATATGAGTGCTAAATCCCAAAACGACTTCATTCATTTGCTTGGACAAGATGTTCAAAGCAAAATTGTTTCCGAAGTTAACCAAGCATCGATGTTTTCAATTATGGCAGATACAACTCCTGATGTGTCACACAGTGATAAGTTAGCAATTGCTGTAAGGTATGGGGATAATAACTGTAATATTAAAGAAAGAATTGTGCAGATATGCGAGGTAGCTGACAAAACGGGTGATGGAATTGCAGATTTAATAATATCGATAATCAATAACCTTCAACTTGATGTCAATAGTGTTGTGTTTCAAGGATATGATTACGCCAGCTCTATGTCCAGCAACATTAAAGGAGTTCATGCAAAAATTTCAGAAAAATTAAAACGAGTTGTACCTTATATTCCATGTCAAGCTCATCGAACTAATACTTTTGTTGAACATGCGGTTAAAAGAAATAAAATGGCTTCAAATGTCTTTGAAGTTCTTGAAATGTGCTACGTATTTATTTCTTCAAGTACTAAACGATTCAGCTTACTTAATTCTAAACTTAAGTTTATTGAAAATTCCTTGAAACTTCGCAATCTTTCAAAAACTAGATGGTCAGCGCGTTCAGAATCCATTCAAGCATTTTGGATAAGTATGGAATCTATTGTTGAATGTTTTTATGAAATAAGTCAGTCCGATTTATTTGATAAGAAAACAAAGGATCAAGCTTTAGCAATACTTAAAAAAATCGTGAATCCAGACTTTATCATTATGCTTATGCTTATCAAAGGAGTCATTGCAAAAACAAAGATTCTTACTGATGAGTTGCAGAAAGTTGAGTTGAACATTTTAGATGCTAAAATGATTGTATTGTCTACAATACAATCTCTTGAACGAAATAGAAAAGAAGAATTTGAAGTACATTGTGAAATTGATGCAGCAATTAAAATATGTAGCAAGTATGAAATCGATGCGTTAAAAATATACGAAGATCGTCATAGACGAAGAGTAACTCCAAAACGCTATGATGACAATCCTGATACGCTATGTTCTAGAAATATCTATCAATACTACACCCAACAACTTAATTGCGTGTTAGACTGTCTTATTTACGAAATGAATGAAAATTTACTGGCTTCATGGTTGAGCATTGAACCATTTTCTCTTCTTCAGCAGTCAACAAAAACCTTTACAATAAAAGATGTCGAAAAACTGTGCCTATTAATGCCAAATAATGGAGTAAATACAGATGCTCATTTATTTCATGCAGAGTTAGAAATTTTTATGAACACATTTACTAAATCTGATGCTCCAACAAACAATGAAAAATTAAAACTGTCGTGGCAAAGACAAAACATATTCCCAGGAGTTTTCAAAGCTTTCAAGCTAATGGCTTCAGCACCAGTGTCTGTTGCAAGCGATGAAAGAACATTTAGCAAATTAAAAATTGTTAAAAATATTTTGCGTTCTACTATGTCAGATGCAAGATTGGCGTCATTAATTTTGTTGGCGTCAGAAAAAGATTTAGTGGACAATATAGACCTTGACGTGTTGGTAAAAAAATGGTCTATAACAACACAAAGACGTATTCAAATTGAATAATTGATTATGCAGTTTTGCGTTTTATACGTTAACTTTGTTGTTGTTTGTATATGCTTTTGAAATACTGTAAATTTCATTTGCATTGTAAAATTGATATAATCTTTCAGAAAAAATATATTTTATTTCTTTTAACGTGTTACAGGTAGTAAATTAAGAATGCAATTATGATTTTGAAAATTTTTCCAAAAAAAATCCTTTTTTCAAAACAAGAAAAATTTTTGTCGGTTAATTTGACGACTGCACCCCCCCAGTCTTTGTATGCTAGATACGGCCCTGGCTGCAAGCAACCACTATAAGAGTTGGAAGTTACTGGAAGAGAAAAGACTAAATCTGTAGAGCAAGATAACGATTGACTGATGACTTAAAAGATTGCAAATTATATGAATCAGGAAAGCAAGATGAAGGAAGCGAATTCCAAAGAACTGATGTTCGAGGAAAAAAACTAGAAGAATAAGAGTTTTTGAAGCACTTAGGAACAGTCACAGAAAAAGGATGAGACTTAATTGAATGGCGAGTAACACGAGAATGAATTTTAGTAGATGGCACAAGGGACGCTAGCTCTTTAGAGCAGTGCCCATTATAGTATTTGTAGAAAAGAGAAAGAGAAGCAACATTACGACGATGTGACAAAGGTTGGAGATTGGCTGCCAGAGCAGGTCCAACTATGTTTACAATTCGTTTTTGCACCTTGTCTAAAAGAGAAAGAGCATCATTAGAAGATCCGCCCCAGATCATTAGAAGATCCGCTTAACATGCACAAACCAGAGAGACGGTCATTTGACATAGCCATGTTTTGGCACGACGCAATGTGCTAAACGATCGCTCCACCGTACATGTTGTTGCTGATAAAGTTAACAAAACTAATAAAGCATACCTGACACTGGGATAAAATTGTGTGAAAGGTAGTAAATCGATAAAATCTAGGCTACTTTTGTAGTCTTGCGCATTCCAAAAATCAAACCAACTCAAGGCTTCAGTTTCAAAATTATCAATGTTGTATACTTTATTAATCTTAGAAATTTTTTCTTTAAAGTGCTGACAACTCAGTTAGCACAACTTAGACGGATGAAGAAATACTAAGTTAAATTGTGCACTATTGGCTTCACAAAATCGACTCTCCAAAGAGCCGATTAGAGAATCTAAGTATGGAATGTAAATCGTTTGTCCAAAAAACTCTTTAACACTTATGGTTCCCGGATTACTTCGATACTTTTGTTTTCCACACTGTCTTGAAATTATCAGTTCAATATTCATCTTCTGTGCCAATTGCGCTGTTTTCTCAAAAATATCCTTGAAATAAATATTGGACTCACCTCTGTGAAGTTTTGCAACATTAAGTAATTTTTTGAATTTGCAGTTGGACTTCTGGAAGATCAACTTGAACAGCTTGAAGAGCCTGAGTAACTGGTTCAAGTATGGCAGAGTATTGCGAAATGATATGGAAACAAAATATAAATGTGCTGGACTTTGATGAACAATAAAGCTGATGTGCAACTTGTCGAGTACATCCATTTGCATGCATTGAAAATTCTTCCAGTTGGAAAAAAATATCTTTAAATTTACTACAAAAAATTCAAATACTTTTATACTTGCTTGTCCATCTTGTCTCACATAGAAGGGGAATATTTGGAACAGAAGATCTCCTCTTTGGACTTTCACGAAAAAACGAAATAATTGCTTTAATAGTTCCAATAGTATTTCGTATAACTGCAACATCATTTAGATCATCTACTACAAAATTAAGTCTATGTGAGGCACAGTGAACAAAGGCAGCTTTAGGGTAAATCCTTTGAATTTTTGTCTGAACACCGTTTTCTTTTCCAGCCATCGTAAAGCACCCATCATAACCTTGACCCAGCAGATTATTAAGGAGAAGACCAAATGTTTTGCAACTTTGAGTAATACAATCAGATATTGTGACAGCATCCATATCTTTTAGCGGTGAAAATCCAAGAAATTCTTCACGAATGATAGCTTTCTCACTAAATGTATCAACAAACCGCACTCCCAGTGATAACTGTTCAGTTCCTGAAATATCTGCTGTTTCATCGACAATGATCGAGAATCCAACAGCATTGTTGGCAGCTTTTACAATGTCTTCTCGCAGAGCTTGTTCAGAAAAGTTGATTAAATCATTTTGTGTTCGATGTGATGTGTAACGTGCATTTGCAGCAGCTGTATCAAAGTGGTTTTTTAAAATACTGTCTCCTCCCTCAATCCTATACTCATCAAGTTGTCGGACATTTCCTTTATTACTATTTTTCCCACGTAATGCCAAATCATTTGTTCCGCAAAATAGGATCGTAGAGATAATAGGATACAGCTTCTTTTTGTTTTCTTCAATAACTCGTTTTACTGAATTATCTATCTGACAAATAATATTTTTATTTGGATCTCGTATTGTTAATGCAAAGTGTTCAGCATCTTGTTGAGCTCCACGATGCCATGCTGAGCTGATATGGTTTTTGGCACATTCATTAAAATGTTTATACTTTGTGAAAGGATAAGTAATGAAGGCACCTTGAAATCCTCTTTGAACTGGTTGTGGAAATAAAACACAAAATACGCAAAAAGCACCTTTTAATTTAGGTGAATATGATAACCATGGAGTATACTGAGCCAAGAACTCCTGAAACAACGTTTTCCGATTACAGAAATGTCCCCTTTAAAATCGTAGGACGAATGAGGCTTGTAGGGATCAGTTAGCAAGCGATACTTAAAATCAATAGGTATTTTTGCAGAACATTTTACATAAAGTCCAATGTCATATTCTAATCTAGAACCTCCACTTTCAAGTTTTTCAGTTTCTGGTTCGGGTGTTGTCGATAATGATAAACAAGCTACATTATCCGTTTTCGGTTTTTTGCAGTCATTAGTTGAAGTTGTTTCTTTATCAGATGTCGACTGCTGTCTGACAGGTTTTAAAAATTTCCGAATATCTATGGCACCTAAAAGTAAAAAAAAAGAAGGATTTACAATAAATTTTCATTACATTAAAACCATACTTTTTTATGTGAAGATAAAAAGTTCTGAAAAAGAAACCAGAAATTAAGGAGCGCATTTCTAAAAGGGAGTCCATTTTTTCTAAAATTGAGTTTTTTAACATTCGGATTTTTTATTGAAAAAGGTGCAAACCTAACTATGTTAGTATGAATAAAAACATTTTTCATCATTTTTATTTACGATTACAAAACTATTGGTGTTCAAAAAATAATTCGCCCGATAACTTTTTATTTTTATTTTTTTCAAAACAATAAAAATGTTACTTAGCTCCTTTTAGAAAAACACTCTTCAATTCTAAAAATTAAAAAGGGAAAGAAATATTTACTTACTTTAATACAGTAATTTTTAAAGAATTCTTTCCCGTTTTAAATAGAAAACTCACTATTAAAGTAAACAACTAAAGTGCGAACAACGTGTACAGTTTTGGAAAGGTCAAATTGTTTGTCCAAATATCAATCCCATAACGACTTGCGTTTTAAAAAAATCTATTGTTTCTGTGCAATGTTTGTCCGATATCAATTCCACAATCCCTTGTGCTTCTAAAAAAATCGACTTTATGAATACAAAATTTACGCTTCTATTTCACGTTGTTAATAGTTTGAAAAAACGTTGTTAACAGTTTGAAAAAAACTCTCGCGCGCTGAGTACCATCAAAGTTTTTTTTAAATAACTTTTTTGCTTAAGATTTTACATAACACAAATTTAGTTTTTAAAAAATTGTGGCGGACCTGTACACGGTGCACCCTAAACTCGGTGAAGTTCTTTAATTCTCGGAACGAATATTCTCGGTGTTCGCTTTTGGTATTTTACAGAATAGGCGCTAAAATATTACGTTAAATATTTAAATAAAAATTACTTGAGCAAATGCAATAGCAATAAATGTGAAATTATTTGTAAGAAAAACATGTTAAGATTGAAAATTTTTTCAATTTTAACATGTTTCGTAATTTACACACAACATTTTCAAAAGATAAAATTACAATTAAAACTCTGCAATATAAAATTACAGATCTCTGTAATGTCTTCAAATTTTGATTTTCTATTCCAGAGTTTAAATTGTAATTTTATCTTTTGAAAATGTAGTGTGTAAACTACGAAACATACTAAGATTGAAAAATATCGTGTTTGTCATACAAATAAGCAATTAATTATTTCGGAAAAAACTTAATTAGGTTTTTTCCGAAACTGTAACGAAGTATCACTAAAAGATATTTTTTACAGAAAAATTTATTAACAAACTTTATGGCATGAAGAACGTTACAAACAAGAAATTTTTTTTCTATATTTAGAAAATACAGGGAGGGGGGCAAGTGCCCCTCTTGCCCCCCCTTCCTTGCGGGCGCCCATGATATATATATATATATATATATATATATATATATATATATATATATATATATATATATATATATATATATATATATATATATATATATATATATATATATATATATAATCTATATATATATATATATATATATATATATATATATATATAAAATCTATATATATATATATATATATATATATATATATATATATATATATATATATATATATATATATATATATATATATATATATATATATATATATATATATTTGTATATATATAAACATATTTTAAATTGAGGAAGTCTGGTAACCCAAATACAGGGCCAACAACACGAGAGAGGGGCCGGGGGCACGTTTCTCCCCCCTCGTTTTGTTGGTGTAAAACTGCTTAACAGTAAAGTCATAAAAGTGATTAATGTACCTGAATAACTTTAGCATATGTAAGAGACTGTTGCACATGAAGTGATGAGTTTAAAATAGCATTTTGTTAGATTTGCTTGAGAGACCGTTGGATTGTTGAGGCAGCTTCACGCATCTTCTCTTGGGCTTTTAGGTACTTGTTGTAATGAACAGAAGAACCACATAAATGATATCAGGGTCTATTTTGGCACTACCTTTACAGACACTATGATACTTATATTTCAAGTAAATTTGTCCATTGGCTTTGGCTTTATACTTGATATAGCCATAATCACCTGATCGGTACACAATATTATATCGACGATCACATTAAACTTTTTTAAACTCCATTCGTTTTTTGCAGGGAAATGTTTCAAAGAGAACAATTTGTTGTCTTTGCTGATTTTTGTTTTATGAATTTTTTTTAAAAAGAAAACTTTTAAAACGCCACTGCTATTGTAAGTGCATTTTAAAAATACATTGCAATGTGTTCAATTTTTTTTATTTTTTTTATAACGTATAATAGTAAACAACAACATAAAAATACAAAACAACAACAAAAATAGTCAAATGCAAAGAAGATATTCAACTTTCTTTGATTCAAAGTCATGGTATCTCAAACTTAAATTGTTTAAAAATGACTTATTGTCCTGTAGAAAAAATAAAAGGTTAAAAATTTGCAACAAAATATTAAGTTTATAATTTAGGTAATTGATTGGTCGGCTGTAAATGAAGTCTTTTAAAATGGTCGGTTGTGCAGGAGTCGGTTCTATCTTTTGTCTTAATTAACAGTCAATGTTGCTGAAGTCAGCTTTAAATTATTCACACGAAGTAGTCGGTCAAAACAGAAATTCTAGTAAATTGGTTCCATATTAAAACTGAAGAGTCGGTGTTAGCGTCGAAAAGTCGGCTTTAGCATCAACCAGCGACTGTAGTATTGCAACCAAGTGTCCTTGAATTTGTCAAAAACATCATCCAGTAGCGCTACATCGGTTTTGAAATAAATATATTCACCTAAAGCAAATCACAGATGTGACATAACATCTTTTTGTTACCTTAACAAAAGATGTTTGATTATATACGCTTGTTAAGCTTGTTAACTTTTGCCTAAATTTGGAACACCTTATTTATTAATTAAAGCTATTCTCAGGAACATCAGCTTGTTCATTACAACAAACTTTTACATAGCTGTAACTGTATAAAACTTGTTTTGAAACTTATCAAACAAAAGTTTTCGTTTTTCAATAGTTATCGTGAGTTATCGTGAGCATGATGATGAAAGTGATCCGTATTTGTTTGTGGTAGCCTATAACTTTTAGCATGGAGGTGTACCTTTACAGATTTTTAGCACTTGCAGTTGGTCTGAATTTTAAATTCATTTCAAATATTGGATACAGCTCGGAAACATATTTTCATTAATTCAATTTTTAAAATTTAGCTTATACAATTTAAACATTTGAAACATTATCTCAACTCATACTCGGATCTTAAGAATCTTAATGAACCTGTAGATCATTTGATGAACCATTTGATGATCTTTAATCATTATTTGTTAAGCACTAATTAATATAACTGCAATTTATTTATTTTTTTAATTATTTTATATAAATCTTATGAGTTGCATTGTGGTCAATTTTTGATCAATGATTATCTTCTGTACATTAAGAAAACCGGCTTAGGAAATAAAGATCTAGTGTTTTGTCTGCTAGACCACCAACTCAAAGCTATCGTGTTTCTGATTTTCCCCACGATGGAGTAAAACAAGACTTTTTAAAATCATCTCATATTTGTAAGCAAAACTTTTTTATGAAATTAACAGCCTAAGTTGAACAGTTTGGTATCAGAAAGTTCTTGAGAAAATTTGAGAAAAGTGATGATAGACTTAGAGTCTATTTTGATTATTAACGACTGTATCACAAAACCAGGGTTAGATATGCGCAAATTACCGCTAGCCAAAATGGAATGAGCGGACGGAATATTATATACTCTTTGTGGATCCAACGTAGTATTTTACCACCAACTAGAGAGTGGCCCGAGTCTTCATAAAAAAAAAAGATTTATTTTAGTAAGATATTAGAAAATAGCAATAATATTGATCATGCTCAGATAGAAGAAATCTGATCATATCTGTACTTTAAACCTTTTTATAGCTTATTTCAGACATCATATTCGCAATCATTTTCAAGAATAAAATAATTTGTATAACAAGTATAAATAACTTGCACATCATACTTAAAAGTTTACTTAATTAAAAGGCTCCAATGGCGCTTAAATTGAACTCCATTGCGCTTAAGCTGAATTCTTACTAGTAGGAGATCATTATGCACTTTAGAATGGTCAGTTTGATAAGTTATCTAGTTTGTAGTGGTGCATCTCTTTAAGAAATACCATATATCTAGGTATCACCTCTAGCTATCAACACGATGTTTTTTGTGTTTTATTTTTTCTTCATGCTACATCAGCCGCTATTGTTCTGGTTGTAACACCAGAAGCTGTTCCCACAGTTTTTTCTATCATTAGACGTTTCGCCCGTTGTTCCGCCAGTAGTAGTTCTGCCTGTTGTACCACCAGCAGTTGTTTCGCCTCAGTAATAGGTCAAACTATTGTTTTCCCAGTTGTTGTACCTGTCTTTCTGTTTTCTTTGCTTCTTCTTTTCTTTACTTTATTGCTTTAGCTTGAAATAGGTATTACTGTACTCGATTGTACAGCCTTAAAGCCATAACCATTCGGTATCAGGTATAGGCCGAGGACAAGAGTAAAATTAAGAGTAGTGAGTACATTTAAAAAAATAGATAAGAGTACATTTAAAAAAATAGATAAATAACTTATTATTCTAAATAAATACTTTTGTGTTCTCTGTTCGGGTATGTCTTTGTATTTGTTTCTTTATAATAGCTTCTTTGTTGTGTTGACATAGTAGTTGTTATTTCATAGTAGTTGAGAATGGTACGATAGGAGAACATGAAGTTGTAAAAATTCTTTTTCACAGTCTCTTTGTTCAATGTTTTGCTACTCGTATATTATTTTAATTAGTTTTTATAAAAGATTTGGCTTGTGAATTTGCTTGGAGCCAAAGCGTCATGATTTGTTTGTGTTTAATATTCAGCTTGTTAAAAAACGTCATTTTCTTGAATAAAGTAAAAAGTGGTACATTTTAACTGAAAATTGTTATAATTGTTTTAACAAAACGTCAGCAGTTGTATTATTTGAAATATTTGATGCTTGGTTTACGAGAATTACCAAATAAAATTTGTTTGGTAAAGGACCAAGGTAATCTATATTAACGGTGTATTAAACTTTCCCTGGTGTTGGTATGAATAATATTTCGGCTGGTGTATTTTGTTTACTAAGCGCTTGACAAATTGCACGTCGTTTGATATATTGCCCTACTTTAGTATCTATACCAGGAAAGTGAACTTTCTGTCTAAGTAGTGATATGGTTTTCTCGAATTCCATGTGACGCTTTTCTGCGTAAGTTGTATAACCTTTATTTCCAATTAACGCGGAATTACAATTCAATTTGGTTTTAGGATAACGTTTGAAGTTTGATTTACTGTAAGTTTTTGGCGAATATTGCGGTTAGCAAGTGATTTTTGGGGAATTTTTTATTATTTCCAGAGAACAATGTAATAGTTTATGCTAGATATTAGAAGTAACTAACTCTGTAAGTATTCGTAGAATAGGATCGGCTTTGGTTTCTCGTTGAATATCTAGAAGTGAAATCTTTAGGGCATGCGTATTATACCGTAAAATTAACATTTTTCTAACCCATTGTCGTCACAAAGGTCTACAGGCTATCGACTACAATAATTAGTTATATTATTTTTTCTTGGACAACATTTAGATTGTTTAAAGTCATTAAAATAGCATCGTGATCGCTATACATTTTTAAAGAGTGTCTAAACAAGTACATTTTTTGTAGTCGCACGCGTATACTAAAGATAAACATTTTCTTTAGAGCGTAGAGTAGCGTTGTTATACAGGCGATAGCACTTTTCGAATTATAAGATATTATGATAAAGTCTTGTTTATTTGGCGTGTTTTGTACAATATCTGCCGATATGCCTACAAGAATTGCATCGGTGAAGGATGCCATCTTTTTGTTCCGATCGCAGTCTCCAATGCATGAGTCTGATGTGATATCGTTTTTTAGTTAGTCAAATGCATGCTGGCACTCCAGTTCCATGATGAATTTTTATAGAGAAGGTTTCGTAAAGGGTCTTGTAAAACGTTTGATTTGAGTTTCGGATGGAAAAGTAGTTATTGATCTTGATTCCGGCGCAAGTACGAGCTGGTGAAATATCTTTATTAAAAATAGTTTTGAGAAAATGGCCAAGTCTTTTAGTTTTAAAATAAGCTTATCAAGATTTTGAGCTGGAAAAAGCGTTCTTTTAATAGCTTTGTTAGCGGCTTGCATTTCTACACAAGTTTTTAGCTCGTTTCTGCAAAGAATGGAGAATTTGTTGTTACCTGTTGTCATAGTTATTTTGTACTTTCTTTTGTTCTCCTTGGTCTTTGTTTAATAGTTTAATAGTAACATATAAAATTATATTTTCTATGTTAATCGTTACTTCGAAGTTTTCGACTGCGTCATTAGTTATCTTTTTAGCATTCACAGAGTACAAGTCTCCTTTGTTTAACTCTGAATGAGAATATTTGATTCGTTGATATCTTTGTTAATTGTATTTAATGGTTTTGTATAAACTTTTCCTTTTTTTAGTATATCTTGTGATGTGTTGTTGTATTTAGTTCGTTTTGTTTTTACTTCTACAGACAGCTGCAAAATGCCCAATTTTCCCGCAAGAGTAGCAAGGATTTCCAAAGCAAAACATATAAAGGTGTGTGGAAATTAGTTCCTGCATTAATAACATTTTTAGCAACGTTTCTATTTCATGTGGTGCTTTGCTGGGTGGTGGTAGTTTTATTTTCTTTACTGTATTTATTTCGATTAGTTTTATCGTTATTTTTTTAAGTTCTTTTATTTGATTGTCAATCAGCTCGAATGTTTTTGTTTGATTGTCCATCAGCTCGATTGTTTTTGTTTGATTGTCCATCAGCTCGAGTGTTTTTATTTGATTGTCAATCAATTCGAATGTTTTTGCAATAGTTAACAAATCTTGTAAAACTTTGTTTTGTTGAAAACTGTGTTTCCGTAGTTTTGAAATGTTTTAACTAAGCTTAATTTATTGTTTAATTTCTTTATCTTAATCAGTGAACTCGCATTGAAAAGTTTGTTCGTGAAATTAAACGAAAGACTACCGAGTGGTTTCATGTATACATTGATCCATTTAGCAAAAAAAAAAAAAAAAACTCATAGAGTAGAGCAACTCCAATCGTTAATGTAGTAGGTAAGAGTAACACAAGTTGTTTAACGTAGCATTTCCAATTTGAATATACTTATAATAATAGTAATTACTCGGATCTTCAGAAAATAGAGGAAATTATTTCAGTACATGAAAATAGAGGAAAATTTGGTAAATTAAGGTCTATTACAACCATGTTTATATAAAATGTTTATAAAAACCTTCGTTAAATATTATTTTATTTTAATTTTTACTTCGTTGCTAATTTGATGAACTACAACCATTATTATCGCTTATTTTCTATATTTTTTTTAATATTATTTTCTATATTATTTACTATATTATTTTTTATATTATTTTTTATATTATTTTCTATATTACTTTTTATATTGTTTTTTATATTATTTTTTATATTATTTTCTATATTATTTTTTATATTATTTTCTATATTATTTTCTATATTATTTTCTATATTATTTTCTATATTATTTTCTATATTATTTTTTATATTATTTTCTATATTATTTTCTATATTATTTTTTATATTATTTTCTATATTATTTTCTATATTATTTTCAATGCAAATCTTTATAATCTTTAAAGCTTCACAAAATTACAATAACATAAGTTTTCTTAAGATCCCCATCTTGGAGCACATTTGTACAAAGAGCTTCAGCTATAAAGCCGACAATCAAATTGTCGGCTTAATGATACAGACTTCTTAGTCTCTTATTTACTCTTAGATTTTTTTTTTTTTAGATTTATTTTTGGGAGTTGTTGAGAGGCTAGTGGTATGTTACTAGTGCTAGTGGTGAGAGATTGTGTATCTACTGGTATTGGTAAATATTCTAGTAGTTGAGAAACAAAGACTGTGGAAAAGTGGAAACAAACTGGTTTTTCGAAATCAAGTAACTAATTTTGTGCCTGTTAAAACGTCATCAGAGCTAAATATGTTTGCTTGCAGCTGATTAAAGCGTTTTTTTCAGAAATAGCTGAATTTTTTTTTTTACTAAATCTTGCATTTTAAATTTTTGAACTGATACCATTTACTATTTTGACTTGTTAAAACTTATTACTCTTTTACAACTTACTTAGTTCGCTACTGTTGACGAAGTTGCTGCTTGATGTGTTTGCTGTTTGTCATCAAAGTTAAGCTTACGTTATTTCCTAACTTGCTATGCTACTTTTTTGCTAACAGCATCTCCGAGCTCTTAAATATTTCAAGTTTATTTAGTGTTGTTGGTGGTACTGGCGAAGATTCTGGTTGTACTAATGATTGGGTGGTTCTAGCGTAAATTCTGATGGTGCTGATGATTGGGTGGTACTGGCGTAACCTCTGGTAGTTGAAATATTAAAGACTCAAGTTAAGATTTTAAACACATAAACAAAGATTCTCAAGTTAAGATTTTAAATACATAAACAATTTATTATTTTGACTGATCAATTTTATTATTGTCAAATGGAAAAAAATCTTTATTATAAAATCCAATGGCTATTTGCTGGCGTGTAAAAACTTCACCAGAGCTGAAAACATTTAAAAATCTTGCTTGCTAAAGTTAGTTAAAGTTAGTTAAAGCTAAAGTTAGTTAAAGTTAGTTAAAGCTAAAGTTAGACTTCTTAAAAGAAGTTTGCGCCAAACTCTTCTAAAATGATCAGCTTTAACTTCAAGTTGCTGCATAATATATGAAAAATGAGCAATTTAACAAGAAAGCGTTTTCAGTGCAAATATATTTGTGCTACCTGATAGGTAATATGTCAAGTATCCAGTGGTATTTTCGTGCACGATAACAAAAACAAGAACGAGAGCGAAAAAAAAAATTTTTGTTTACGAAAACGAAAACTAGAACAAAATTTGTTTTAAGAAGAAGAAGACAATAACGATTATTTTTAATTTTCCAACGGAATAAAAACAAAAGTGAAAATTATTTTAAAACAAAAATATTTTTGTTCTAGTTTTGAAACGAGTTAAATTATTAGATATTTAAAATTATTATAATATAATATATAATAATCAAAATATTATTCTTACAGTTAACGTTTAAGGTCGTTTAAAGTTGTTTTAACTAGTTACTTAACTTTTCTGAACTTGAAAGACCGCGTTCTCAAAATGCGCACTGTCATCAGAGAAAGAACTACCAAGCAAGTTAAAACTTTAATAATTTAATTAATATTTATTAGATAAATTATAATAAAAATATTAAAATCATATTATAATAGAAGTAAAAATAGAAAATAAAATTAGATAAAAAAGTACCGTAACACGGTACATTTTTTTTAAAACGTTGCTATTTAAAATAGTAAAACGTTACTTAACTGTTTAAAAGTTACAGATATTTAATTAAACTTTTTAAAAATGGCACAAACTAACCCCGCTGACCAAAGTAACCCCGTGTTACAATAGAAAGAATCGCCCCTTCTAATCTTTTATATGTTTTAGCTTTATTTATGGTTTTTTTTAAACAGTTTTGTTTTTATTGAGCTTATAATTTATTTTTTAGAAGGAAAATAAGGGTATGCATAAAGTCTAACTTTTTTTTTTGCACTTTTTGCTTTAAAAAAATACTTTGCCATAAAATTGTTTATTACTAAATTTACTTATTAAAAAAATAATTTTTAGATGTCCTAAACTAATATAGTTTAATAGGCGACGTGCATTACAGGCGACTCTCTTTAGTAAGTCCGTAAAATACGAGTCACATTTTACTCAAATTCTTTGTTGAAAACCGTACCTTAATCCTGAACCTTACAATAAAGTTTATTCTATTGAAAGTCATACTTTTACCAAAATCCTGGGCCAAACCCGGACCCTAACCCTGAAAATTGGGGTTAGGTTTTGGTTTGGGTATGGTTTTCAACAATATTCGTTATGTATAAGTCTTTTTTACGGAGTTACAAAAAAGGTGCATGAAATACACGCCCGCCGTTCAATATTTATTAAATGCTATCATTTCATACCTTGTTTATTTTATTATGTTGATTATTATTTCATCGACATTTCTGTGATGCTATTAATTTTTTTTTCTTATTTAAAAAATTTCGAGCCATTACTTTAAAAAAAACTTTAACTTTTAAAACAATTGTATTGTTTGTAAAAGTTAAATTTTGTTATGTGGATTGCAGATCTTTCATTTTTTTTTTTGTTCTTTATTCAATAAATATTTAATTTAAATTAAATATGATTATAATATACGAGTTATGAATCTTTTATTTAGGAATATATATATATATATATATATATATATATATATATATATATATATATATATATATATATATATATATATATATATATATATATATATATATATATATATATATATATATATATATATATATATTTATATATATATATATTTATATATATATATGAATCTTTCTAAATTTTCTCATGGCATTTTTAAAATATTTGTTCAATTCAAGTTATACATGTTTATAGTTTAATAATGTTTATAAATATATGTATGTGATAATATAATTGTTTCATAAATGTGTTTTTATTATAGTGTAAAATTTATTTTATCTATTGTGTATTTAACTATTATGTAAGGTGTTTACAGGGGCGGCGCGGGTAGGTGTCACGTAGGGGGGTGCCATTACAACTTTTGCCGACTAAAAAAGAAAAAAAAAAAAGGGCCTCGTTTTCGAAAATTTGCCGACTGCCATGACGACATTTGCCGACTGACTGTCTAAATTATTGACTAAACTATCGAAAGGGTCTACATTTGCCGACTAACTAGTCAAAAAGGGTCGAATTTGTCGACTAAGGGTCAAATTTGCCGGCTAAAAATCATCGATGGGGGTGTCACACCCCCCACACCCTCTATCGCACCGGCTTTGGGTGATTATATATGTCATGTAAGGTTAAATAAATATATTGTGTTTACAGTTAGTATTTATGTTTATATTATGTTGTTTCCATGTTTTCAAAGTGGTGTGACTTGGCAACTGCGTAGAGCAAGATTTGTCAATCTTGCTAGCCAAACAATGTACTTATAGCAGCGGTGTGACTTTAGGTCTAGATGTTGTCTAGCCTTCATTGTCTTTGAGTAATATTTTTTATAATGTTGTTATCTATGTTCTATTATATATGAATGTTATGTTACTTAAGTTATGTCGTATAAATGTTATATTATCTTATAGTATGTGCTACTGTTGTGTGTATTCATTGTGATGTTCTTTTTTTGTAACGTTTTGTGTTGATAGTCATTTGACTTATCTTTACGTTGGTGTCTATTGTTAATAATTCATTATTGGAACTTACTGCTTTTAATCATTCACTAAAAGCCAAGATACATATATTTTGTTTATACCTCAATATGATTTTTTGTCTTTAGCTCTGTTCATTACATGGTTTTAGAGGAAATATTTTGAACCATGATGTACCAATATAAATTATATTCTAAAAGCTATCGTGAAATAATGTTATTTAAGAACTACTATTTTGGTATCACAACAGCTTATCTCTATCAGGTACATTGATTTTCAATTTTTATAAACAATATTTTTCCTTGTACTTACTTATTCGTTACCTTTTTTATTTCAAGTTTATCATGATATATTTATGCAATATAGAAGAACAAAGTATTGTGAATATTTATGAATTTTTTAAAAACATCTAATAATTAGTCCAGTCAACGTTCAAAACTCAACGTTGTATATGTCATTTTTAAGTAGTTTTTAGGCTTTACCACATGCATTTCTTATTATTCAAGTGGTTTTAAAAGCAAGGTTTGCAAGAAAATTTGAGCTAACAAGTTTTACTTAGATTTTAAGGAGAATTAATGTTGTTCTTTGCTTAGTTTAAGTTGTTTAAATAAATTAGTTTTATTAAATAAATGTTTGTTTGTTCTTAGTTTTTTGCATATCTTTTTTCAGTTTCTTAAGAACTGAGAAATTAGCAAAACTAAATTAATTACAATTGGAAAGGCAAGTGGAAAGATCTAAAAGCTTTTTTTTAGAGCCATTGAAAAGAATCGAAGTGCTTTTTAGTCACTTCAATTCGCTTTATTGTTTTTTTTTTATTATTATTAGAAGGGTTAATAAAAATTTTTAGACAATAGAACTGGTACTGATTTGAGTCTTTATTATCATTTTTCACTTAATGTGGATTTATTTTATATTAGATATATGTTTTATGCATTTAACATGGAAAACTAAACGCAAGGAACTTTTACGTTTATTTATTATTCAGTTGTAACAATCAGAGGCGACTCTACGAATAAAATCAGGGGAGGAGGGGGTTTTTTTCTTTTCGAGTTCTTAAAAAGTACCACCTGGTACCACCCTTAAAAAAAAAAGAAAAAAAAATCCTTTCAAAGTAAAATTTATCCAACTAAATTGTGTCAAATAACCAACTAGTCAACTAAATTCGTAAATAAACCGACTAAAACTTGAAAAACACCTTCTTTGGGGGATGGACCCCCTCCACACACACACACACACACACATCCGTAAAATTGCCTCATGTAACAATAGTAATATTACTGGTAATATGTTTAATGTTTGTAATAAAATGAAAGTGATAATATTAGGCTCAAAAAAATTAGAGTAAATTCTATCAGGCGGCTTGAAAATAGTTGTTTTCCAAATGATAGAGCTAGACTGAATAAAACTAATCATCATTGAAATGTAAGAAATGGTTAATATATATATATATATATATATATATATATATATATATATATATATATATATATATATATATATATATATATATATATATATATATATATATATATATATATATATATATATATATATATATATATATATATATATATATATATATATATATATATACTATATATATATATATATATATATATATATATATATATATATATATATATATATATATATATATATATATATATATATATATATATATATATATATATATATATATATATATTAACCGTTCACTTGCAGGACTTGACGGGGTTTAAATCCGCCACTGAATACAGATAATAGTTTTATCAATCAGAACACCAAGAAATTTAATTGCATTTTTAAAAGAAATGTATTTCCAATTGTTAATTTATTAGAAATGGTTGTTAATTTAAAAATAATATAGTTTCAATTTTTTTATTCTAAGTGATGTGATTTTCTCGCTTTTGCATAATTAGATTTTTTGCATAATTAGATTTAAGCAGCTTCGGCATAAAGGTTAGACAGCTTAAATAAAATGACATAAGTTAACTCAATACTTATATAATTTTGAAAAATTTCTCTACTTTAAGATGCACTTTATAGATATGCTAGAAGGACTTTAAGATGTTTTTTAGAGGTATAAGTTCAAAATATCTTGTTATAATATTTAGTTTATAGGAATGTTTAAAACTTTATACTGTATGAAATATTTTTCAAATTAAAGAACATTAAAAATAAACCCTAAGTAATATTCGGTAAACATTCTCATAATAGATGATAAAAAATCAATTATAACAGAAAAATGTTACTTTATTTTAAAATACTTTCAAAGAAAAAGTGGTTAATACTGAACAAAGGTTCTAGTAAGAAAGCAAGTTTTAACAATATTTTATAATATATGTGAATATATATATAATATTTCTCAATATTTAATATTATGTAAAAACTAACAAACAAAAGCTTAAAAAATTACATCAGTTTTCATCAGTATATATGTAATGTCAATATATAATATATAATATGTAATCAAAAAAATATTGTCATTCAGATTACAATTCCTTAATTATTTTGTGGAATAGGTAATAATTTAAAAATATAAAAATATGTTATCAATTGAAAAAATTACTTCTTTTAGTTTTCTTTTAAAAGAAAAATAATTCCAATTATGCGAAAAATCAAAATGTTTTTAAAACTATTTTATCCATAAAAAGGCTCCACGGTATTGAATGCAAGATTTTCCTATATTTGATTGAAAAATTGGTTGTTGGATAAGTTTATTATTTCTTAACATATATTTATTTTTTTCTTTCATTGAATATAACTTATGAAAAGAAACAAGACAAGCATTAACTTTGCATTTAAACATAAAACAAAGAACGTTAAATATATTTGCTTCGTCAAAATGTTTTTAAAACTATTTTATCCATAAAAAGGCTCCACGGTATTGAATGCAAGATTTTCTTATATTTGATTGAAAAATTGGTTGTTGGATAAGTTTATTATTTCTTAACATATATTTATTTTTTTCTTTCATTGAATATAACTTATGAAAAGAAACAAGACAAGCATTAATTTTGCATTTAAACATAAAACAAAGAACGTTAAATATATTTGCTTCGTAAATATTAAGAATATTCATGATTAATAATAAAGGCCTAGCATGAGTAAAACGATCTTTAAAATTAATAAGACGTGCCTCATGCTTCTGTTGACAAAGCAAAGGCTTTAACTTAATTTTGTTGGTACTACCCCAGGCAATATTAGCATAGTTAATATGGCAGTAAATTAATGAATAATTAAGTTGAATTAAAGTATGTTTATTTAAAATGCTTCTTGTTTTATATAGAATCCCAATACTATTTGCAATTTTATTATTTAAATTTCCAATGTGGTTTTTCCATGAAAGACTTTCATACACAATAATACCTAAAAATTTTGTATAAGTTACTCTCTTTATATTAATTTTATCAATGAAAAGCGGCGGCATTACACTTGGTAGCATATGCTTTTTATAAGCTGAATGAAAAAGAACCCACTTAGTTTTTTCAATATTAAGTGAAAGCTTATTTGATTTAAACCAGTCAGATATTTTCTTTATTTCTACATTCATGTCATTAAATAAGTTATTGATGTCATTTCGGGATAAGAAAAGATTAGTATCGTCAGCATACATTATTGTCATTAAATTAGAAATTTTATAGAGGTCATTAATATAAATTAGAAATAACAGTGGTCCAAGTATGGAACCCTAAGGGACTCCACAGGATATATCTAAAGCAGTAGTTGTTGAGTGTGTATCAATATGCATCAATTGTTTACGATTATTTAAGTAACTTTTTAATAACATTACCCAGTGGGCACGGGACGTAAAAAAGACATCCTTAGGACGTTCAAATCGCGTCCGTCCGTCCCATTAAAAATCTAAACGTCTTTTGAACGTCTTTTGAACCAATAAATTTTTTGGCCAAAAAATATCCAGAATGCTTTATTAAGTAAAAAAAAAATCAGTTAAATCACGCAAGCTCTAAAACTTCCTAAAATTTTTAACTAACGCATTTTTACAAATTTTTTTTTCAGTTATAAAAGAAGTCTTTTTACAACGACAAATAGACACGTTCTAGCTAATTTTTATTTTTGTTATCAATTACTTGAAAATTGTGGTAATGTTGATACAGGTAATGAAATTTTTACAGATAATGGAAGAAACGGTTTAAAACTGAATATATGCTATACTATGTATATATATACTTGATATACTATTAGTATAGTATTGCTATATCAAGAACCAAGTTCTAACAATTTCAAAGATTTAGACATCTCATGCAGAATCGAATTTTTCAATAGGAAAACCTGTTAATGATACATAGAACAATTATCCTGATAATTCTTTGAATTCAATGTCTTTATTCGACAATATTGTGCTATTCTATAATGGGACCAGTACATTAGTTAATGATCTTCTTGAAATATTTCCAAATCAAGGTTTGGAACTTCCCAAAGATGCCAGGAGAATTATTTAAATACCTTATGAAAAGCGACTTATAGACAGGTTCTTGCTAGTTTTTATATATATTTTTAAACATTTAATTACTTGAGAATTGTGTTAATATTGATACAGATATTAAAATTGATACAGATACTGAAAGAAATAGTTAAAAACTGGGTATATGATATACTATATATATATACTAAGTATATACTTGGCACTTGATATTTCAAGTATAATAATTGATATACTACTTGGTATAAATAATAGTTGATATAATACTTGGTATATCAAGAACCAAGTTTTGACTGTTTGAAAAACTTAGACATCGCAGAATCTCGTGCAAAGTCATTTTTTTCAAAAGAAAAACCTATTAATAATACAGAGAATTTATGCTGATAATTCAATATAATTCAATATCTTTAATTAACAACTTTTAGATTGTGCTATTCGAAATAATTGGACCAGTACATTAGTTAATAAACTTTTTGAAATATTACAATATCAAGGTTTGGAACTTCGCTAATAACTAATTACTTAACTTTAAGAATTAGTTATTAGTAAAGTTCATATATATATATATATATATATATATATATATATATATATATATATATATATATATATATATATATATATATATATATATATATATATATATATATATATATATATATATATATATATCAGGGCGCGACAAATCGACGAACGTGCGAACGTTTGTTAAAAAAAAAGACAGAAAAACGAACGTCACGTTTCCTTACTTTTACTTAAGCAAACATTGGCGTTTGCTTAAATTTTTTAAAAATTAACGCATATCTTCAGCAATATTTTATTTCCAAATAATTATGCGATTGATAGTTTTTTATTTATTATAAAAAAAAACATAATTAATATAAAAAAAATAAGTTACTAAAATTTAAAACGCAATTACAATGACAAGAAACCGCGCTAATACTTTCTTCAATAGCGTTTCTTTTAAATATGCAACTGTAGAAAAAATTATATTTAGCATGGTTTTTACATGCGTTTACAAAAGAAGTTAAAATGAATGGATTTGCAATTACTTTAAACGGAACCAAGCTAAAACATTCTTTTTCCAAAGGCGTGCTTTTTTTAAATTTTCTTATTATCATAAAATTAATGTTTATTTGCTGTTTTTAAAATTTAAAAAAAAATTTGCAGAAATATATAAAAATTAATAGATTTTATAGAACTATTATGTTGATTATATTTTCATTTTTTACTGTGCGTTTAACAACAACCAATAATAAAATATTTTTTTATTAAATACTTAATATTATAAATATAATAATAGCATATCAGGTATTTAATTGTAACTTATTAAATTATAAATTTAATAACTTATTAAATGCTTAATACTATATTATTATTTTTAAATATTTAAAAAATAAAAATGTCAAAATAACTTTTATTTTATTTTTATATAGTTCCCTTTTATTTAAATTTTATCAAGTTTATATCTTTTTTTTATAATTTAACTAACTAAATTGAGAAAAATTCACTATTTTCACAGTTTACAGTGAAAAGTTTATTGCATATTAGTTATCATTAATTTGCGCACACTTTGCAAATGCGTGAAAAATTGTTTTAAATTAATAAAAACTGATAAAATTCGATAACTATCTTTGATGTATCTAATTATTATATATCTTATTAACTAGAATAAAATTAATTTAAAAATAAAACTTATAATTAAATAAAAAAATCATTTAAATTAAAAAAAAAAAATTAAAGGAGTTAAAATAAAACTGGCTTATTCTGGCCGACACACGGGTTCGAAGTGGAGGTGCGCAACTATCTATTAACGAAAAAAGTCCTCTATCTTGAAAAAGTCCTCTATATCTTGAATTTCTCTTAAATAAAAAAAATATATACAATTTTAAAAAAGTGTATGTGTGGAGGGAAGGGGGGTGGATATTTGACATACCTCTTAAATTAGACGCTCGTCAATAAATAAAGAAACGAACGTCAACGTTTATTAAAAAAAAACGATTTTTCGCGCCCTTTATATATATATATATATATATATATATATATATATATATATATATATATATACACACACACACACACACACACACACACACACACACACACACACACACACACACACACACACACACACACACACACACACACACACACACACACACATATATATATATATATATATATATATATATATATATATATATTTATGTATATATATATATATATATGTATGTATATATATATATATATATATATATATAGTATGTATATATATATATATATGTATGTATATATATATATATGTATGTATATATATATATATATATATATATATATGTATGTATATATATATATATATATATATGTATGTATATATATATATGTATGTATATATATATATATATATGTATGTATATATATATATATATATGTATGTATATATATGTATATATGTATGTATATATATATATATATATACATATATATATATATATATATATATATATATATATATTGAATGTTGTCCTTGATGGACAACACTCAGTATATATACACTCTTTTTCATATCCTGTAACTTCAACACTTTTCTTTATATACTGTAACTTTAGGGGTTCCTCAAGGTTTAATCCTTGGCCCTATACTCTTTTTAATTTACATTAACGATCTTCCAGATATTTTTACATCTAAGGTGGCATTGTTCGCTGACGACACTACCATTTATTCTTGTCATGATAAGAAGCCTACACTCTCTGATTGCTTGGAGGGGGTATCTGAGCTTGAAAAGGATCTCACCTCTGCTACAGCATGGGGCTCACAATGGCTGGCGAACTTAATTTCAGATAAAACTCAGTTTTTTTTTGCCAATAGTTATCACAACAGTTTAGATCTTCCTATATTTATGAATGATAATGTACTAGATGAGTCATCTACCATTCATCTTCTAGGATTAACGTGTGTGTGTGTTGTTTATTTCCCCTTTATTTTTACATACTTATCTTGACAATATTTTTTTAGGGTTAAGACTGCTTTCCTGAATCCTACAGCAAAAAAAAACAACTTTAAAATGCTGGTGGCAATATTTTAAAAATTGCATCTGATCGAAAAGAAGGTGAATGACGTCAACTGTTCGAACATTCGATTCTTGGAAATTAACAAGTGGAAAAAGAAGTTTACAAAATTGTAATTTATAAAACTCAGGACAATTATATTATTAAAAAATTTAAAAGATTTATTATTTTTTTCTTATTTTCAAGAAGTTCTGTGAAAACATAAATTTGAACCTCACGTTTAAGTAAATCCATGTTAAAAACACGTATTTTAGACGTTGAAATGAGAACGTCTAAAAAAGGTTATTTAAAGACGTCATTTGGCGTTTCCATTTAGCACAAGTTCTGAACGTCCTAAATTCACGTATTTTAGACGTCTAAAAACACGTCTTTATTCCGTCCTAAAAAGATGATGTTTTTAGGCATGCTTAATAAAAGAATTAAAACAAAAAGACAGTTGAACAAATGACATAGTTATGTATTTTTTTTAAATCAACTAACGTTTTTAAAAATTTTTTAATACAGATATTGTTAGTAAAATGTTTATGAAAAGAAAAATTTGAAATGTTTACGAAAAAAGTGATTAAAGAAAAGCTATATTTAATTAAAAGAAACGCAAAAATTTATGTATTTTTTGAGACGTAAAATAAATCTTTTATTTACATTAGTGGGTATTGTGGTTTAACCTCCTCCGGTTAATTGCCTTATAGAGACCACATACCCGGGCTAGTGAAGACAAGCTTAGCTCAGTAAAGATCATCATCATCCGCTTTGCTGACCATGAATAAGTGAGTTTATGAAGAACGAAGAAAATTTTGAGCGAAAGTTAGAAGAAGTCGAGTTAGAAAGATAGCATATAATTACACAAGATATTAGAATGTGCCGACATATAATTACACTAGATATTAGTATGTGCATTTACGAGTGAGTTAACACCGCGCCAGATCTACATTATTGAGGTAACTAATAATGATAAGCTCTATACATCTTCAATAATTAAATAAATAAATGTTAACAGCAATTATAATTATTGTGGTATTGAGTAAATAGCGAGTACACAATGCATACTTGTTTATTACGTATTGTAAAAAAATTTTTTAAATAATGAAAATAAATTAATAAAATCACCAAATTATGTTGTTGAACAGGTTAAGCATTAAAACTAAATTTTAAACTGGTTACTGTGAACCTTGCTGGATGTTTGAATTGCTTACTGTAAACCTTGTTGGAGGTTTGAATTGCTTACTGTGAACCTTGTTAGATGTTTGAACTGGTTATTTGTTGAATGTGTATAGTGCATGACAAAAGTAATGAAAATTGGTGTAAAGGTATTACAGATTAAAAAAATTTATCAACAAAAATTGAAAAAATATGAATCACCATTATCAGCCTGTTTAACATGCAACATATAGAAAAGTAATGCAGGTATTAACATGGCAGTGAAAAACTTCGTAACAACAAAAAAACAAAAAAATGAATTTGGGTAGAAGCTTAGCATCAATTTATTTTTGAATACACCTTACATTAGCTGGGAGTAGCATAGCATTTTGCGGTCATAACGAGTGGGAGTTTTCGCAAAATTGGTTTAATTGTAAGAAAATATGATCTCATAAGAGCCTGACGTAATTTATGAACGACCCATTATTAATCATTTATAAAATAAACCAAAAATTCCTTTTAGTACCAAATGTCGGCTGGGTCGGAAGTATGGTAGAAGAAAAATTATAAAAAAAAATTAAATCTGCTCCATTTTTTTAAATTATGACAGATAGAACTATTTACTCAACAAAAAAGGATATGTTAAGTAAAGTAAATAGATACGTTAAGTGAAGTAAATAGATATGTTAAGTGAAGTAAATAGATATGTTAAATGAAGTAAATAGATATATTAAGTGAAGTAAATAGATATGTTAAGTGAAGTAAATAGATATATTAAGTGAAGTAAATAGATATGTTAAGTGAAGTAAATAGATATATTAAGTGAAGTAAATAGATATGTTAAGTGAAGTAGGTAGATTTGTTAAGTGAAGTAAATAGATATGTTAATTTTGAATATGACAACAGTTGACTTTCTTCTAAATTCATCTAATTTCAAGAAACAGCCTACTGAGATGTAAAAATACATAAATAAAACCTTTGAAAAAAAGTAAACTTTAATTGATAAATTGATATGGCAAGGGTATTACGGCGCAAGTGTAGTCAGGAATAAATGATGGTGTTCGAATACAGACTATATTAAATGTACAAAATACAGACTATATTAAATGTGCAAAATACAGACTGTATTAAATGTGCAAAATACAGACTATATTAAATGTACTGCAGACTATATTAAATGTACTGCAGACTATATTAAATGTACAAAATACAGACTATATTAAATGTACAAAATACAGACTATATTAAATGTACTGCAGACTATGTTAATGAAATATAGACTATATAAATGTAAAAAATACAGACTATTAAATATACAAAATACAGACTATATTAAACGTACAAAATACAGACTCTATTAAATGTACAAAATACAGACTATATTAAAAATGCTCAAAATTTAAAGTTAGTGTAAATGATATTATAGAATGAATTTCAGAAAATTTTATGTTTAAAAAACTTTTTTAGCAAGTGTACCAGAAATGTTCAACTTTTTTGCTTAAGTATAAACAGGTGGGATATATTGCATTCTTTTACAGATTAAAGTGATATTACAATAAAAATTCTAAATCCAACTTAATGGAAGATGGAAATCTCTATATGCAATTAAATAAAATTTATCATTGTAAAATTATTTTGACTTCACAAAAAAACAGAGGAACGCGAAGGAACTTTGAAAATAAAAAAAATTATTCTCAAACATTGAATTATTGGTTATTTTACAATTTGTAATTCGATTATTAAATAAATTTAACACAGTAACTTTACTTCTTCAAAAAAATAATACAAATTTAATAAAAGCTATTTCTTCACTGGAAAATGCGTGGACACACATATAATACTAATTTCACCAAAAGTGAAGAAAAGATTTTTATTGACAACATATATAAAAACATTTCTTATGTCAAATTGGGAAAAGATTTTAATAAACAATAAACATTTTATCTCAGCATTTAAATATGGATTATCAGCACCAAGAAATAACGAGCAATAAAAAATAACGACTTCTTTCATATTGCTCTTGGTGTTGTAAAACGTAAAAATATACAACAATTATTATAATTCATTTTACTTTAGGGATTAACATCAGATTAATCCAACATTAAGGTTTACAATCCAATCACGGCTTTAATGATTTACTTAAACTTGTTAATTTCTGTTGCATTCAATAAAAGAAGGTTTTCTAAAATGAATTTAATAAAGAACTGTTTGCAAATTACTATGGCAACTAGAAGACTAAGATATGTAGTAATTTTATCTACTGAAAAATTTCAAAACCTCTAAAGTTAGATATAAAAAAGTTTACTTTTTAGTTTATAAATTTAAAAAAACTATTATATTAAATTGTTTTAGTACACCTCAAATTTTAAAAATTTAACTGTTTATTGTTTTTATTAAAACTTTTATGTAAAATCTTTTTATTGTTCTGCAGTAACTTTTAAATTTAAACTTTTTTTAAAAGTTAAAATTTTCCTTTTGTTCTATTTTAAAGTATTGTATTAGGGGCCGCATTTTATTAGTTTGCTTTGGGGTCGAAAAACTGAGGTTGTGCTTCTGGTTAAAAGGTTTTTTTTTTTTAAAAAAAATTAAAAATATAAAAGCATGTTATCAATATATTAAAAATTAATTTATTAAAAGTTTGTTATCAATATATAGTAGTAATTCCAAAATATTTTGAGATGCCAAAATATATTAAAAATATTTTATTCCACAGAAAGGCTATGAGATGAAATACAAGATTTACCTATATTATTAAGCGAAAATGGTAGTTGAATAAACTTTTCATTTCGAAGATGATACTTGCTTTTTGATTTTAGAGTGTATGAGCTATAAAAAAGGACACGGGGAGTGGATGGTTTTTGATTTAAACCAAAAAACAAAGGATATAATAAACATTCAACTGATATATATATAAAATATTCGTTTTAAGTAAGAGAGGTTTGGTATGAATAATTGCGGTCTTAAAATATTTTAAGACGAGCAGTATGCTTTTATAAACGGAGGTTCTAATATACTTTTATTAACACTACCACAAACAATATTAGCATAGTTAATATGGAAATGACGAGTTACATAGACAAAATAATGTATGTTTATTTAAAAGACTTTTCAATTGGTATAATATTCCTTTGCTTCTGGCAATATTCTTATTTAGATTATTGACGTGATTTTTTCATATAAGAACTTTATCAGTCTAAGTGGGTTAAAGTTTATAATTTATTTTTTTAATATTATCAATAAAGATAAGAAACTTTAATCTGGGAAATAGATTATTTTTTTCTTGAGGTTGGATAAAAAAGAATTCATTTAGTTTTTTTTAATATTGATTGATAGTTTGTTTGACTTACACAACTGTGTAAAAAAGTGATCAAGTTGTTTCAAAATGTTGTAAAGTTATTTGTTGATAAAAAACGGTTAATATCATTAGGAAACGTAGTTCTCATTAATTTTGAGGCTAAAATGGCGGCAATTAATATAAACTCAGAGAAGTAACGACTATAGTATTGATTCTTGTGCCAATCCGTAAGTCATATCAAAGTCATATCCAAGTCATATCCAAAGTCATATCCAAGTCATATCCAAGTCATATCCTAGTCATATCCAAACTGTTTGATAATAATGTTAAATCTGTTTAAATAAACTCTTAGTGATTGTATAAACAGCTTTTTAGCGATTATAAAGCATTCCTAGTAATTATAAAGCGTTCCTAGTAATTATAAAGCATTCCTAGTAATTATAAAGTGTTCCTAGTAATTATAAAGCATTCCTAGTAATTATAAAGTGTTCCTAGTAATTATAAAGCATTCCTAGTAATTATAAAGTGTTCCTAGTAATTATAAAGCATTCCTAGTAATTATAAAGTGTTCCTAGTAATTATAAAGTGTTCCTAGTAATTATAAAGCATTCCTAGTAATTATAAAGCATTCCTAGTAATAATAATTTAAAAATATAGCATTTCAAAGGTTCGCTAATAATATTCAAGAAAAACATTAAAAATGGCGCAACGAAACGGCAAACAACAACTTTTTTATAAACTTCATATTAAATGAATGGAATACTATAAGAATTAAATGTCGTGTTATGACTTGAAGCAAGAAAAAAAGCTTAAACTAATATATGCTTTTAAAATCAAGTGGTTTTATTTAATTACCGAGTTTTAATAAACCTTTTGCTGAATAATTGCAATTACTAATGATTAAAACTTTGCAGCATATCCCTAGAATAATTCATTTTTGATGTTTAAAAAAAAAATCATTTTAGTGAATTTTGTTGTTTTTTGTCCAGTGAAACTTGTTTTTTATTGTCGGTTACTAGCATATTCCCGAGACAACTTGAAATTGCTTTGATATTTGCGGCTCGATGAACTTCCATCTGTTTTATACTTCCATGGATAAACTTATGAAGAAACTGAAGGGGTGTTATCATGATTCAAATAAATTTGCTTCAAAGTTAGTTTAATAATTACATGTTTAACAGAATTATATTATATTATTGTTATATTTTTTGAATCCGTATTAATTAAAATATATTATCTTATTTCTAAATTGGTGATTAAAATTATTAAATGAGTCATTAAAGCGTTGTTTTTGGCTAAATTTGATCTAACTAATACAAAGAACTTATTTGTTTTGGTTGCAACATCCTTAGGGTCATAGAAGAGTTTGTTATTGATTTTAATATTATTGATTTTAATATTAATGATTTCAATTATAAATTGCGATTAATACTTAGATTTGTTTTTGTATTTATCAAACAAGTTGCTGTATTGTGTTTCTATAAGGTTTGTTCATTGAATTTTAAACTGTTTTGCATTGGATTTATAGAGTATTTTCTTTTAGCTGTTTCTGCTTCTTATTACTAGATATATAGTTTTTGTTTAAAATATAAAGATTTCCTTATACTTTAGTGATCCAATGATTTTAAACATTTTTTTGCTATATTAATTTCTCATTTAGGAAATTTAGCATCATAGTCTTTACAAAATATTTTGAAGAACGCGCTATATAATGTGTTTGCTTCTATTAAAATATGGTTCCAGTTAATAAAGGCTAATTGTCCTTAAATATTGAAACACTTGTTTATCGTTAATTAAGCAATTGATGATTACCTGTTTTATTGTTTTTATTGACTCATGATTATTATTTATAGAAGAAAAAAGGAAATGGTCAGATGTGTCACTTTAAATTATTTCTTTTTTAACCATTTTATAGAATGTATTTCTGATAATAATATTGCCTTTTAGCGTGTTTGATGTCGCATTTACCCTTGTTAGTCTATTTATTAGAGGATTTTTTAAGTCATAATAACATTTTTTAACAATTTTCTTGATACTATACAACTCATGTCACCAATTAAGAAATTTTACTTCTTTTTGTGCAAATTTAATATTAATAATTTAATTCAAAAAAAATATCAAATATCCTTTAATGTTTTCACCTTTCGGATTAACTTGCATTTATTTTTAGTAAAAGCACATGAATGTATCAAACAGTATCATAACACTTAGTTTATTCTGGACACTTATAAAAGAATCAGTAGTATTATTGGACACCCAGGTTTTACTGATAAAGTATTCCATTATTTTACTTGAAAAATATTGAACCATGTAAACATGGGGATAAAAACATCCGATAAAAACATCCGATAAAAACATGGGGATAAAAACATCCAAGAGACATCCGATGGACGTCCAGGGGGACGTCCATCGGATGTCTCTTGGATGTTCTGACGTCTGTAAGACATTTAATGGATGTCCCCCGGACAACGCATGCTGATTGGAAATTTATTCTACAAATAGACTATACAAATGCAATGGTAAATACAAAAGATAAAGTAAAATTGTCAGCCCAAACCCGATGTCAAAGATCGCCCATAATTTTTTTGAAACTAAACCAACATGATTTTTATTCAAGTTTACTAAGCTTATTTGTTGACCTTGTTTAGCTTACAGATCAACTTACAGTAAGACTTTTGTTATTAAAAATTACAATGCTCCAATTCCTTATTTTATTAGTACAACAGTCATTTGTAAGTACAACAGTCATTACAAAACTGGGAAATGCTATAAAATGCTCAAGTGGCTATAAAAATACTTTTTGTTACAGAAAAAAATGAAAATCACCGGAACGTAAACTGAATGACAATCTAACTGTTTTTATACCTAATAAAAAGTTTAACATCAGTAATAATACAGAACTAAAAAGTTTTATTAGGTGTAAAACTTGTCCCTAGTCAATGATAAGTCACTTGTAATAACAAATACTTGTTGATTAGAGAAGCTTAAGAAATTATTTTTTTTTGAAATTGAAATTCTTAAAACTGCGAACAAGTGGACCAATACTTAAATAAAAAATTAAAACATCCCTTAGACATCTACCGCCCATAAAAAATGGGGTCTCTTTTACTCCCCCCTCCTTCCTTCCTCTCTCTTGGCGCCCCTGCTTGTTTTAACAAACTATTAACAAACTTGCATAACAACTGCCTCGCATATGCAACTTTTTAATGGCAGTTTGGTTTAGCAATATTTTTCAGTTCCATAAGGTTAGATTCGCCTGGCATGCTTAAATCATCCCCCCATCCTCCTTTTTTTTTTTTTTTTATTAATCAAATTAGATCAAAATTAAAAAGTGCACTCTCTAGAAAAAAATATTAATTTAATCTTTAAAAAGAATGATTGTTCATTTAATGTTTTTTTTTTTTTTTTTTGCTTTTGTCTTTTATTTATTAAAAAAAAAACAGAACTGTTTTTTACCTATTAAACTTTGTTTGTTCTACTAAATTTTATATTGTTCAATCCACTTTATGTTGTTTCATGTAACTTTAAGATGTTTTATGTAATTCTATATGTTTTATGTATCTTTATGTTGTTCTATATAATTTTATGTTGCTTTATGTAATTTTATGTTGTTATATGTAATTTTATCTTCCCCAATGTAATTCGATGTTTTTCTTTGTAATGTTATATTTTTTGTATAATATGTTTTGTTGTTCTTAATAATTTTATTTAACTTTATGTTTTCTTTATAATTTTATATTGTTCTATGTAATTTTATGTTGTTATGTTGTTTTATGTAATTTTATGTTGCTCTATGTAATTCTATGTTTTCTTATGTAGTTTTATACTGTTTTATGTAATTTTATGTAGTTCTTTATAATTCTATGTAACTTTATATTGTTTTATATAATTTTATGTTGTTCTATGTAATTTTATGTTGTTATGTTGTTTTATGTAATTTTATGGTGCTCTATGTAGTTCTATGTTTTTTTATGTAGTTTTATACTGTATTATGTAATTTTATGTAGTTCTTTATAATTTTATGTAAATTTATATTGTTTTATATAATTTTGAGTTGTTCTATGTAATTTTATGTTGTTTTATATTTTTTGTTTTCAATTTTTTACACTAAAAAAAAAATACGAGCTTTGTTTTATTGAAATTTTATCTTACTATAAAAATTAAAGTGTTTTTTTAATGAGTGAATAAAGGGGATCTATGAAAAGGTTGTATGATAAACGTATCATCTTTACCTTCTATATCTATATCTATATATATATATATATATATATATATATATATATATATATATATATATATATATATATATATATATATATATATATATATATATATATATATATATATATATATATATATATATATATATATATATATATATATATATATATATATATATATATATATATTTTAGGGAAATTTTTATTTGATGTATAAACTGCCAATTATAACTAAGTATAGACACTTTTGCTTTTATAGAAACCATGCAATTAGGGTAAAATGGGACAAGTGTAAGTAGAAGTGGGATAAATAAATTCAAAACAACATTTTAACACAAATTATTAAATAATAATTTGAAACTGATAAAATCATAAAACCACCTAATTGACATAAAAATGTTCAAGAGCTTTCACCAACCGAAATAATCAAATGGTAACGAGAAGAAGCGGGGCATAAATATTTATTTTTTCCGTCCCACTTCAACCAAATGTAAACACTTTTTAAGTACATTTCAAAATTAGGGCTTCTAGCGCACGCAGGCAAACAAAGCAATTTCTTTTAAATAGAGGGAAAGGAATTTAATTGTTTAAATTGAATAACAGTATTTAGGCACCACTCCTAATTATAAATTTTAAACCATAAAAAAAGTTCAGAGAACGAATGTCATAAGGATAAAAAACTAAAAGTAGAGTGAAAACGTGACCTCAATAAAAAGCCGTCAAAGCGCTAACATTTGCGCTATTGTGTCAGTAGCTAAAAAATTAACTAGAAAAATTAATATCAAATATTAAAGTGCTAAAACAGGTATAATATGTACCTATGAAAATATATAGATAAACAGAATAAATATGTTCTAAAAATATATCTAGTTATCAAAAAAATATTCATAAATCTGAGTTAATTTTGTTTAACGGTAATATTTCAAAACTGCACTATGCAAATTTGTTACCCTAGATTGGTGCAGATTTAAACATTTTTGTGTACCTTGCTATATTTCTGAATTTATTTACAACTTATTTCCTTTTCTTTTTCCTCAATTTATTCCCTTAACAATTATTATAACTGTTCAGAAAAAAATAGTTGTAAAAATTAAAAAAGAAATTGTTTTATAATAAAAAGTTTAAAAAATGTTCAAAGCCGTCCGCTCTCTCCCTTTTACGTTGTTATAAGCCATTCTTAATTGTTCTACGTAATTTAACTCATAATAATGTAAAATATAATGTACCATATTTTCAAATGTAATGTAAAATATGTTTGCAATCTTTGAAAAATCAGGTTGTATCATATATAAATGGTAAATAAAGTATTGTAACTCGTAAGTTTTTCAACTGCTTCGTGAAAGTTGTTTAATTTTATTGTGAAATGAAAAGTTACTTAAGGAGTGTCATAGACAGATATTTTTCAATTCTAATTTTTTATTTAAATTAATATTACTCCAATTGAACGTGCTTATGCCAATGCAATATCATTTAATTTCAACTTTAATTAGATAAATGTACATTATATATGCATAAAATAATATCCAAGGGGTGCCAAATAAAAAGAAGGTACCTAAAAAAAAAAACAAGGTCCTTCATCGATAGTTTAGGGAAATTTTAATAAATAAGGGTATATCAGGGTTGCTGTGCCAGGTGGCGTGACGGTTCTCGGCGGCCCTGGTTGCAAAGATGTTTTTATATATTGCAAAGATATTTTTTAATTTTAGTGTCTATTTATTTTCTAAAATGTAAAATGCATTTGATAAATTTTCAGCTTATTATATATTAAAATATGTTTTATAGTTGCATAATGTAAATGCGTTCAATCTTCAATATATATATATATATATATATATATATATATATATATATATATATATATATATATATATATATATATATATATATATATATATATATATATATATATATATATATATATATATATATATATATATATGTTATAAATAAAAATTTTTACTTTTTAAGGTTCTGATGATAAGATCCTTATGATCTTCTTTCGGAAACCTAGCTTTATATTGTTAGTACGCAGAAGTGTACCATTTACGTAATTCTATTACGACTTATGTTTATGTATCAATTTTATTACGACTCATATTATGTAACAAAACTAACATAACTACTAGATGAGTAAGGACGATGAATGATGAACAAAAAGTTTTTTTTTGACTGAAATAAATAAAACAGTAGATAAAAGTAAAGACTTTTTTGCTAATCTTTTTTTTTTTTTTTGTAAAAATAGTAGTCGGTGTTAAACAGAAGTGAAAAATAGGACAAGGTATCTTGACTTATTTTTGACTTCTGTTTAACACCGACAACGTTTTTTTACTGAAAAAAATTTTTTTTTGCAAGAATCTGTAATTGATTGATTTATCAGCATACATTATTATCAAGTACATTTGCCATCGAATACATTTACATTTATAACCACAAATAAATTAAACATTACCTACTCTAAGTAATTTACTACAATAGAACAAATTCATTTTGTAATGAATTGACATTTGAAATATTTTAAAGTTCAGTTTTTGATGAACTTTGAAGCGACTAAAAAATTTGGCTATAATAAAAGAAAAAAAGTTGTTTAATGCGCACTAAGATACATGAAATGCATGTTGAAACTCTTTTAAGGTAAATTTTGTGCTATAAGTAAAAAAAGAAAGGATAATATGTAAAAAAAAAAAAAATTAAATATTATTAATATCTTAAGTCGTTTTTTATAAATTAAAACATTTTTAAGTGCATGCCGTTCTACTTAAATTTTTATAAATATGTACTTTTTACGAACATTAATTTCATTACGTTTTCTTTTTCTTTTTTTTTTTTTTTCTTTTTTTTTTTTTTATGCGATTGCCGATACGTTTTGATTTGTTGATATTAGTTCTTTCATAAAAGTGATGGAAAGAATTTATTTGCAACCAGGTCTCATAATTCTAAGATAATTGTTTTAAATAATTAGTTTTTATTATTATTTGAAATAAATAAGTTTGTGTTATCAGCAAATAAAATTGAGTTTATAATAACGGGGTTCGTAGAAGGAACAAATTTTTGCATTTGAAGGTACTACTTAAATTAAAAACATAAAGTTAAAGACGTTCCTTAAAGTCATGTGTTATTCGATCTTACTACACGTGTGTAATGGACAACAAAAGTAACAAAACGTAGCAAAATTTACTATAAAAATGTAAATTTATCGTCACTGTCATTATTTGACTTCAAAAGGTCATTTGAAAAACTTTAGAAAGCAGAAGGTTCTCCTATAAAATGTTCAAATTTGACATATACTGTTAATACCATACAAGCTTAGAGCATCTCCTATTCAATTTCAATTTGTAAAAGCAGTAAAACAGGGTCATAACTTCATGTTACTAATGTCGATAAACATCCTGTAGAACAGCAAAGCTGGATAATTTTTAATAAATTTATGGAAACATAAAAATAATTTTACTACTTTTATTGAATATATAGAAACCTTTTAAATAACATCCTAAAGTTATAAAACTGCAACTAATTTTAGCGATAAGTATTAAAGTATTATTTGACGTATAAATTTATGATATTATCTATAACGGATGCAGCTTTTTTTAGCTTGTATACTGCTTGTACTAACCATTTGGTGGTTTATATTATGCTATTATAAATGTATTTTTAATTGTTTTATTAATTATTTCTATAGTGAATGATTTACAAACCCCATCATTTTATATGAGGTTATCTACAAGTATAAAAAACTATTTGCTTCAAATAAAAATAAAAACAAATTAAATACAAACTACAGTAAAAGTAATCACTGTTCTAACGTGAGTAAAAGTAATCAACGTTAGTTGAAGTAATCTTTGTTCTAACGTGAGTGAAAGTAATTACTGCTCTAACGCGAGTAAAAGTAATCATTGTTTTAACGTGAGTAAAGGAAATCATTGTTCTAACGTGAGTGAGAGTAACCACTGTTCTAACGTGAGTTGAAGTAGTCACTGTTCTAACGTGAGTAAAAGAAATCACTGTTTTAACGTGAGTGAGAGTAATCAGTGTTCTAACGTGAGTTGTAGTAATAATTGTTCTAACGTGAGTTGAAGTAATCACTGTTTTAACGTAAGTTGAAGTAATCACTGTTCTAACGTGAGTAAAAAATATCACTGTTCTAACGTGAGTGAAAGTAATCATTGCTCTAACGTGATTTAAAGTAATCAACGTGAGTTGAAGTAATCACTGTTCTAACATAAGTAAAAAAAATCGCTGTTTTAACGTGAGTGAAAGTAGAGAGCCTATATACTCAGAGAGCGGACATACGTGTGATCGTTTTTGATTGGTTGTTCGATTTTTATGATTTTAGACGCCATCTTTTTGCCAAAAATACTAACTGCGATTAAAGTCTACTACTAAATTTGTATTAAATATTTGTAAAAGTATGCCTGGTTGTGCTGCAGTAGGCTGCCATAACAGGCCTGAGAAAGGATTTATTATGAAATGCTTCCCAAGAAATGAAAAACAACGGGCGATTTGGACTTCTAAAGTTAAACGACTTAACTGGATACCTACAAACACAAGCTTTTTATGTGAAGTAAGCATAAGAAAATACAGTTTTATGTAATTAATCCTAGAAATGAGTTATTTTAGAATCCATACAAATATATTATATTCGTTCAATTTTTTTATTAAGGTACACTTTGATGCTGATCAATGGGAAAAAACCAGAGAAGATGGATCAAGAAAACTCAAACATAATGCAATTCTTCCGGTCTTTAAACATGTTAGAGCAAAACATAAGCGAAAAAATCCACTCGAGCGTTTTCCAATACCAAAAAAAAAGAAAATAAGTTTTATAGAAAGAGGAGAAGTTGTGGAAAATGTTTTAATTAAAGTAAATAACAATGAAGTATCTGAATCAGTTTGCACAACTGAGGTTGATAAAAGTTTACTTATACAAGATTTAAATGCGAAATTGGAGAGATTAGAAAAAAAAGTCATTAATCAAAAAAAAAAAATTAACATTTTAAAATCGAAAGCAAGAATAAATACTATTCAAAAATATAATCATATAAAGAGAGATAAATTTAGAGTTTTCAAAACAATATTTAAAGAAGATCAAATTTTATCCTTAAGTAGAAAAAATATGAAATTCATTAAATGGTCAAATGATACTATAAATGAAGCGTTAGAACTCAAATTTACATGTGGTCAAAGTGGTTATGAAAATTTACTTCGTTTAAACTTACCATACCCATCATTACGTACCCTACGACGAAGATTAGAAAATCTAAAATTTCAAAGTGGCATTCTAACAGAAGTCTTTGAGTTTATGAAAACTAAGGTGAATGCCATGAAAATCCATGAAAAAGAATGTATTTTAATTCTTGATGAAATGTCAATAACTGAAAGTGTTGACTATGACACATCTAAAAGCTCTTACTATGGAGTTGTTACATTACCTGAACATTATGGCCAAGCTAATCATGCTTTAGTTTTTATGCTTGGAGGAATATCTACAAGATAAAAACAAACTGTTGCATATTATTATACTGGAAGTTCTGTTAATGGAGGTGTTTTAAAAAACATTGTCTTATCTATAATAAAGTATACCGAAGAAATAGGATTAAAAGTTAATAGTGTTACTTCTGATATGGGTGCCATTAACCAGGCAATGTGGAAATCTTTTAATATTAGCTGTACTAAAAGTGGCAGTATTTCTAGTTCAATTAAACACCCATGTGACCCTACTCGTACAATTGATTTTTTACCAGACGTACCACATTTATTAAAGAATATAAGAACATCTCTTTTATGTAACAAACATTTTATAATAACAGCTAAGATTCAAGAAAAATATAAACTTCAATCGCTAATTATAGATTCAAAACACCTTAACAAGCTTGTAGACTTTCAAGAAGGTATGGATTTGAAGTTTGCTTACAAGCTTACATCTGAACATCTTGATGAAAAACATTTCAACAAAATGAAAGTATCAAGAGCAACATCTGTAATGAATCATGATGTAAGTTGTGGATTAAAATTTATTGCAAGTGAAATAAAAGATGATTCTATTCTCACAACTGCTTGGTTTATAGGAATTGTTGATAAATGGTTTACATTAATGACTTCACGAAACCCAGGTATGGCTCTTAGCATGAAAAATGACAAAGTTTACAATGAAACAATAACTTTTTTAAATGAAGTCATAGAGATATTCAATGGTTTAAAAATATTAGGCCAAACTGGAAAAATAAGGTGGAAGCCTATTCAATCTGGTGTTATATTATCAACAACATCAGTTATTAACTTGCAAAATAAGTTTCTTCTAGAAAAAAAGTTTGATTTTCTAATGACATCACGATTTACGCAGGATTGCCTGGAGAATCTTTTTTCCCTGGTACGTGCAAAACAAGTAATTCCTACTGCTCTTCAATTTAAAAATAACTTGAAACTTATTTGTGTTGCCCAATTCTTAAAAAAATCATCAAAAGGCAGTTATGATATAGATGACCGTCAATTCTTATCTGGTTTTCTTGATATAGTTAATAGTAAGGAGCATAAGCGACAGCAAAGAGAGTGCATTTTGTTACCTAAAGATTGGGATAAAACCTCTAACTTAATCTTAAGTAATGCTGAGCAAAATTGTTTGTTTCATATTGCAGGTTATATAATTTCTAGAGTTAAAAAATTTGAAAAAGTTTGCACAATTTGTTTTGAATCTCTAGTTTCTAAAAATAGAGTTAATGCTGATTACACAAAGTTTGTTACAGACAAAGAGCACAAAGTGGGTAGTTTATTTTTTGCTAATGAAACAACATTTGCATTCTTTTTACAAATGGAGTTAATATTCAGATCATTTGAGCCATACCTTAATTCCCAAAAGAATTGTAATACTATGCTTTTAGAGAAAATCAATTCTGATGAACAAATTAAAAGTCTAACTTTGTATCCTAGTTGTCATCAAATTAAATTGAAGCTAAAAAACAGGTTTATAACATTCAGACTTAAAATATTTAGCCTTAAAAAAAAGCGTTTATTATGTAAAAAGAAGAAAACTAAAAAAAGTTCTTGTGAACTTGGCAGCAAGAGTATGACAATGCATGCATTGGCACTAAAGGTTTAGGTTCAACTAATTTATAAAATAAACTGTAAAGCTTTTTTCAAATTACTTATTGGTTACAACTACTATTTTGCTGTGTTTTTTTTTAAAGGTATTTCCTAAATAAATAAATAATTTTGTCGAAAATAAAATAATTTTGAAAAAATAAAACATAAAAAGGTTTAATTTTTAGAAATATATTTCTGTTTAAAATATTATTGTGCTCATTTTCTTTCAATTGTTTTTACTTGAATTCGTGAATGTCATACGCTAGTTTGGCAAAAATATGGCCGCCGTTCTTCCGTATTTTCCGTATGTCCGCTCTCTGAGTATATAGGCTCTCTAAGTGAAAGTAATCACTGCTCTAACGTGAGTAAAAGAAATCATTGTTCTAACGTGAGTAAAAGTAATCATCGTGAGTTGAAGTAATCACTGTTCTAACGTAAGTTGAAGTAATCACTGTTCTAACGTAAGTTGAAGTAATCACTATTCTAACGTGAGTAAAAGTAATCAATGTTCTAACGTGAGTAAAAGAACTAACTGCTCTAATGTGAGTGAAAGTAATTACTGCTCTGATGTGAGTAAAAGAAATCATTGTTCTAACGTGAGTAAAAGAAATCACTGTTCTTATGTCAGTAAAAGTAATCACTGCTCTAACATGAGTTGAACGTTTTCTAACTTGTGTAATCATTGCTCTAACGTGAGTAATCATTGTTTTAACGTGAGCGAAATTAATCAGTGTTCTAACGTGAGTTAAAGTAATCACTGTTCTAACGTGAGTAAATGAAATTACTGTTCTAATGTGAGTGAAAGTAATCACTGTTCTAACATGAGTAAGAGTTCTAAATGTTCTAACGTGAGTTGAAGTAATCACTATTCTAACGTGAGTTGAAGTAATCATTGTTCTAACGTGAGTTGAGTAATCACAAACGTGAGAAAAAGTAATTACTATTCTAACGTGAGTATAAGTATAATAAACCAGAAAAGTATGATATAATAAACAAGACAAGTATGATACACAAGTCATGTATGATAACAAGATAATTACAAGATACGTAATAATAGACAAGATAAGTACGATAGACAAATATAATAGACAAGACAAGTATAATGAACATGATAAGTATGATAAGCAAGAAATGTATAATAAACAAGACATGTATAAAGTCAGTATGATAGACAAGTATGATAAACAAGACATCTATGATAAACAAGATATGTATAATACAGAAGTATAATATACAAGACAAGTATGATAAACAAGACATGTATGATAAACTAGACTCTCTGATAGACGAGGTAAGTAATTATATAGCAAATTTACGCTTACAAATGCGTATTACTTTTATACATTTTACGCTTAATGCATTTATGAAACTTTAATATAACTAATTTTATGTTATTTTTTAATGATTAAACATAACTTTGTTATGAATTATTTAATAGACTACAATTTATGTAGCATGCAACTAAATGCTAAGTTAAAAAATGAATAACTATTTACACTTTTCATTTAAAAAACGTTTAGATTTTGTCTTTTTATTGCAACACTTGATAAAACACTTTCTTCGGAATGCACAAGTAATGTTTTTTGCCGAATAGAATCTATAATGTTCCCTGAAATACATCAACGCAGTTATTTTAGTGCAAAACGTTTTAACTCAACTTTTTTAAACGTTATCTCGTTTGAAAAATCCATGGTAAATAATGAATACCATTGTATGAAAAAATGCATTTCATCAAAGCAATGTCTTTCTATGAACCTTATATCTAACTTGGAATCAAACAAAAACTTACTGGAATGTCAACTTTTAAATCGACAAGCATACACAGATAAATACCTACTTGTGCAGCAGCAAAGCTCAACTCATCTTACTGCAATCGTATTTTTTTATTTTATAACTCATTTAAATTTATTTATAATCTTTTTTTGCAACTTTTCAACTGATGTATTTTTATAGATATATTTCTAGATTTATGAAGACTTAATTAGCACTCAATATCTTTTTAGAATTTAATGTTTCTTTAAGAAACTTAGCGTGTAATAAATTTTTTTTTTAGCACTTAGGTTGTGAGAAAGCTCTCTGCAAGAACAATGCAACATGCTTACCAAACTATGCTAATGACACCAGTTCATGTAAATGTAGTTCAAAAAAGTTTGGAGGTACTTTCTGCGAAAAAGGTTACTCATTTTTGTTTAAAATTAAAAAAATATTAACCAATATATTTTAATTAAATTTAAATCATTTTTAAAACACAACAAACAAATTGGAATGACACAATAATTTGTTTAAAACCCATTTAAAACCTGTCAAAACCCGTTTAAAACCTGTTATACACTAAAATATTTCTTAAAACTATATTACTAATGTCTATATAATGAATATAACTATTACGAAAAGTATATTATATTAAACAAATGTACATATATATAGTTTTATATTTTAAGTTTTATTTTGAGATTAAAAAACCTACTTTTTCAAGCCTCATCTAGAACAAATTTTGTTAAAAGTTACATTTAAAATTTATCTTTTTACAATCGCTTTATATGTAGAAAATTATTTATAGCCAGTTGGATAAAAGATATAAATAAGCACACAGTCGTGGTCAAAAAGGTAACCCAATATTTAATGCGAAAAACCGTTTTTGTGTTATATAGTGTATGAATTAATCCTGAAAAACATTTTGATTTATAAAAAAACATACATGAACATTGTATTTGCGGCATTGAGGCAATAAAAGACAATAATGAAACGTTGTCTCTTACGGTTGGGTTCTGTTTAAAAGCAAAAGTTTGATGGGGTTTAAATAGGGAATTGTTTATAAAGAAAGAAAGAAATATTAATCAAATTTTTTGCAGCCAAGTCTTGATAATTTTTGTCTGATAGCAAGTTTCCTTGTTGCATATGAAAACATTGCTGTTTTAAATTTGAAACCAACAGAACAAATAATTCTTTAGAACACTTTGAAACAGTCTCGCTTTCTAATAAAAGATGTAAACTAACAGGACTATTCCAGTGATTACACCCTAACTTATAAGTGGTGGATATTGTTACACAGAAGGACATTGTTATGCATTGTTAATAAGAATTTTAAAAGATATATACCTAGGAATGAAGCGTGTCGGCAATCATAACGCTACGCGCTGCAAACTTATAAAACGTCAAATATATAACGTCGCAACATTTCAACAGTCAAATTTAATGCTCTTTGCAAAACTTGAAGCTGTCATAAATAATTTTTAGATTTAAAATTTTAGATTTATTTTTAGATTTTCATCTTCAATTAACATTTGCACAAAAATAATTGAAGTAGGGAGACAGGGGGTTTATCTTCAGAGTCTTTCATTAAAAAGTGAAAAAAATTACACAGAACCTTCCTAATTGATCATTTTACCATTCACTAAAGCATTGTAAGGGTTCGCGCATGCGCATTTGAGATATTAGGATTCATGTGTTTTTTGGACAAAAACGTATCTTTTGGAACATCGCTTCCTTTTTACTTTACAAAAAAAAAGTAAATAGGTCGTATAAAAAAAAAAAAAAAATTTCAGTCACAATCAATTTACTATTTCCAGTCTTATTTTTTCCAGTGAGACTTTTTTAATAGCTGCCGTTTTTCAGGATCTAAAGACTGTTTATTAAAAAAAAGACTTTTGAGGTAAGTTGGCAAAATTTTCATAGAGTAATTGGCTCATAGCATTTGCTATGGAAAAGTATATATATTTTTATATAATTACTTTATTATTATTTTTTAATTTTTAACAACATTAAAAAAATTTATTTTTTCAGTATTGAAAAAATGTTTTTTCAATATTGCGCTTTAATATTTACAAAAAAATTTTGCCGTTAAAGCTACAGAGCTCAAAGAATAAAAACAAAGGCAACTATCTCCGGTCTCCCCTACACATGATAATTAGTGCGTTTTCGCAAATGTAATTGCACCTCTAAGTAATTGGTTGAATTTTTTTGGCCATAGCTGTATATAGCCAAATAAACCAAATATAAAAAATTATTCATGTGTATTGATTTTTTTATCCACAAAAAAGGTCAAGTATTTCTTTTAACCATACTTACAAAAATATGATACTGCATTTTATTAATTTTTTTTTGGTAAAAAAAAAAAAAAATCATTGATAGTTTGCTATGTTTGGCTTATCTGGCCATATAGCATATACAGCTTTGGCCTAAAAGATTTTTAAAGAATTAAGGATTTTTAAATATTTTTTAATCTAATGTAAGAATTTTATCATATGCTCAAAACTTTTAGTGACATTTAACATTTTAGATTAAAAAAATTGACCTCTAACAGATGTCTTTTTTTCATATGCCGTAAAATGTTGGTAAAAAGTATATAATATACATACTTTTTTTAAATGAATCTTTACAATTCGAAAGTACATGAATAAAAGATTTTACATGACCGGGGCAAAAAGAAGGCTATAGTTGTCTTATCACTAAGCCCCGTAGTAAAATAAATAAATTAATAAAAATAAAAAACTATAATTCCAACACATACATATACGTGAGTTTAAAGTATACATATCATACGGGATTGAGAATTTTTTTATATAAATATATTAAGATATTGGTATATGATAACAGAATGTTGAAGTTTGCCTAAACCCTTTAGGTTTTTTCATCTCATTTTTTCCGCATTTTTTTTAATGCTTTTAGAAATGTGAAATTTCATGACCCAAGTTTAAATGCCATATTTTCATATTGCTTTGAATGGTATGGCTTTACATAAAATACAAGTAATATTTTAGGTTCAATATGCTTATAAAAATTTTACTGTGCATTTTATTTGCATTTTTTGTTAAATCGCGACGTTAAAATTATCTTGTTTTATCTCCACTTTCTGAAAAAATTGAGTTAATGATAGTGTTTTGTTCCTCAAAATAATGTCTTTCTACTGAATTGAATTCTAAGTTACAAGTAAAAAAGTTGCGGAAAAAACATGTTATTAAAAAAAAAATTATACGCCGTCTCCTAAAGTTTTTGTTTTTTAAATCGTTTTGTCTCAAAACTAAAAAATGTGGAGATAGAACAAGATAATTCTAACGTCGCGAAATATTGTGCCTAAGCATTCCTTCTCGATGTCTTTACCCATCCCTCATTAACCCGTATATTTAAAGACCACAGTGCTAAAACAATGTAACTCCACTTTTGAGCGATTTTTAGATCTAGACGAAATATTACTAATTAGAAGATAATTAGTAAGATCCGTGGTCAAACCCCACCTCTGGGCAAGTTTTGCGACATCGGTTAGGAAGGAGGCGTGAACTTCCTTATAAATGCTCTTCCGCGGTGCTCTGTGATGAGACCGTAAGGACTACTTGGGGCACCTTAATTAGCTTAAAAAGAAAAAAAAAAAAAAAAGAAGATGTTGTAACAGTTAATATAAAAATAAATTAGATTTAAGCTCTCCTCATGCCATTTAACTGATGATTTGAAAGTTACTTTTTACTACTTTTAAAGTTAATCTGATTTTCGTTCTCCTGAAAAAGATCTTTGGACCGAGGTCTTCAGAAGTTAGTTTAGTATAATTTACAACTAAAAGTTAAATACTTAAAACTTTGTTAATTTTTTAGAACAAAAAGTTGTTTCGCTGAAGTATAACAAAGAATTCATAAGAAATAAAGTTGATATAGAATCAATGATGAAAGACTCGTTTTATCAAAAAGTTTTGCAAAACGCTACGTGCTTGTTTGACTTTAAAGACTCGATTACCTCTGGAAGTAATGGTCATATATTTGCCTATTTTATTCCCCCGGTCACCGGAATCTACAAGTTCACGCTATATTGTTCGGATTCTGAAAATTGTAGGTTATATATTTCGACACATGGAAAACAAGATCGGCGGATACTTATAAACAAAAGGTTTTTAAAGTTACAGTTTTAGTTTCATATAATGAATTTCTAAAGTAGATATATACAGTTCTAAAGCATAAGATGATTTATTTATTTATATATATATATATATATATATATATATATATATATATATATATATATATATATATATATATATATATATATATATATATATATATATATATATATATATATATATATATATATATATATATATATAGGTTCTAAAAAAAAAATATATATATATGTGTTAAAAAAAAAGCCAGTTTTTCAGCCAGTTTTGTGTGTTATTTTGTCTATTAAAAACAAAAATAAGGTTTTTGAAAAAATGTTAAGTTTGACCCTCCCCCGCCTCTCTTTTGAAAGTTTTACCCCCTATGCCGCACACTTTCAACATCAGACAGTGAATATAAAAATGTAATGTTTCAATTAAACATGTTTTGTATCTACTTTGATGCCATAATATTTTGAAACTATGTATCGGATGATATTAGTAAATATAAGTAAAAAATTTATAAATTAGTTTTTTATTCCATTATTATCAAGAATTATTAAATTATAAAAATTAAATGCAAAGTTTGAGATAAAGAAAATTTTTACCATGAATGCAGTTTTTTTATTTTTGTATAATTTGTATATTTATATAATTAAATAATTTTATATTCATATAATTTGTAAATATTTTTTTACATCTATAGGTATAATAGCATTTACTAAAATTGAGAAAAAATAATGATATGTTTGATAAAATTGTTAGGAAATTATTACCTACCCTTAAAGCAAAGATATTTAGTCAATTACCAAATAATAGAGAGGTTTTATGGCATTATCTATATTTTACAAGGTTTGATTTGAAACTAACTGGTATAAAAGAAGTTGCACCTAGAGGTTGCGAAAAAGTAAATGTATTTTGGAAATAGCAGGCATTCAAATAAACAAGAAAAGAAAATACTGTTAGAATGATACTGCATATGATACATCTTAGACTTGATTAAAAATGTAAAAAAAAATGCTGTACGGTCTTATGAGTTTTACTTATAAGTTTACAACTTCTAATAAGTTTTAATAATAAGTTGTCATCTCTGTTTGACATTTTAGCATCAAATGCAGAAGATTTGATTAGAAAAGAATGTCCTCTTACTGAGATAATAAGATATAAAGATACCTCTTATGACATTAATAGTTAAATATCAGATTTAGATTTTCTCTCAGATCAGCTTCAATTAAGATAATATAAATAAGATAAATAAGATAAATAATTTTTGAGTTTATAAGAGTTATAAATGTAAAACTATGAAAGTAAAAATAAAGGAGCAAAAAGAATCACAGAAAATAAAAGCTATTGAAAAAGAGAAATCAAGAAAAGAAAATATAAAAAAAGATGCAGCAATGATTTTTGAAGCAACTTAGGTTGAATAAATGGTTCTGCAAAGTTAATTGAAGAAAACTTCAATAAAAAGTTACTCTGGTGTGCCTGCAGACCCCACATCTTAAAAACAGTTTTGTCATCTGTTTATTCAACGATTTTTGGAGAATCTCAATCTCCTAATTATGAGCCATACTTTAAAAATGATGTATGGCCTAAACTTTTATAAATTTAGGCCATACATCAAAAAATTCAAATTGAAGAAATAATATTAAAAATCAAACAAGTAAAATTTATTTTGTTTACTGAAACATAAGCCTCAAAAAATATTAAGAGATAATTTTTAAGAATGTTGACTACTTGCTTTACAATTACTGAATGCAAAACAAATAAATGTACAGTGGTGCAAACCTGGGGCTTTCCATAATGCTAGATGGATGTGTACAATTTTTTATACATCAAAAATTTTTACTTTTGCTGAATTGGCAAAGTATAAAGCAAGTTGTATAAAGAAACTATCACGGTTTTGTAAATTTACAATGTTATTTTATGTGAAAATGTGGCTTACGTGTACAAACACAATTTATTCAAACGTGTACGTGTACAAACACAACTTAATGACTTGGAATTCTACATAGAAATTCTTCTTTATAAAAAAAATGAAAAAGATGTTGCTGTTGCTACCCTTGGAACATTTAGTTGACATCTTTGGTATTTAACCGAAGAAGCGTCTCCTTTATTTTCTGATCAAGTGTCTGATCTTGATAAAGCTAAAATTGCTGAAATAATTATTAGAAATATATGAGAAAACTAGGAAAATGTTAATATTTTAAATTTATATAAATCATTTATTTGTATGTTTGTCATAATAATTAATTTTAATGATCAATTTTTAAGTTATTTATCAAGTAAATCTTTATTGTTTTAATCAAAAAGTATAGTTCTAAAAACTTATTACTTCAGGCAGAAAAATATCATGATAGGAGGAGAGGAGGGGGGGGGGGGGGAGTGAGAGAGGGTATCATGAGGAGCAGAGGGGGTAAATTTTTTTGGTGGGTGAATTTCTTTTGAATAAATTTTGATTTAGTTTTAGTATAAACAACTATACATAAAACTATTTAAAAATATGAACTTAGTTAAATATATCTATAAATATATATAAGAAGTTTATTTGGGATTATTTTAGGCAAAACACTTAAAAGGGGGTTGTAAGGTAATTTAACAAAACCTAATGTTATTTTTTTAAAATAACACGTCATTAGGTTATATTAAGCTAAACTAAACAAGAAAATTAGTAAAAATGTGGACATAGTTGATGTGGACATAGTTGATTATCAAAAATGTTTTTAGTCCTTTTTGTCAAAGTTTTAGGAAAAAAAGCAAAAAACGGGCGGCGGGGGAAGAGGGTTAAAAAATAAAAATGTTCAGTTGTTTTTTTTTGGTTTAAATAGACAAAAAACATGCGAAACCGATTATAAATCTAAGCATAGTTCAAAAAGAAAAAAAAAGTCACTTTAGGATACCCTTATATATATATATATATATATATATATATATATATATATATATATATATATATATATATATATATATATATATATATATATATATATATATATATATATATATATATATATATATATATATATATATATATATATATATATATATATATATATATATATATATATACATATATATATATATACGTTTACTTAAATGTACTGTGTACTTTTTAATGGTCAAAGCAAGAAGTAGTCATAAGACATGTTTGCCTTTCTCTGTTAATGGCATTTATAAATATACTTTTTTACAACCAATAATAATAATGTAACAAACTAAATGTTACTCAATTAAATATTCTAAATATAACGTTGCTAATAACTTTACTTGAAATATTTTAATTTCAAGATGTGAAAAAGTTTTAAAGAGTTGCGCATTTTTTGTTGAGATCAACCTACCCTCGTATTAAATTTTGATATTTTCACAGATTGTGAATATTGGTAAAGGAGGGTGTATGAGAACTTTTTTCAAGTTCGTCTACTAAACGAGTAGTTTCTGCGGCTAAATTCCATGCTTAACACAAATCCACCAAGCACTATATCATTTGATGTTAAAATAGCGGCTATTTTTTAAAATGGCCGCTATAATGACAATTTTTTCTTAGGCCCCTTTATCTTGATCCAGATTAGACCTTGTGATATGTCCTTTCTATGGTTTTCTGGGTCAAGGAATTTGAGTTTCAATGTAAAATTGAAGTATTAAATTATATATACGAATAAAATGCTACAATTTACATTTTATTCGTTCCGAAAGACGTTCCGAAAAGTTAAGAGATTGATCTGTAACTCAAGTAGCAGTAATTCAGAGGCGAAATGAATAAGTCACACTTTGTTCTGTTATATTCATCACGAACCGAATATATTTTGAGTATTTATTCAGCTTTTCGGTAATTGATCTTTTCAATAATCACTTTATTGAAAAGATCAACACACAACGCAGCGGTTGAGTGAGTTTTCTTGGCTTTCAGGTTTCCGAGTTCAAAACTTTTGGTTTTAAAAAATGTTTACACACCATTCCAAAATTAAACAAAATCATCCATAGAAATTTTACGGTCATCCATCCCCAGAAGATTCATTATTAGAAACATCATGACATCGCACTCAGCATAGATTTCAGCACACAAAATAAACAAACATTTTGAATGTACACATATACTGCCAACACTATCTTATTGTAATTTATGTCAACTGCATTGCTAAAAAACTGCATAATTAACTCTCTCTGTTTTGTGAGTTGTTTGGAAATATTCGCAAAACTTATGAACACCAATTTTTTGTTCCGCATATCTGAATACTTTATTAGCAGCATGGTTCACATCCAAAATTGCATGTTCAGAACATTTAATGATTTTCTGACTGCCCATATCTAAGCTTTCTAGTAACGTCACGTTGTCTCCAGTTTGATCAGTCATAATGAAGTCTATGGAATTGAGTATCATCTATCGTAATGTCAGCTAGAGCTGCTAACCATTTAAGTCTGAAACAATACGACTCTACTCGAGCTGATCCACATTGACCTAGCCTTTTCTGCGTACCTGGTAATGACACTGTTCTCTTTTTGAAAAAGATGAAAAAAATTATTACGATTAGATACACCAGCTGCATAAGAGGGTAAAAACCATGAAGTAGATTGAGGCTTGACTTGAAACCAACAAGAAGGCATAAAAGCATCCATTCCTGACAAAAATCCAGGAGGTTACGTAGGAGGTGCATTTTTCAGCTGAGAAGGCATTTTTCAGCTATTTGGATTGATTATATTATACGATCGGTTTCAATGTTGTACATGCATCATAGACTGGGAAATACGTAAGTCAAATTGTTGCATGTATGTCTTTGCTTCAGTACATCAGAACCATAGGTGTCACTGTCCTTCTCCGAGGATTATCAAATTCTTCCAAATACTACGTTTGCTGTAGTCACAATGATTCCAATGAGATTATTTCTGCTCACCTTGTAGTCCACATAATGCACTAAACTGTACATTGTATTATCCGTTCATCAATTGTGCGACGACCAATTTGAACCTTCATTTTTGGCATTAAACAATGATCTGGTGCAAAGGAATCTGTCGTTGAGGTAGACGGCAATTAAAAATCTGATTTTTGCCTTGTCACTGCAGACAATAGATCGGATTCATTCAGATTCATAGTGAAAAGTTCGAGTACAGGATCAGAGTCATTGGGGGGACTGATGTCAACATGTTCTGATGATTCAAGATACGTCAGTTTTCGTGCAGTTTGGTGGTCATCAAGCCGTTGTATTTTTTCTCAGCTGATGAAAGTCTTCGGTGTACTCGTTTTTTCTGCTTGTTCCATTTCCTAGACACGGCCCCAAAACACGTAAAAGTGTAAGACCTGAAACAGTCATTTTGATAGAATAGTTCATCTTGGTGAGAAGATAGATTTAGGAGAAAGCAGTGCAATATCGTAAAAAACGAGAAAAAAAATATACTTTTTTAGATTACTCGCACACCTTGACAGATACTGTAATTTAAGATTATTTTTTGAATTCCGCAGGCCGAAAAACATTACAAATGACATATTACTAGGCCTGATTTGGAGAAAAAATAATCCGTTTTAAAAAATGGCAGATTTTGGCAGCCGTTTTAAAAAATAGCCGCAATCTGACATAAGGAGTGTGAATAGATCAAAAATGCCCCAATACCCGTGTTCATCGCATCAAATGGCTGCAGGATTCACTCATTCCAAAAAAATTTTGTTATGTACCTTACCTTAATATTGGTAATAGTGCCTCAAGGAAATATTATGCTTTTAATGCAATATTGTTACGCCCTGTAATCTGACGCATATTTTGACACTGATATGAACGTTTCTTTGGTAACCCAATTGTAACCCTTTTTTTTTTGATAACCCTTAAAATTACAAATAAATGAGTCGAGGCTTGTTAAAATACACAATTTTTGAACATTTTTAACATCAAAATTAAACCATAGTATTATCACAAGACATAGTAATGAAACAAGTGGACCAGATTTTTTTTACCACCATGACACAGTTAAAGATCGTGGTCAAAATTTTTATTTGTTTTTAGATTTTTTTTTAATAGAATGAATAAAATTCATTCGTAGAGTTTAAAAATGTAAATACTTGATGATAGTTTTATTTTTCAATAAAAATTCATTCAAGTAAGAACTTCTAGGTGGTGCATCTATAAATAATTTTAGGGGGTGCACCTGTAAAAACGTTTAAGCAGTGCATATATAAAAAAGTTTTCGCTATGTCCTTTAAAAAAAACAAAATTAGGTTATTTTTATACAATTTTTATTTAACTTATGGTAAAAAAGTGTATAGAAAATCAATTTTTTTTTTTTATTAATCAAAATCGTATAGTAAGTATTTAAAAGACGTAAAGGAACATACCATTAACTTAATTGAATTTAACTCATTTATATATATATATATATATATATATATATATATATATATATATATATATATATATATATATATATATATATATATATATATATATATATATATATATATATATATATATATATATATATATATATATATATATATATATATATATATATACTAAGCTAATAAATTTGATAAATTTTGAAGCTTTTTAAAAGTTGAAAGTGCAAAACTTTCAGTTTATTAACTGTTATAATTGCCATAATGCTAGTTGACCTAAAACTTTCAAAGTTTGTTTATTATATTTATGAGATTCAATGAAAATATTTTGATCATGGAAAATAACAATTTTATGCATCATAGTGCGCGATGGCGTTGATTTTTAGTGAAATATTTACAAAAAATATATAACTAAATTGTTTAATATGTTAAAAGCATAAGAGATATTGTAGTTTAGAAACAGAATACAAAAATATATATTACTTTTTAGTAATCATGTCATGATATTTTTTTTTATTACTATTATTTTTTCTTACACAAAAATGTATGAGTAATTAAGGCAAATTAATTTCAAATTTTGTTTTTCATTTTTATATTTATCATTTAGAAAAAGCAGTGTTAGTCAAATATATTTTGACTCCAATATTTTTTTAGGTCAACGACCTTAAAAAATATTGGAGTCAAAATGTGGCGGGATAGCTCAGATGGTTAGAGCGTTAAAGGAAAAGTGAAAACCCGGACTGTTGAACGATACGAGTTCAAATCCCGCTACCGCCAACTCAGCGTTTGAGTAGTACTTTGTACGCAAAAATGTTGGTCAATAACGGACGCTACTTTGGATTAGTTTTAATGACTATTTGTGGCTGCTCCTATGCTAAGCCAACAATATCTTCGGATATAAGAACATTGTATAGAAAAATATAGCATAAAAACTCAAATAAATTAAAAAGAAACAGATAAAAATAAATACAGAACAACGTTATCCATAAAATGAAAACACAAAGAAAAATTAACTTACCATGTTCACACAAATTACTTTTTTTTTCAATTATTTTGTCAAGTAATTTCAACTATTTGACACGTTTTAATGGCCAACTTAACTTTTTATCAGAGTTTATTTCAACTTTTACTTTTTTATTCTTTGATCACTTCATAACTTACAACCTCTAATTATATAAAAACCTTGTCCCATATCTAATTGCTTCAAAACATCGTTTGATGCATTCGCTTCAGCATTAAAGCTGGCTAAATACCTCTATTTAATAGGAAGAAATGAGAAAGAAATGTTTGTTTGTTTTTTAATTTGATTATTCCATTAAAATCTTATTTACATTTTGTGTTTTATATTGTATTTATCGTATTCAATTCCTTAAAATATGTTTCATACACTCATACACTCCGCGTATCTTACATTTATAAAAACGTTCATTTGAAAACCCGCTTTTATACTGCTGTTGTATTTATTTTATAATCATTACATTTAAACTGCAGTTTTTTGATGAAGTATGAAACTTTTGTTTACTTATTTTATCAGTAAAAATAAGTGCATTCAATGCCATGTTATATAAAAAATATCTACATGACTGGGGAAAAAACTATACGAAGTTTGCAATATTGTTACGCCCTGTAATCTGACGCATATTTTCAAAAGGTAAAAAATACAATTATTTAATACTATTTTAAAATTAAAATCAAGTTTTGCTAAGATTAGCTACATTAACAACATTTTTAAAAAACTTTTGTTTGCTAAGATTTGCTAAATTAACAACTTTTTTAAAAAGTTTTTTTTTTAGTTTTTGTTTAAATAAAGAAAGAGAAGAACAGTTTTTTAGTGCTTCATAATTTAAGGCCTCTGATGGCAATAGAAAGTTTTGCAAACGTGTTTTTCAGGCACTCCCTTTAGTAAGTCCGTAAAAAACGGTATGGTTTTTAACAACATTCGTTTTGCATAAGATTGGATTTTTACTGATTTACTAAACGGGGTTGCCTCAAATACTCTTTCACCGAAAAATTTGGTGGTAAAATAATGCATTTTAGATTGCTTTTAATTGTAATTTGAAAATATTGTAGAATTAATGTTATTGATTCTATTGAAAATTGTTTAAAATATAACAGGAGTTCAATTTTTATGAAATTTGTACACAATAATAAGAACTGAAAAAGGTTTAACTGAAAAATTGATGATTATACTTCTTTAGAATGAGTGACCAAATGTTGGAAATAATTTTGACAGCATTGTTTTTGTTTACTTAATAGTTTTACTTAAATAAGAGCTGCGTAATTATCAATTATCAATACTATCATTGCATCATTATTAACCGTATTATACATCATTATTATCGAAACCATATTAGCATTGTTTACTTAACATCGTATGAGGGAGAAATAATAGATTTTATATACTGTAATTTAAATACTACTAAAAAAGTCTATAAAAAAAAGTTGTACATTATTTTATTTATATTCAAGGACAATTTACTCGCTTTAGATCTGCGATTGCACGCTGTTCTTGACCATGCATATAATATTTTCTTCAACTTGACCACGGATTTTTAGATTATTTAATCATTTTAAAAATTCGCGAATAAAGCTCAAGTTGACAGACAATTAACAAATAAAACTTTACTAAAAAAAGGAAAGAAATCTTAACAGTAAAAAAAATGTTGAAAAAACTCTGCAAAAGTGAAAAGAAAAACTTAAAAATTTATATCTGTTCGAGAAAATTTTAGATTTTAGAATTACAGCTAATTCCCTGTAAGTCGAATACCGGTTAACTCAAACTTTTGTTATCTCGAACTGTTTTCAAGAGTCCCTTGAAAGCAAGAACAATTGTTTTACCTATTTAAGTCAAACAATCGTTAAGTCGAACAGTTTTTCTCGGTCCCTAGGGAGGTTCGAGTTAAGAGGAATTAACCGTAGTAATTTCAAAACTTCAATCGCTTGTAGCGTTTTTATAAAATTAAGTGACACTTTTTTTACTTTTAAAAGTGGGTTTAAAGCTTACGAGTTGCGTCAAAATGATTAAAAAATCAAAATTAATTTTTTTATGTGGAAGAAATCCACGTACGCTGCCATTTTTTTTACCACAGAACAAACATGATATTAAGTTTGTAATCATTTTTTTGTTATCTTTCGGCTGCCATTCTTTTTTTTATGTCAGATTATTTTGTTTCAAAGTTATTTAAGAAATATATAACTTCACAATTACGAGGAAAGTACGACAACGCTAGTTACTGAAAAAGATCGTCAAAGTTAACGTTTAGGAAAGCACTTAATAAATCGTCAGAGTAAATGTTTGCTTTTTTTATCTTACTATTTTAGTTTAATCATCATTTTATGAAAGAATTTTATGTAAATATTAAAAACGACTTAGTAGCTTGCTTTAAAATTTTTCTTAAACTTGTCTGTACTGATCAATTTATGTTCTTTGCGATTAACAAAAATAGCCACACCCGGGGTCGTAGTTATAAAATAAGCAAACAATCTTGTCGCTTGGATTTAAGAAAATATAGCTTTTCTTACCGAGTTGTTGACATGTGAACAATATGACCTCGGAGGTTGTAAATGCAAAAAACATTTTAACGTTCAAAAATAAAATTAAACCTTTTGACTTTAACAAATATTCTATTGTAAAAGGAACAACTATTTGTTCTTTATAGTTTTGTTATTATTACTTTTTTTTTTGTAGCTATTTTTTTAAATTTCTTTGGGCACGTTGTAAATATCCATCTTTGTATGGGCCTTTGCGTTCTTTAGAACATGTATTTATACTTTGTCCTAATAAATATCAATCAATCAATAGTAAAACATAATTTTATTAGAAACTTTAAATGAATAAAACATAACTTTGTTGTAATTAAGTAACCAAAAAATTTTAAATTTTTAGAAGTTACAAGAGAAAAACTAATTGCTATTTTTTTTTTTTTTTTTTTTTTGCATAATTTATTTCGCCATTAAAAAATGTTTACATTGCATATACATATAACGAAATTAATGGCTGGAGCAAAATGAAGGCACAGTTTGACTTTGACGCCGAGCCCCATTTACAAGAATAAAAAATTTCAACACAACTGTAACATACAAAAATATATAAAAACATAAATCAGAATTAAAACAGAAAACAACTAAGACGATAAAGAAATTTAAAATAGCAAATAATTAAGAAGTGTTGAAATGCTTGCGCAACCGCTAAAATGTTGAAGAATCTCTTAAACAAAAATTTTCGAATAAAAAAATAACAATATAAAACTTCATAATTAACATAATCACAAGATGAATTTTTAATAACATCACTTGAATCTCATTGATATAAACAAACTTGTTTTAATTTGATTAAGCTTACATCAAAACAAAACATTAAAAGTCGGATAAATTAAAATCCCTATACAGTAATAATCTATTTGATTCACTTTTAAATTGTTCTAATGTAGTCTTGTCTTTGTTGACAATCTCTGGGAATTTTTTCGACCGATAAAGACCACGTAAAAGACCGATAAAGTCCACGTATTTAATTGAATAGGAGGTTAATTTTAAATTAAATTTGAAAAGAACAAAGTTGTTATCTGAAAATTTTGTTGAATATTTATGATTAATTTTATTAAAATAAGTTAGAAAAATTTTGGGTGAAGATCCAATTTTTGTTTTAAACATAAACAATAAAACTTGGTGTAAATTGAGTTTATACACATTTAAAGCACCGAGCGCGCATAAAAGTGGTTCGCAAGAAGTATTTCTGTTAGCTTCAAACACTATTCTGCATGCATATTTTTGTTAGTTGTAGATTTTCTTAAGTTATGTATAGCCAGTACTAGCCCACACAATATTACAGTAAGACAAATAGCTGTGAATAAAGGCAAAACACAATTTTTTCAGGGATGCTACATTTAGAAAAGGCTTAGCCTTAAACATCATTGCAATATTTTTTGAGAGTGTTGTTTCAATACTATTTATATGTGAATACCACAGTAAAATTTCATCCAGTTTTACTCCTAAAAAGATTATGTATGTTTTTTTTAATATAAGTATTATTAGAAATTTTATAATTATAAGATTTGGTAATTTTAGAGGAATATTTTCTGATTTATTTACTTTATGGATAAGTATATATTTTGTTTTATCCACACTTAATGAAAGTTTGTTACTTACGAACCATTCATTAACTTTTTCATAACTGTTCACTATTTTAAAAAGTCTTTTAATATCTCTGTGAGAAAAAAAAAGATTGGAATCATCAGTAAACAAAGTTAGGTCTAAAAGATTTGTTCCTAAGTATAAGTCATTTATGTACAATAGAAATAAAAGTGGTCCTAAAATTGAGCCCTGAGGAACCCCGCAAGTTATGGAATATGGAATTGTGTTATTTTGATCATAATATAAAAATTGCTTTTGGTTGGTTAGACCCTTCTTTACAGCAGTAAAGTTGAAGCAGATGTCTTTGAGAAAAACTTGTAAAAACTTTAGTATGCCAAAAGGATCACTATATAGGCGTGTTAAAAAGGCTTAACTTGAAAGTAGTTTACATACTAACTTACTTTGAAGGTTTAGAAAATTGCTTTCTGATAATCAGAAAGCAATTTTCTGACCAAGTTCTAAATAAGTATATTAAATATATGGACAATTCATTTTATGGTCTCTCAATATGGATATTAGATTAATAGTATTTGAGTTCTGTAAAAAAAATTTAATTTCAAATCCTTTTAAAAAAGATAAATTAAAGTTAAATTAGCAGGAGAAGACTTTGTGCAAGGATTTTTAAAACGCCATTCTTATTTATCACTAAGAAAACCAGAAGTAATTTCTATAAACATAAAGACTATGGTCATGACAATGGATTGTTTTGCTATCGCTACCATCACACATAACTCATAAACTTCAACCATTGGACCGTGTATTTTTTAAGCCTTTGAAAACCTTTTTTAATCAAGCATGTATGAAATGGATGCGAAATCATTCAGGAAGACGAATTAAAACAGAAAATTTTGGAGAAATTTTTTAATGAAGCATATTTAAGGGCTGATAATACGGAAAATGCTACTTCAAGTTTTAGAGCAACTGGAATTGTCCCATTTAATCGGCATTTATTAGAAAATGAATATCCAAAGACATCTTTGAGTGATAATAAAATGAGGTTATCCATACCTCATAAAATCAACTTTGAACGTGATAGCAAAAAAAAAAAATGAATTTTTACAGCAGCCAGAGTCGACTACATTAGAATTAATGAGTCATGGCAAATTAAAGCCGATTGAAAGCTTTTCAGAGACTACTGTTACTTCATCTAGTTCTTTTGAAGACACTTCAAATTCCAAAACTTTATCCTCAAAAAAAAAAAACCTGAAAAATCTCAGATTATAACTAGTTCTCTATATAGGAAAAAAATGACAATGACAATAAATTAAATAAAAGAAATATAAAAAAGAACAAAAAGAAAAGAAAATTAAAGAAATGCTTGATTGAAATAGATGTAAACAATGAAGAGGAATGGTTTTATCCAATTTGCCAAGATGCAATGGTACCCAAATTGACTGTATGGCTTGTTGTCTATGTACTGTTTGGGTACACGAAGACTGCACATTAAACGAATTTGCTTTTTACGTGAACAGATTTTATTCAAATTTGTTGACTAACATGAAACTTCGCAAGTGCATTTTTCATATTGATACTATTTTTTTAATTCCTATCTAATTTTTTGACTTAAAAGTTAAAATTACATTATAAAATGATACCTTTGTGTTTTTATTTGCGTTCTTATATTTAATCAGATCGAATTTATCAAAAGTTTGCTTTAATTTTATTGAAAATTATATTTTTACTAAGTTATTTCTTCAAATAAAATCTGTCTCACTTTGCTCCAGGTTTTGAGGAAAGTGAGACAGGGTAGCTGCTGCTATTTTGAATTTAATTATGTAGCAATGCAACAACCTATCACCACAAATATTTAAGAGATCATTAGACACATAATGTACTAGCGGCCTGCAAAATTTCTTGTTGTAAAGCGTCATACTTCTCAAGTTATGAACATTCTCCCTGAAAGTGTCTTGCTTTGCCCCAGGTTACCCTAAACATTGAAAACAATTCCAATTTTCATTTCTAAAGTAATTCATCAAGTTAGAGCGTCAAATAAAGAAGGTGGAGATTTGTGTATATAAAAATTCAATTTTATTCAAAATTAAACCACAGTTGAGTTTAATCACTAATGATTATGAATCTTTATGCGTTGAAGTTATTAACAAAGCCTTCAAGAAACACCGTCATCCATGCTTTATATAGACTGCCCTCAAGAAGTATTAATTAAATTAAGTTTAATGTAGTAATTAAAAATAAATCATCTTCAAATAAATCGGTTTATATTGTTGGTGACATCAATTTCAATATATTAGGCAAAAATAATAACATTAAGAACTTATTTAAGACAATTTTTCAAAATAGTTGCATTCAACTAATCAATAAACCAACTCGAGTAACAAGGAAAAGTGGAACGTTTTCAGATCAAATTATTACACATGAGTTCGTAAATAATAATATAAGGACAGTAATATTTAAATCTGACATTTCGGATCACTTTCCTATTTTTATTCTATTGCAAAAAAGCAACAAGTATGATGCCCTTTTACTTAAGTTATGCAAACAATAAAAAGATTGCTTAGCAACCAAAATATAGGATAGTTTCAAACGTAGATTGTTTCTCACACACAAAAATACTTTTGATGAACTCAATATCCTAAATGTATATAAAATAAAACTTTTATCATGTTTTTATTTTCATGTTCAAACTTGATCAAAATATATTACCAGTCTGATTTTATTCAATTTTCGAAAAAATAAATCACATATACCCTACTAGATTTTCAAAATACAACTACATTTAATCCAAAACTCATTACTCTGCTATTAAATTCTCTATTTAAACTGAGGACCAAATTTGAGGAACATTATATTAAATAATAAACTGAAAACCAATAATTAATAAACCAATTCAAAAAAAAACTTAAGTACTAACTACTTAAGTTTTGTTTCAAACTACTTAAGTTTTGTTTCAAAACAAAACTTAACTACTATTGTTAAATGAAAATGTATTCAATTTCTTCTAATAAAGCTTCTTTAAATTAGAAATCAATAATAATGGTTACTTAATTAACTACTGTAGATTATTAATACATAATTAATCAACATAGATACATATATTTTATCAGTGTTGATAAACGGTGTAAATCTTCTTACCTCCACTTTTCTTCCGCAGCAGACGGCTGCTGCCTCCCGATCAATTTTTAGAGGCAAAATGTTCTTTCTTCCGCCTGCAGTGGCTTCCGCTTTTCTATTGACGGCCGCAGCCGAAGTTCTTTTTTGGAGGCAAAATGGAGGTTTTCTATTGGCGGCCGTCAAATTGGAGGCGGAAATATTTGCCTCCCACTGGCGGATGTGATGAAAAATAATTGCTCGTTTGCTTTAAAGCAATTAAATATTAACTAAAAACAAATGTTAAATACTTGACATCAAAGTTTTATTTTATATTATTTATTTAAAAAAACTTTTGAAAAAAAATTATAACTTCGTCAGAGCGGTTGTTTATCTACTATTGTCGACAAATTAGTAATTATTGTTTCAAAACAAATATTAAAAATTAAAAATCTTGTTTACATGCCTTAAGCAAAAAATAAAAAGTTTATGACAAATAATTAAAGTTTTTTATCGTTTGATATTTTGTCGCCCTTACGTCACGCTAAAACTTTAATTTTTCGACCATAACATTAAATTATTAATTCTAGTCATTATATATTGTAAAAATATTTTAAAAACACAACATCTTTTAACATTATTAAAAATTAATAAAGTTAATTTATTTAACATTTATTTATTTTTTACAACAAGCTTATTTATTACAACAAGTATTTAATATTTATTTCTAGTTAATATTTAATTGCTTTAAAGCAAACGAGGTATTATTTTTCATTACATCCGCCGGCGAGAGGCAAATATTTCCGCCTCCAATTTCTGCCTCCAAAAATTTCTTTTGGAGGCAGCCACCATTGGCTTCCGCCACTCTATTGGCGTCCGCCTCCAAAACATTTTGCCTCCAAAAATGAACTCCGGCTGCGGAAAAGCGGAAGCCACTGGGGGCAGAAGAAAGAACATTTTGCCGCTAAAAATTGATCGTGAGGCCACCGTCAACAGCTTCCGCCTCCATAATGAGTCGGCCTTTCGGCAGAAAGTTACTTTGCTGCCGGGCGGCAGCAAAGTAACTTTTTCGGCATTTAAAATGATAATCCTCTTGAGAAATTTATTTTTATTTTTGCGTTGTTTATTAATCCTTTACTTTTACTTTTAACTTTTATTTGCTTAATTTTATTAATTATAAATTTAATTAAATAAGTTGAACTATAAATTTCTCTAACAATAAAATGTTTTATATAAAAACATATCTATATATTTTTTAAAATAATTCTTAAATGTTATTTTTGTCATTTTAAAACTTTATTAAATTTTTTTTTTTAATTTTACAAAACAATTTTAAACCTTATTCTTTGAAAAACTATAGATTTTAAACGCTAAGCGATATATTTACATTTTCTTCTATATTACTAATTCAGAGATATATACATTGAAACTATACTTTATTGTTAAACTATTTTTTATCTGGTAATGACACATTTTTTGGGACTCGGTGATAAGACTAAATTTGTCTTCTTCTTGCCCCGGTCATGTAATTATTTTTTATAAGTTACGACTGCAAACTTTTTTTTTTCCCTTATTCGCGAGTGTAAATAATAGTAATTTTTTTTTCAAATGTTTTAAATATATCGTGAATAATATTAATAATTCCAAGTTGTTTGAATAGAATATTGCTAATGTTTTGAAAACTAAAATTCAAATATACATAATCCACTCTAATATTTAAGAGATATCGAATTTTTTTTTAGTTTTCAGGATTAGAAATGTCACTTGATTATAAATAGGTATAACAATTTCAGGTTTCTCAAGATAAACAAAGAGAGAATAAAATCATGTAAAAAAGGGATTCTCAAGTGTTTTAACAATTTTTTCATTCTTTACAATTAATATTATCTACACTTAAAAGTCCTACACTTTAGTTTTATTTTAAAATTTACACTGCAATCTAAGAGCAGTTTTAGCGATCCCATAATTGTCCATTATGCCCTGTAAAGCTTTATTTGGTTAGATATGACTAAATGTGATACTTCAATTGTTTCCTTTTGTGACACAAAGGAGAAACATATACTAATAAAATATTGGGTAGGTGTTTTAGCAATTAAAGACTTTAAAATTATTTTACTATTAATATGTAAGACTATTTCTGTTTGTTTTTTTTTTTTGTTTTTTTACCAATTAATTCCTAAATAATGCTCCAAATATTTTGTCGTATTTGTTTTTCTTTAATTACTCTTTAGAGAAATATTTTTTAACTCTTTAAAAACACTTTATTAAGTTACGTAATTAGTAATACTTTTTGTAAGTAGTGATGCTAGCTCTTGTCGTCAATTTCTTTATCGGACTTTTTTCGAAGTATTTAGACGGTTGTTGTTGTTGTTTTTTATTTATTTTTTATTAAAACTTTACAAACTCGTGATCGTAAATATAAACTGATTCGTTTTTAATTTATAAAATAAAATATCGTATATATAATGAGAACTATTTAGTACAAATATTAAATTTAGCACAAATAATAATGATAAGTTGAAAGAACGCGGAAACTTGCCATATGTGTTCTTGTCATCAAGAAACTGCTATTTGAGATACTTTTGATACCTAATCTATAAAAAATCCAGTTTAACAAAGTTTCATAGTAGCATTAGAATCATATGTAATAGTATATTAGATAATCAAAAACAGATTTAAAAAAAAAACTGTATTTAATTCACGATTATATATAATTACATGCATGGGCGCCGAGAGGGAGGGGGGGCGAAATGGACAATTTGTTTCAGGCAGCAGATGTCCAAGGGGCGAAAAATAAAAAGAAAGTACCTTTTATTAAGGCGTCAAATAAAAAAAGGTCATTTACTGATATTAGAAAATTTAGAAAAATTGGGGCGCCAGTCAGGGTTGCTGTCCCAGGCGGCAAGAATGCTTTCGGCGCCCGTGATAATAATTTTAAATTAATATTAATCAAATTAAATTTTAATAATCTAATAAAGTTAATAAAATCTAATAATATTAAAGTAGTTTTATAAAAAATATAACATTTACTTTGTTTTGAAGTTTTTAGAGTTTTTTAGTTTGTGTTTTAATATACATGAAATTGTTTATGTTTAAAATGAGTTTTTTTTACAATATTTTAAGAGAGCTTAGTTGATCTAGTTTTGTAAGTTTTTAATTTGTTACAAAGATAAGGGCCACGATATGACATAGAGAAACTTGATAGTATTTGGTTTTTTATATGCTATATTAAAATTTCCTATTCTTTAAGTGTCATATCTAAATTTCGGACCGCTCAAAATGTCTATATCAGTGCACTGAAAATCCGCTGAAGAATGTTTGCTGGGTTTAGCAAATGTTTAGCCTGAGAGATCTTTATTAAGGACTATTTTTTTTTGCATGTTTTTGATGTCTATAAACCGCCTATGCACGTATTTATGTATGAAAAAGAAATAATACTATTGTTATTAATAGTAACATTTATTATTTATAGCAACTTCAACAAAATTTTGTAAAAAATAAATCGTTTGATCTGTAGGTTGTTTTCTATAACCAGGTGTTACCTACCACCAGATCTTATTTTCTTTTGCAGTTTGTAGCTGCGCTTCAATTCTCTTTTAGTGATAAAAGGCATTCTTTTATTCCAGGGCCCGTAGGATTTTTGATGTTTCCGGTATTGTGTAAACTCTAAACTTAAGTATGTTCATGTCTACAACCAAATGAGGACGCTTTGTGACAAATTGCAATGACAGAGGCCTGGAAACAAAAATTCCCTTAATCATTTGCACCCATGCCCAAACGTGATGGCAGTGATGAAGTCAAATTTTCAATTTTACTATCTTATACTTAATTTAAAGTCATCAACAGGTTTTAAATTTTATTAATAAATATTTTTAAGTTTAAAAGTTATGACCATACAAAATTTACAACCTCCTTATTATGGGGCGGTTGGATTTTTGATTTATGATGGATTTATAATTAAAATAATTTTATTCATTTAATTTTTGAAAGAATAAAAAATATATAAATTTATCATTTTATAACTATAGAATATATTAAATTTTTTGTTATTTGTTAAATTATTTTCAAATATTAACTAACAAGTTGCAAGTATAGTAAAGTAGAATAATATTATAGAAATATTAGAATAATTAGACGATCTTTAAAATTTAAAATAATAGAAAAATATAAAATATTCTTAATAATAAAAAGTGTTATAAGTTTTCTTATTCGGCATATATAACTGTGTATCTTTCATAAAAAACATATATATACTTCTTATTATGTTATTAGTTTGTTTTAAACCTACAGATAACAAAAAACAGGCTCCAAAAACCAATATTATGATTTTGAAAATTTTACAATCATACATTATCATAAATTACTGTTACTTACTAATATATACTCTTTTATTATCGCACTTAAAATTTTTTAAAAATTTTTAGAGATACAAGTTTTGAAGTATATTTGGAACAAGACATTAAAAAGTTCTTAGAAGTATTAGCGACTGTTCGCGACTGTGTACTAAACGTCGAGTGCTACACAAACAATATTTCGGTGGCAGTTCATTTGCCAGACGGAACATTATCCAATCCTATATCAAACAAATATTTGGCTTCTATATTTTAAAGCTGATTTTATTTGCAAAAGTATTTAAAACAGTTTATTTTTAGTTTTATAGATTAGTGTAAACTCTTTATTGTTTTATGTTTTTATTTTAAACGGTTGACTTTTTGTAAAAATCAAATTATGTTTTCGTTTAACAGTATTAATATTATGTATTGCTAATAATACTTTTTAACTTTCTATAACTTAAATTAATATATTATATTTGCATATTATTAATAAATAAACATAAACTTTTGCTTAGTTTTACTTGATATAAATAATTTTTTTTATAGTAGAAATATTATAATTTTTATAATTTTTATAATTTTAATAATTTTTTTAAATTTTATAATTTTTTTTTATTATAGAAACTTATTTAATGAAAACTATAACCGTACCAAAAAAATTTCGAACAGCATGATAACATAATTCTTGTTTAGGCGTATTTGTAGGATATACGCTAAAAACAAATTTATATATATATATATATATATATATATATATATATATATATATATATATATATATATATATATATATATATATATATATATATATATATATATATATATATATATATATATATATATATATATATATATATATATATATATATATATATATATATATATATATATATATATATATATATATATATATATATAGCATATACGCCACAATATAAACAAATCTATATAATGTTGTGGTGTATTCGTCACAACTTTAAAGTATATTTTATAATTTCTTTATTTAAAAATATGAAAAGAAATTATAGCAAATGTTTTCGAATTTTAAAGAAACCTTTTAATTGCGTATGTAAATGGTACATATAATAAAAGTTTTCATTATGTTTTTTTATTACCCTCTTTCTAATGCTATTTATTTTTTAGTGTATTTATCAATTTATAGTTATCGTTTTCTGAAAAATAATAAATTTTTTCCCATTAAAAATAATATTCTTTAAAATTATATTGATCCGTGTTCAAACTAAATTATGTTGAGAAAAGAAGCGAAATAAGGTATATTCTATAAGCCAATAAACCGTAAACATATCAGTAACAGATGCATTCCCCATCCCCCCCCATCCCCATCCCCCCCCCCCCATCCCCAGAATCTGAAAGTCCTAAAATATCTTAGAAATTGATCTCTTTTTTTTTAAGAGACGAAAATGTGATACAAAATACAAAATTATTTTAGCATCCCCCACCAAAAATTCCTGCATCCGTCGCTGTAACATATTGCAAATAACATTACACATAATAATCTACAAATCATAAACAATCATAAACAAATCATAAACAATCACAAGCGATAAATATTTTTAAAACAAAAGGATATTTTAGATTTTAATCAGGAATTTTCTTTTAAACAAATTTATAACAGTAACTAAATCAAAACTTATTAATATTAAACGATATTACTTGAAACTAGAAGACCAATTCGAATGTTAAAAGATTTATGTTTCCATATAAAAATGTAGTGACAAAAGTTTTATATAAAGCGAATTGACCCATCAATTAAAATTGCTCACAATTTTTGCCTGATGTTGACAATTTAGGAAATTCTTTAAAACTTAAAATAAAACTTACACTAAATGCAAAATCTGATATTGATGTTATTGTTATTTGATGACTCTGATGACATCGATTTCAACTTGTTCCATAGTAAACTAATAGCAGTTGATGCTTCATCAAGGATACAGTTACGATGTTCCATGTCTTAACATTGATAAAATACTATGAGGTTTTTTATTTAAATATCTATACATATTTGTACATAATTCCTTTTAGTCAAGAAAGTTTTTCCGTATTGAAATTTATACCGAAAACTTTTTTATTCTAGAAAGTTTTTCTGAATTTAAATTTATACATAATTCTTTTTGTTCTAGAAAGTTTTTTTTAATTGAAATTACTATCTACAACGTCACTCGAACGTTCTAGAAAAACTATTTTTTTCTTAGGAAAATAATCCATTGAAAAGAACAATGCAAAGACTTTTATTTACACTATTATATTGCTTAAAGCAAAAATGTAAACAAAAACAAAAGATATTAATTTGTTCTATTTTAATTTGGAACTACGAATACGAATTTTTTAGTAAATCTTTTTAAAGATAAAATTTAAAGATTTCTTTTTAAATTCTTTAGAAAAAGTTTAAGCAAATAAAAAAACAAATTCTGCCAAAAAAACATTCACTGAATTTTTTTTTTTTTTCATTTTTTTTTATATAATAATTTTATTTAACATTATTAAATACTGATAACATATTTATAATGAATATGATAAGTATTTTTATAAACTTGAAGACATACAAGTATTTAGAATAAGATGATAATATTTTATTTTTAAAGTTGTCAATTTTTAGTACTTAAAAGATGTCATATATTCTTTATGAAACTGAGTGGTGTAACTTTTTACATGCACAGTAGGGTATATACATCAAATATATATATATATATATATATATATATATATATATATATATATATATATATATATATATATATATATATATATATATATATATATATATATATATATATATATATATATATATATATATATTTGAGAAGGGTAGGGTATATACATCAAATATATATATATATATATATATATATATATATATATATATATATATATATATATATATATATATATATATATATATATATATATATGTTATATTTTATGTATATACCCTATATACCCACAGTAGGTTATATAATCAAAACTAGAATATACTAATGCATGTTCTAGTTTTGATTCAGTACTTTTCCTATGTATTTAAAAAGTTGAATGGTATTTTTTTTTTTGGTGAAAACTCTTGCTACTGGAAAAACGTTTTTCTTTTCTGAAAATATTGTGTTTTTTACCTAAATGTTGTCTATTTATGTTACAAATGTACATAATAACTATTTATAATATTAATTAATCCTATGTTTTATTTATTTATAAATATTATTTCTTTTTCAAACTATTATTTTCTGTATAAGTGGTAGTTAATATTCAAATATACCTTATAAATATGATGATAGACTTATTTTTAAATTAATTGTTATTATTCCTGCTATTCCTGTTTTTCAGATTCATAAAATAGAATTTAAAATAATTTAATATTCATTAATATTCATTCAAAATAGAAAAATGGCGAAAACCAGAAAATCCATCAACACTAAGCTTAGTGAATATTTTGGAGGTCCAAGGAAGTTTCTTCAAACTGAATTTCCAATATTTTTTGATTGTTTGCAGTGATGTCTTGGTCTTGATTTTCAACATTACGTGATTATTTGCAGCAATGTCTTGATCTGCAAAGAGAAAAAATACTAGTTCATGAAAAAAATCCACGTAATTTATCAATGCAAGAAATTTTTTGTAATGTTGCCCATGAAATTGCAGAACAATGGTTTATTTCAAACACAGAGTTTAAAGAGCCTATAGTTTGTGGTACTAAAGCTATAGAACTGAGACTCAGTAGAGTTTGGTCTGCATTCTCTAAGATAGCTCGACGCAAAGCCCAAAAGGCTAATAAAAAATACTGGGAATCTAAACTTGATAAACATTTAGACATTGCTTTTTGCAAATGCAAAATTGTTTACTGGGGTGATGCCCCTTGCAAAGAATCTTGTGAAAATTGTGCTCATTGTCTATGCAAATGTGACTTAAATTTAAGAATTCCACAAAAAGAGCTTGTTTGGATTAAAACCTAGAAAGAAAAACAAGGTAGTGTTTTATCTATGCAAGAGTTTCGCCTAGATGTTAAAGGAACTAAAAAGCTTAGGTTCAAAAACTTTCGTAAGTCAATTGACTTACGAAATGTTCTCAACAACTCTAACTCTTCTTGTTGTCAATTGAGCCTTGCTTAATTAATCAAGCAAGGCTCAATTGACAACAAGAAGAGTCAGAGTTGTCAAGAACATTTTATTCATCTACTATTAAATTTGACGCTAAAAATATGGGTGTTGCAGCAGAAATGAATAATAATTCTAATGTTGATATGGTCAGTGATAGTGATAAAGTCAGTGTTAGCAAAGAAGACTCAACATTAGAAAAACAAGAAAATTATCTTAGGCGAAATTACCTTGATATTTGTAATGTTGCCATTGCCTCTGTCAGATTTGGTGTGTCATCTACTGCTACTGCTGCTATCATTAATGGTCTTCTGAAAGATATCATGAAGGCAGGAAAACTTGTTGAAAATAAAAATAATCTCATTTGTGATAGAATGAAAGTTTTTCGTGCTAAAGAGTGTGTTATGAAGTGTTTTAGAGTAGAAGAAAATATAGACTGTGAAAGAAATATAATCAGCAGAATTTTTGTTGATGGTAGAAAAGATGAAACTTTAATCTTTATGCACGATAAGACCACAGATACCTTCAGAAAAAAAATTATTCAAGAATACCATATAACTGTGATAGAGGAGCCTAGAGGTTGCTATCTTATTCATTATACACCAGAGCCTAAATCTGAATTATGTAAACCAGCCAAACAATGTGCTATTGGATTATTCAACTGGTTAATGGAAAGAGGTAAAGATCTTTTGTGGAGGAACTTATTAATCTAAAACTTTTTAGATCATTTTGCTGGCTTCACATTAATGAGTTTGCATTTTGTCATATTGTGGAAAAACTTGATGGGCTAACTTCTTTGGGAAAAGGATGGTGTAGAGCAGTTGGTAAACTGTTTTCTAAAGTTGATATTCTTGAAAGAATTACTAAATTTATGCCAATTCCTCTTTTGGAGCCTTAAGTTAATATCAGTGAAGATTTTGTTAAGCAAATGAATACTGACAGTTTAGTTGCATGGAAGTATTTAAATGCAATATTAAAAGGAAACCTTGATACTGAAGTAGCAGTTCTTAAATGTGGTAGATTGTCTCACAGTTGATGGCTTACTTGTGGCATAATATGCTTGCTTCTATGAGCAAACATGATTTAAAACCTGAGAATGCAGAGGTCTTAAAGCTCCTTGCAACTTGGGTGACACAGGTTTATCTTCCAATGTTTTTTGAAATTAAAGTAAATCATGACATTAAATATGGTTCTGGTTATCTTTTAAAGCTAATCTTTGGCAGAAGCAAGATGATAGTGTTAAAGAAGCCTCTAAACCTTATCTAAAAAGTGAATCCTGGTGGGCACATCCTGAAAATTTACTTGTTGCACTTCTCTGTTCTGATAACTCAGAACAAAGGTCATTTGCAATCGACATTATATTAGAAGTCAGAGCCGGAAGTGAACATGGCTCTACGAATGTGAGACCTTTTAAAGTTCCACAAACAGTAAACCTTGATGCTTCGGAAATCAAAGAACTTATTGATTGGAAAAAAAGAAATCATTACTAAACTAGTTTTCACAGCAAATTTGTCTTTAGCCCAACTCAATGCATTGAGAGTTTCTCCCCTCAAACTTCCTTTATATACGTTGCATACCCAAAGTTGTGAGAGGTCAGTCAAATTAGTTACCACGCTGAGTCTGTCTGTGGTTGAGATAAAAGAAAAATCGAGAAAAAATGCCAGTGATGAAATCAAAAAAAGACTTAGTTAAGTGGCTGATGCTAAAAAAAAACTGTATTGTAAATTGTTCAAAACTATTTCTCTCTAGTTTTCATACAGAATGATTGTATATATATATATATATATATATATATATATATATATATATATATATATATATATATATATATATATATATATATATATATATATATATATATATATATATATATATATAGTTAGTAACAGTTTTTTATTATTAATTTGATATTATTTGGTTAATATTACTGCATTTTTTACTTGGCTAAATAGTGGGAATGCCATAATTGGCAAAATTGTTTTTGCAATTATGGCATTCCCACTATTTAAATAAAGGTTTGTGTGTTTTTAGGTAGGAAGGGGGGGGTGTAAACAATTCCAGTCTCTTTGCTAAACTTTAGAAAACTTTTGGAATGCATAATATGTTTTTAAAAAAAGGTTTTTTTGTTTATGTTTACATAAATAATAATCGTAATATATCTTGATAATTATAATAAAACTATCAAATATTGACAGGGGGGCGGCCAGGACACCTAACGGTTTTTATGCATGCCTGGCAGAGTAATCTTGGGGGGGGGGGGTCAATGATAATTTGATCTGTTATATTACTTGTAGTTCATTTTTACTTTGTAAAATTTTACTTTGTATTAATATTTGTCTAAAACATTTAAAAAATTAAACCCTACTTTAATAGGATTAATTTTAAATAAAACCTTAATTTTAAAATTTCTTTCCCGGTAGCTAAACATTAATATTTTACAAAAATATTATTAAAATTGAATTTCCCATGCCCAAATACTTAATAATCCAAGCTAGTCAAAATTTTGAAAATTTAAATTTTTCTCTGAAGTATGATATACCCTAATGCACAGTTTTGTGTGGTAGTTGGTTGGAACCTTTTTAAAGGATTTTTTTTTATAAATACGTTGAGAAAAAGACACCTTAAAAATTTTATTTTTTGTATAAAAAAAAATGCCCACGACAAATAAAAAAAGCGCAGAGTTTGCCTTCTTCTTAACTTGCTTCTAAACTGCGTAATTAAAATACGTCATGTATTAAATCATACTGCGTAATTAAAATACGTCATGTATTAAATCATAATCATAAACTTTATTCTTAAGACTATGATTAAATGCATTTAATAAATTTTGAAAATATGTTAAATGCATTTTTAGGTTGTCAAAATATTTTATGTTACTTTTATAATAAAACCCAGTACATAATTTTAGTTAATTTGATATTTTGATAAATTGATTTTAAGGCCTTCCGTTTCGGGTCCCAAACGGAATTTATTTAAATCTATTTTAACCGATCTATTTAAATGCTCAAAGCAAAAATAAAATATGGCTTTTTAAAGGAAAGTTGAATGGTCTGATAAAACAGTACAATTAGAATCAAAATCATACGTTAAACTGGATCAAGTTGGTAACAATACACAATGGTTGCTATGTAACTAGGCACTTTACGATTTTCCTATTATAATTATCTCTGGCTATAATTAGTACCAAAGTACGCGGATAATAAAAACGTTTTTAGAATGAGTTTGTTTTTTTTATTTGAATAAACGGTTCCCAAGTTATGAAAATTTATGTTGGGTTCAATAACCCCTATTTCGCGTCAAAATATTTTGAGTTTTCCTTAAGGATTTATGGCTTCAAATTTTGATATTAGGTTTATCTTTCAAATGGCATTGATGAGAAAGAGTTTCATTGAAGTACTTATGCTAAATTGTCTTTATTGTCTTATTTTACTAAAGAACCAATGCATTTAAATCTTAAACAATTAATTTATTTAATTCCACAATATATTGAAAAATTAACTTTAGTTAAAAAAAAAGATTTTATTCTGTCAGAGTGAACAACTTCATTTACATTTAAAAATATTAAGAAAATATGTAAAAATCTAGGACCTGCTTCCCCCAATTAGGGTAATTGGGCCAAGAATAATCAAAGCTCTGTAAAGACAATAAAAATTAGTTTTAGTTGAAAAAAGAGCTTTTTCAAACTGTCAGAATGAATAAATTCATTTATATTTATAAATATTAGAAAAATATGTAAAAATACACAGGGCCCGTTTTCCCATTTGGGGCAAAATGGGACAAGAGTATAAAAAAATCTGTTAAAAGCGTAAAAATTAACTTTAGTTAAAGAAAAAGAGATTTTTCTAATTGTCAGAGTGAAAAAATTCATTTACATTAATGAATATCAAAAAAATATGTAAAAATTTCAGATCTTTTTTCCCCGAATCGGAAATTTTTACATATTTTTTTTTATATATATGACAATATATTGTCAGAGTAAATAAGTTCATAAGCATTTATAAAAATCCAAAATATATGTAAGAATCCCGGTGCTCGTTTGCCCCAAGAACGATTGCTTTTTTAAGTTGTAAGAGTTAACAAATTCATATACATTTATAAAAATTCAAATTTTCCGGAAAGAAATGACTTTGTAAACTATAGAAACGCAATGCCTTGTCCAACCATTGACTGAAACACTCCATCTACTTAGTAGTTTTTCCTTTATATATGAAATGTGGTGGAAGAGAGTTACCCATTGCATTGACACAAGCTATTACTCTGATTGTTTCCCGGTTACCTGATTAACGACAATGTAGATACTTAACTCCTTTTTTTTATCCATTTATTTAACCATAAAATCAAAAATTACAAATTTGATTACAATTTACAAGTTTATGCTTGGTGTCACTCATATAGTTAAAAACTAGTCAGTGGAGAGACATCTTAATAAAATAAACAAACAAAATAAAAAAATATTAAGACAAGGATATATTAAAGAAAGTAAACTACATTAATACAAGTAATAAAAAAAGAAGTATAAGGGACAATAATATTGAAAAAGTTGGAATTAGAACAAAAATATAAAGGAATAACGCTAGAAAAATGAAAAAAAAAGAGAGAATGAACGAATGAAATAAAGATGAGTGAGAAAATATGTAAGAGAAAACAAAAATTTAATAACATAAGTACAAAAGAATATAATTTGCAGAAAAATATAAAAAAGCAAAATAAAAGCAAATTTAAATAAAAAAATATATACATACACTACTGCATACAATATTAAAGCCTATATTACGCATTACATAGATTAGTAAAACAAAAGTAAATATCAAGATATAGAAAAAGAAACAACAAATAAATTGACAGAGAAAATGCAAAAAAGGAAAAATTTTACATTTTTTATATACATAAATATATGACATATAAACAATGTACAAAATTAATTAAAATTGTTTTTTTTTCATTTCTATCTATATAAAATTTTAGTTCTTTTTTATTATTTTCCATTTTCGAAGACTTTTTTCTTTTATCTTTGTTTTTATTTGTTTCGGTTTTTTTTTCGTCTTGTATTTTATTTATTTAAATTCTTTATTCTTGTTTATACACTTATTTTTTGAACTTTTATTTCCAAAATGTTTTTTGATTATTTTTTCTTTATAAAACTTCTTTTTTTTACTTTTCGCCGTTAAATAAACACTTCCTACATTTACGATGTGATTACAAAGATTTAAAAAATAAATACATGTACATTAATATATTTAATTACTATAAAAAATTTTATTTACTCACTAAATAACTTATATATAATTGTAAATTAGTTAACAAATAAAATCATTAACAGCTTTTGTACCTTTTTTCTGTAGGAGTTACATTCTTGAATGATTTTTTATGTTTTAAAAAAAATGTTCAGCATATTTTAAAAATTGAAATCGAACAAATCCGATTCCTAAAACTGCACGATTATATGCGAAATTAATTTCTTTTCTTCATTTAAAATAGTTGAATGTCCAGGTTTGGCTCCCATTTCCGTTACTCCAGAAAGTCAAACTTGTAATGAACATCTTGGAATGGCAAAAGCTTTGCATGCTGCTTGCTGTAAAACTCCATTTTTAACAGCTTTAATTGCTGTTATCGTTGATTCATCATTTCTTAAGCGGTGTTTTCCACGTTTGCTTCCCTGTTTTTCAATTTTCGTTGAATTTTCTATTTTTTTAGTTTTATTATTTTTTCCCATTCTAAAGTAAAGTGCAAAAAAACACCGTGAAAATTTGATATACAAAATAGTTATGACTATTAAAAAATAAATGTTTATGTTTCCAGTGGCGGATTAAGACTTCTTGGGGCCCGAGGCTGTTTTTGTTTTTGGAGGCCTTTTTACGGGCAAGAGCCTAGAAATGACTAAAAAAAAAAAAAAAAGTCCTCTAAAATTTTTGGGGGCCCCTAAATTTGCGGGGCCCGGGGCTATAGCCCTCCATGATCCGGCTCTGTATGTTTCTATGATTATATCATATACATGCACTTTTACATTACAATCATATATATGTACTTTTATTGCACATATATACATGGTTTAGATGGTTTAAACATATCTTGAATACCTCTATGGTTTTCTATAACATCATATTTGGTAAAATGACATTGTAGAAAATTTGAAGCGAACTCTCAAAACTGGAGGCCAGTTTTGCTTCAAATTTTTACGATACGTAAACATTTTTAGAGTATTTTTGTAGGGACACTGTCACTAGAATAACAACATGGTTTGTTATTCAAGGTTTACAAAGGCTTTCTAACCTATCCACATTGTTATTTTATATATGCAGCTAATTAACAAAATAACAAAGCAAAACAAATAAATAAGGTCAAGGTCATGCCGTTGGGACTGAGGTTAAAAAACTAGTCAAATGTTTTTAAAAGATGTTAGTATCTTAAAGTCAAACATGTTGTTAAGCAGCATTATGTAGCAACAAGTATTGCAATAAATCTGTACCTGAGAACCGATTTGTCTTAACTCCAAAAACACAATTTTACGGTAGGAGAAAAATAAAGATTATTTTCCACTTATTCTCTAATTTTTTTAATAATCACTTTAGGAAATTAAAATTCATACACTATGTACAATTCATCGTACTCTTAATGTATGGTTAGTTATGGCGACGGAAATTTCAGATATGTATATAACTCATTTTACCCAGAAATGGAGTTAAGACAAGTTGGCTCTCAGATACAGAAATGCAAATATACTGGGTCCCCATTTTTTGAGAGTCTATAACTATTCAAAACATTTAAAAAGCTTCTTAAACTGCCAAAAGCAATACAAATTGAAGATAAATTATAATTTAATGTCTTCACAAGAGCTCCGTGCTGCAGCATAACTAAAGTTGTGATAAATGATAAAAGTTGCATAAAAAATACAGACCATCATAAAATACAAACCATTATATATACACAGAGAGAAAGAGAATGACCAACTTGAATTACTTAATACACTGCAAAATTTCTGATGGTTTGCATTTTTTATAACCCTATTTATACAACTCCACATTAAAGATTTTTAACACAGAGTACCATAATAGCGTCAAGAAAAATATCGAAATAATAATGAAAAGTATTTTTTAACTTTTAAGTCCAGACATAAAAAACAAATTATTATAAAAATAAATATTAAATATTGTAATTTGATAAGCTAAATAATCTTTTTTGATGTGCTAGAACCCAAACACTAGAAGCCAAACACTAAAACCCAAACACTAGAAGCCAAACACTAAAACCCAAACACTAGAAGCCAAACACTAAAACCCAAACACTAGAAGCCAAACACTAAAACCCAAACACTAGAAGCCAAACACTAAAACCCAAACACTAAAAGCCAAACACTAAAACCCAAACACTAGAAGCCAAACACTAAAACCCAAACGCTAGAACCCAAACAAAGCAATTTAAAACACTATATGCACTTGTCAAAAAGTTTCAATAAAATAAATTATGGAGAAAACAACTTGAAAAAACATTTCTTAAATTTTCGCCAGAGAAATACAACTGGCAATTGGGTTTGAAATTAGATGGCATTAAAATAATTCCCGAAAACTATCATTAAATTATATTACAACTATCATCGCGTCTGTCACCCAAGTTTTGAAATTTTAAGCCTATAAATGAAAATTTAGTATTCTTCCAACAATATCTTCCGAAACGAAACCTCTCCAAAAAAATCTCATTGAACAAAAGCTCTTTTAGATAAAAAAGCTAAAAAAAAACTTATAATCCAATAACTTTACACTGATTTTAAACATTATTAACTTAAATGATTAAAATAAAAACAAGGCGCATAAGTATACGGCAAATATGATTTTGGTAATGGCATGTTAACGAAAAAGTTATTTTGTAATAAATTTTTATTTTTAGTTTTATAATTTTTTTGTCCTTTTAAGATTTTTTGAAACTTTTATATATTTTTCAGTGTAGCAAGCTACTTATTAAAGGTTTCGCTTCATTTTGCTCAAAAAATATGCGGAGAACTACCTCACGCGCAAATATTTTTATTTATTTGTTATTTACTTTTTATTTGTTTTATTTAATTTGCCTTATAATATTAATGACAATAATATTTATAAAATTATACATACAGGACTTCAAGAAGATCCTAATTACCTTATTACCAAGCCTTTAACATTATAAAACTCTATTTTCTTCTACAATAAAAACATTTAAACATCTTATAAAATAGATATATAACGAAAATATATAACCACTAAATATATAATAAACTTAATACTGTACATAGTTTAAAAGTGAAACTCACAATAGAACAAAACAAATTTTTGTTTAAAAAATAATTTTTTTATAGATTGTTTGAAAAAGGAATTGATCATTTCAGATGAAAAAACAAAATTAATCCGTACTATTTGATTAAAAGCTTTGGTTAAAAACAAAATGCCTTTGGTTGGAGAGATAACTTTTGAACCAACTTAGAGTTTTATCTGCTCTGCCATAGAATTCAAGTTTTTTAAGCAAAATATTATGATTGGCCGTGTCAAAAGCTTTTAAAAAGTCAATGAAAACACCAAATAAAAATTTTAGATTTTTGGAAGATTCATTAATACAACATGTTAATTGAAGAATAGTATGTTAGGTATGATTAGGTATGAGTGCTAGGGTGGAGTGAAAATAACTTTTTTTTAATAAATTCAATTTCTCTCCCAAATTTCTATATTATTTATAAGAAAACTAAAAAAGTGAGATTAAGATGAGCTAAATTTGAGAAGAATTACACCCTCGCAGCAATTTTTTGGTCAAACCAGGCAAATTTTAAGAATTTTCTATATTTTAAATTTTTTATTTCAAACATTGATTTGTAGTATTCTTTTCGAAATTGTTATTTCTAGTTCATTACCACGTTATTTTAAAGGAGTTGAACAGGTGAATTTTTTACATAATACTAATATACATGTAGTAAAAATATTACTAAATAGTGTAATAATGTGCCTTGGTGATAAATATTGGCATACTTTGTCTTGATTGCAGGCGGACACGTATCATACCATCTCATTTTATTTTATCGCAAACCGAGGCAGAAACACTTTCACTATCGTTATACAACGTTCTAAAGCTTGCGTGTGGCACGGCTACTTATCCAAGAGATAATTATAAAATTAAGAGTCGGAACTTTGATTTGCCGCACACTAGTTTGATTAGTATTCACACTTCTTTCTTCTCTATCTTTCTGTATACGCCTAACATCTTATTCTCGGATTTATGGCTGTTCATCTGATATCGTTGCCAGAACAATTTTATTTTGATGACCAAAAAATGCATTTGTTTGAATGACTTTGAATAACTACTACCTTACATAGTTCATCTGACAGAGACCGTGATTTGACTATTGTACTGCATAGATGCCTGCTGCCATGAAACATAAAAGACTCCTTCTTGATGATGAACCACATAGGGGCATAAACACAATAATGTATGTTGCTACAGTAACTGAATTTGATGAAGAACTGGTGGTAGAAACATATAATCTAAAGATTCTGTTGGCAGAGGTAAGCCATCTAGAATGAGCCAGTTTTCCATGGCAGCCCTTTCCATGGCAGAAACAATAGAATCTAGTGGCATTGCATCTTAAGGTTTGAATTCTGTTTGCTTTGGGTGTTCTGCAGTTTTGCTGTAATTTTTTTGTCAATATATCAAATACCTATTTTACGTTCAATCCTTTGATCTTTTAGAAAAGTGTGCTCCATACCTGGTACCATACTAACTTTGGCACAGCAGCATATTTCAGCATATTTTCAGATCTTTGCATTGGCAAGCAGATATATCAAAAAGCTGAAATTAATTATTTTTATTTTCTCTGTCAGCTATTGAAACTTTTTGCAGCTTTTTGCATCACATCTTGTTCTGTTGGCAGATGCACCTCAGAGAGATGCACCTCAGAGAGAGGCTTTAAAAACCCAAAGAATGGAAGATATGTTTTCGCTCTTAACATTCTGTTTACTGAAATATATTTAGCAAAGTTTTAGTATATTTTAGTATTACCATAGTATAAGTAAACATAGCAAAGTATCAAACTCTATATAGAAACATGTCAACTAGTGCCGGATCAAGAGGGAAGGAGGGGGGGGGGGGGAAATCTAATAGGGGGGGAGGACTATAGTTCGGCAAATTTAGGGGCACCAAACAATTTTAGAGGACTTTTTTTTTTTTTTTTTTTTATAGTCATTTTTAGGTCCTGGCCCATAAAAAGGTTTTCAAAAACAAAAATAGCCCCGGGCCCCAAGAAGTCTAAATTCGTCACTGATGTCAACACAAAACATATTCAATTAATTAAAATTCTTAATAAATGTATTATACATTATAACGAATTTTTTGTTCAATTATAAATAATATGATTTTTTTACAATTGAATTTACAATTGAACAATAAATTTGTAATAAAAATTTAGAATAAACAATAATTTTGTATTTAAAAAAATATTCTTTTTTTAATACAAAAGTGATTATTTTGCTCATAATACTAATGGGTAATTCAAACATACCTAATATGTTTTCAATTTGTAATTTCTAGTTAAAGAAATATTGTTTAATGTAAAATTTGCGCTACCAATAATAAGCAAAAATTGCTGCAGGGGGTAATTCTTGTCCAATTTTGCTCATTTTACTCTTGTTTTTTAAGTTTTTTTTATAGCTAATATAAAAATCAAAAAGAAAAACTTCTGAAAAATGTTATTTTCATTCCACCCTAATGAGTACACTCTGTTATACATTATTTTTTCTAATATTTTTGAAAAACCCAAAAGAACAGAATAGATCTTTAATTTGTTATATTAGTCGAATCTCCTGTCTTAAAGATAGATAATCACATTTGCAACTCCTAAAAAAAAGAAATGTCAACTATTTCTAAGATTTTTTTGGACATTCAGATTCTGATGGGGAGGGGAGGGAGATGCACACCCCCATCCTCCCCAAAATCCACCTCCACCCCCCCTCCTCCTTCACAGATCCATTACTGATCCCAGTAGACATTAAATGTTCAAAAGACGTCTTTTTTAGGTCCCGTGTCAACTGGGATGTAATTAATATGATTATAATCAAGTGTTTGCTAGAATGTATTATATATAATAAGTAATATCTTCCAAATGAACATGTCCCGCATGGTCTAGTGGCTAGGATTTCTGGTTTTCACCCAGGCGGCCGGGGTTCGATTCCCCGTGCGGGAGTAATTTTATTAGTTAATATAATTTTTTTTTTTTTTTTTTGTTTTTGCAAATTTTATTTATATAATATATATACAAGGCCGGCGCGATAGGGGGGTGTAACACCCCCTCATCAATGATTTTTAGTCGGCAAATTTTACCCTTAGTCGGCAAATGTGAACCTTTTTGACTAGTTAGTCGGCAAATGTAGACCCTATCGATAGGTTAGTCGGTAAAGTCACCCCCCCACGTGACCTTTACTCGCGCCGGCCCTGTATATATATATATATATATATATATATATAATATATATATATATATATATATATATATATATATATATATATATATATATATATATATAGTCTTGCATGTCTCTTGTGTAGCATCAAAAAATATTTCCCATAAACTGTAGTTTTAAAGATCGCGTTAATAAACCAGACCAGAAAAAGTTTTAAATATTAAATTTTTTTTTTAATTGATAGACTGCCTGGCCAAACCAAACCCTCAATCGATGTAGCAGCACTCTCTTGCGAGTCAGGCTATTTGTCAGTCGTTGTAGCAGCACTCCCTTGCGAGTCAGGCTATTTGTCAGTCGATGTAGCAGCATTCCCTTGCGAGTCAGGCTATTTGTCAGTCGATGTAGCAGCACTCTGTTGCGAGTCAGGCTATTTGTCAGTCGATGTAGCAGCACTCCGTTGCGAGTCAGGCTATTTGTCAGTCGATGTAGCAGCACTCTGTTGCGAGTCAGGCTATAAGATAGTCGATGTTGCAACATTTACGCATGTTTAAAAAATGTTTTTTATTAAATCAATAACAAAAACACCACTAATTAAAAAAAACTTTCTAGTCGTTATAATTGCGGTTTTTTAAAAATTTTTTAAAAAACAATTAAATTTAATGTACTTCCGCATAAATTAATTGCTTTGACATTTCGATGACAATCAAAAACAGCTTAAGAGACGAGGTAATTAAAATTGTAGTCGTAAGAGACTTTTTTTACATTAAAATGCTCTTAAAGCGACACTATATGAGTATATATATATATATATATATATATATATATATATATATATATATATATATATATATATATATATATATATATATATATATACATATATATATATACAGGGCCGGCGCGAGTAGGTGTCACGTGGGGGAGGGGGGGGTACCATTACAACTTTTGCCGACTAAAAAAAAAAAGAAAAAGTAAGGTTCTCGTTTTCCAAAATTTGCCGACTGTCATTACGACATTTGCCGACTGTCTAACCTATATCGAGAGGGTCGACATTTGCCGACTAACTAGTCTAAAAAGGTCCGATTTGCCGACTAAGGGTCCAGTTTGCCGACTAAAAATCATTGATGGGGGGGTGTCGCACCCCCCCACACCCCCTATCGCGCCGGCCTTATATATATATATATATATATATATATATATATATATATATATATATATATATATATATATATATATATATATATATATATATATATATATATATATATATATATATATATATATATATATATATATATATTATATTATATTCTATTTTTTAAAGTTGTATTATATTATAATATAGTTTATAAATTTATGTATCTAATATACCGCAACATTCAATAAATTTACACAAAAACTTATCGCTTTTCACTTTTCGTTTCTGACGTCAGAAACGAAAAGTGAAAAAGCGTTGAGTTTTTGTACAAATTTGGATAAATCTTGTAATTTAGATAAATCTTATACAGGTTTTAGAAAAAGTGTCATGACACTTTGACTTTCTAAGGTTTATCTTAATTACAAGATTTATCTAAATTACTCTTTTCTAAATTACAAAATTCGTGTCTCAAATGTTATCAGTGCTGCAAACATCCGAGCATATTTAATACTCAAGTGTTTTAAAAGTTGTGATCCAAGTCTTTAAATATGTGAGTAAAAATTTTTAATTGTTTAAACATTACAATATTAATTATCATTAAAAAGCGCATAAACTTAATACTACAGAAGTGAAAATTTCATAGAAATTGGATCATTCTACAAAATATTATGGGCATTTAAGTAACAAAATTTGACAAGGAGTCCTAAAGATGTAAAATAAACAAGGAGTCCTACAGTCCTAAAAACGATGACTAATTTCAAAATTTTCCGTTCGGTCAACGGTATATTTTAAAATGGTTGCAATAGTTACTGATTGTATTCACATAATACTAGGGAGGAGGAGGGTGTATTATCGATAACCAAGCCTGACCAAAGTTCAGCAAGTGTGGTCCCAGCAAACTTAAAGTTTGTCTTCTCTAAATTGACATCGATTGTAACACCTCTCTCGTTCAGATGGCTACCATAGTGGTCATGTGGTAATATCAATCCAGCAAGCTCCTTACTAAGTGGTGCCATTTTTCTTTCAACTCTATTAAATGCACTTCTTCCAGGAGCGTTTGTAACAAGAAATAAAACATCAAAATCATGCTGAATAAAAGTAGTGCACTGCAACTTTTATTACTTTTCGGTATCTTGTTTTTCATCAGGGCCACCATCGACAGTCAAAATTAAAATTGATTTAACCAAATGATCAATTCCACTTCTGCTAATGATGTAAAACTGAATGGCTGATGCTAATGATGTAAAACTGATTTATTGTGTCTCAGCTCTTTATTTTTGATGATTAATTGAATGATTCAAAGAACCTTTATAAATTTAAAAAATTTTAAACAGCTTGTTATATATAACAAGCTGTTTAAAATTCCTATATATAAGGACTAATATGTTATTGATGTGTTTATTATGTGTTATATTTTTTATATTACTAGTTTATTTAATTTTGGATTTATTTGTTTAAATAAACCGTCAAGATATCAGAAGAACTTCAGATGTTTCAGAAATATCAAAAGATATTAACATTATTACTTCTGAGTCTAAAGAAGATAAAAATTAAAGGATGTGCCTAAAATGTTATGGAGTTGTTAAATCAGGCATTATTCATCTTTGTAATGATATTCAAGCGTGAAAAATTTAGTTAATGCAGCATATGCATTGGGATCAGCAAGTGCAGAACGTGTCGCTTCAAGTATTTTAAAAATAAAAATAGAAAAGGAAAATATTTTTAGAGGTGAAAAATTCACAATTGCTACTCATGGGAAACCATTGACTATTGTAGCTGGAACTATGGGGAATAAATGTGATCATGCTAATCTTAGTCAAGTGTCTTTTGGAACAATTATTGAGCTTATAAAATGTTTAGAACTATCTCAGTGTAAAACCAAAAAAATGTGTTCCATATTTAGAAAAATTCTTGGCTTTCAAAATAGCATAGAAGGAAATATTATTGAAAAATTAGAGGCTTTAAAAGCAGAAATGAAGGACTATTTTTCATGTAAAGAAGAAAAAAAATTTAAAGCTGGCGATATAGTAAATAAATCAATGGTTTATATAAAGGATATTGATGAATTTATCCATAATATAATCACTTAAAGGAATATTGACCCTCTTTCTACAATTGTAAGAGTTGCTGTGGATTCTGGTCAAGGTTTTTTAAAGGTCACTATGAATCTTTTTAATCCGCAGGATAAAACTAGCAACCAACCTGACCTTGATGATGCTGGAGTTAAGCGTTGTTTTTATTGTTGCTTTTGTAGAAGGAGTGTCTGAACACAATGGAAAATTAGTTGATACTCCTCATCTTAAAAATATTAAGTATTCTATTGCATTTGATTTAAAGTGTGCAAACTCAATGTTTGGCATTACAAGCCATGCTAAAAAATATAGTTGTTTGTGGTGTGAAGGAGAGAGTCTTTTGAATGGTGGAGGAAAACTAACTCTTCATTTCCTCGATTATCATCACACTAAATACACAGAAGCTGGAAAACCAAAATCAAAGATGGCTGATTATAAAAATGTTATTAATCCAACACTATTATATCTTGAAAAGGATCCAGACAAAATTATAAAAAATTTAGCTCCAGTACCTTATTCGCATACATTGATTGGAATAGTTACAACTTTTGGAAAACTATTATCAAAACTATGGCCTGGCTTTAAAAAGTGGTTAAACTCAAATTACATATTTTTCAGAGGTTACCATGGAATTGGATTTGATGGCAACAATGCCAACAGGCTTTTAAATAAGTTAGATGTCTTTGCTCGTGATATTGCTGATCAAGGAAAGCTCGAATTATTGCCGGTAATTGAATGCTTGAAAAAGTTTCAAGCAATGAAGCAAGCTACCTTTGGAGAAAAAATTATTGGTAATATTGAATCTGTAGTTTTCGAATTCAAAATGTCTTATGCTAATTTAATGGAATATATTAATACTTTCATAATATTTCTTTGAATATACCATGGAAAGTTCACATTGCAGTAAACCATATTGTACCATTTCTAAAAAGTACCAATACTGATAATGGACTTGGAATTTACTCTGAACAAGCAGGTGAATCTGTTCATCATGAGTTTAAAAAGACATGGATTAAGTGTAAGAGACGACAAAGCCACCCAGACTATGCTAAACGATTGAAGTCAAGTGTTGTTGATTTTCAACATTTAATAAATAGTTAACAAGTTTTCTATTCAAATTAATATATTGTTGACCCATAACTATGTCAAAATTGTTTCTAAAGTATTTTAATTGTATCAAAGATTTTAATCAAATATATAATGTAATGTTATCTATGTATTTTAAAGGGATCCCAAACTCCCAACACATGTTGTGTTCATATTAAAGATAATGTTAAAAAAAAAGGTTTGAACCAAATTTTTTTGATTAAAAATAAATAATGAATGCATACCGTGAAAAACAAATGTTGTTGTTTTTGCCGAAGCTCGTCTTCTCCATTTTTTTCAACTACTCGGAGTCTTCAAATTATGCGTCGCAATCTACAGACTTTGGCGATTCCTTTGAAGCGCGTTTAATTCATAAAAGTTTTAGTATTTGACGTCACGGTAGACTTTTAACAAAAGAAAAGTGTAATTAAACTAAGCTGCGTTTTTCTACTTTAGTATTTTTTTAACTTACAGCAAAACAAATTTATTTGTATTATTTTTCCAAACATCGCAAAAAAAATTTTGTAAAAAGTAAAAACAATAAATTATTTTTATTTTATAGGAGCAATTTATTTTTTACAGATATTTTAATAATTTTTAGATTTATATATCTTACTTATATTTCTTTAATTATTTAAATTAAAACAAATATTAAAGCTTTACTTACCAATCTCATGATTTTCATACGAGTATTTTACATTATATAGAACGTTTTATATACGGTCTCTTGTTTTTGCGCAAGAGAGCGCAGCATTATATATTCTGATTCTTAATTATTTTTATTTAAACAATGGGAACTATTTTCTAACTTCTCTGGTTATTTTTACGCTATGACAATTTTTTGTTTTCCCGTCGAAAAAAAGTATTTATTAACAATTACTTTCATAAACTGAAAGTATTAATTAGAGATATTTAATGAATTGTTAACTTTTTTTATTATAAAATTTTTTTGATCACGCTGATTTAATTTAAATTGCTAAATTTGCTGAATTGGATACGGATAAAAAGGAAATACCATTTTATTTTACATTTGATTTTTGATAATGAAATTTTTAAAGTGTCAGCAACTCTATATCAATTAGAACCTGTTAAGCATATGAAAAAAAAGTACAAGAATACACTAAACAATACAGTTGACAGTAGTATCAGATATGAAAATTCGTGAAAGGATTTGTGACATCCTGATTTTGCATTAAAAGTACAATTAATTGCAACACAAGTCGGCATTAGAAATTTTGATTATAAGTTTACTGTTCAATATTTTATAACCATCAAATAAAAACATAAAGTTTGTATATTTTCGCCCGTTTTATACAACTAATATTTAACAAAAATACGGACAAATTATTATTAAATAACGCAATAATTAACACATTAATTAAAGGCAATAATTCAAGATAGATGGTAATTTAAATTGTTAAAATGTCATAACGCGGATTAAAAAACATTATATTTGGTATTTCCAAATTTGTGTCGTAATTGGCATTTGTCTCTTAACATGAAAAATTAAAAATTTTTAAAAACACAATTAACAATTACAAATTTTCAAGCAACTTTCTCTTCCAATTCTCATTTATTCAAAGAAAATTTACTATTAAACTTTTATTTCTCTCATCTAAAAAAAGAATAAGTGCAGCAAAAAAAATATATATTCTATACAACTCTTATTCATTCATAGTTTAATTGCGCGAAACTTTTCTTTCTCTTTTGTTCTACTCTTTTATAAAAAGAGCGCCCGATGAAATAAAAACTTTTCTTTTTTAACATATAATTATAGTTTGAGATAAAATTAAATTAGAAATAAATCAACAATAAGCAAAGCAACGAACAGATTAATCTGGAACTATTTTGATATTTATGAAAATAATCAACATAAACAACATTACCAACAACAATTATCAAATAAACAACACAATCTCGCATAATTTTAGGGGCATTTTATTTTTATTGCTTAGTCGTTCTAAATAATAAGTAAATTTAATTCAAGTTAATAATTCAATATTTACAGTTGCAATAGAATAAAGAAATGGTGTTTAATACTGAACTTTTTGTTTAGTTATTTATATTTTTACCTACATTTGTTATAAAAAACTTTAGAACCCCCGTCATTAAAATAATTTGTTTTAAATATATTTCGACGTGATTATTCAAACTAATTTTTTTCGTTTGACTTTCCGAACTTCATGCAAAGCAAATAGAAACGAAATATCGTCTAACCATAGTCACAAGAATAGATAGTCTGGAAACACGGGCCGTAACAATTGATTTTGAACTTTTATGTCAAAATTGTACTTTCGGCCCGCTGAAAATGCAAAACAAACATTAAAGTGAATCATGGAAAGTGGAGAGTTGCAAGTTCTTTTGAGTTTGATAGAAACAGATCAGTTTGAAAGCGATTCATTTTATCAAGAAATCGAAATAGCAGCTTTAGAAGAATGTAAAGAGACTTTAAATTGTAGTGATTGCTCGAAGGTATTCAAAACAACTAGTGGTCTGAAAAGGCATATAAACTCTAAGCACAAAGAACTTGTGCCTACTGACAACCTTGTCGAGGTTGTCGGTAGTGAATCAGTTGATTTAAATAAAAATATACAATTATGTATTCAAAGTACACAATTCAAAGATCTATTGAATAACGCAAGACATAAACTGTCAACAGATGATTGTTTTTGTAATGAAGATCGAGAATGTTTTAAAAACATGGTTGTCACTGAATCTGAGTATTTACAAGTTGAATCTTTTTTTTTAAAAGAAATGCATGAATTTAAAGGCAATGCCGAAAAATTTTATTGTTCACTCCACCATAAGTATACAACTGAGTCAGTTGCGATAAAAACAATACCAAAGGAACTATATTATTTATTGTTAGCAGAATTAACAACATTATGTCTAAATTTTTTGATTACAAAAGAATCTAAACTCATTGGTGAAGATTCGAATCTAGAAATAAATCTCTCTGAAAAAGACATAAGATGCTTAGAATATATTGCAGGTTATGTATTTCAAAAACTGTACTCTAAGTTGAGAAATAAAAAAATTAACGATGGTGCAATGTCTGGACAATGGCTTGATATTATACTTTCATCAAAAACTCAAGAGGAACAAAAACTTGTAGATAGTAGAGATAGAGGTGGATTGTGGAAAATGAATACACTAGTAATAAATATTTTTAGTGAATGTGAAAAAAAATTTAGAATACATACTAGCGTAAATTTTAAAAAAATTGACAGTAAAGTATTGGTTTCACAATTATTAAATAACTGTTTTAACAAGTCCTGCTTTTATCAAATATGTGACCTTCCTGAAACAGAAATAGACAAAGAAGTTGCTAAAACTTTATTATATCATATAGTGATGCTTTTTATTCGTGTTCGTTCACATTCACACACAAAGCAAATAAAAGAAAAATTCAAAAACAACAAAAAAATAACAAAAGCAGAATCTTTACGATCATCATTAAAAAAAATCAAATAAGATCAAGAAAAATATTTGCGATAGCTGAGATTTACAATCATATTTCCTCTCATCAGTATTTTATCAATCTTTGCAGATGTATAGAAAAACCATATTTATAAGAGTATTATAGTTCCAGTTTATAATACTTAGTTCTCTGCTTACCAAAGTAGTTCTCCAATGCGTCTTGACAAAATATTTCAGTTAATACGTATAAAAATCCTTTGCTTAGTAAGTATTGAACGCATTCAACTAAGGAGTTTACCGTTCTAGATAGACCTTCAAATGTCTGATTTGATATGAACATTTTATTAAGTTCTTTTTTAGAAAATTTTTCTGGCCTTTTTTCTATGCTTTCCCTCCAGTCTACAAAATATTTTAGAAAAGTGTTTTTTAACCAGTAAAACCTTTCATCTGAACGGTATAAGGTTTCAAAAATACTTTACGATTTTTGAGGTACTCTTTAGTGTTTGTGACATTGCAGCAATCAAAAAATTTATCCATTAACAGACAGAAATTTGCTGTCTCAGAAGCTTCATCTGGCCCAAATTCAAGCAATGTATTGCCAACTGTAGCACTTAAAATTTGAACTGCTAATTTTACGTTCATAACAGAGTATGCATTTAATACTATATGGTCTCGAATAAGTTTAGGAAAATAATTTAAACTACATAATTTTAAGAAAATAATTTAAATTACATTCCATATCTTCATAGTAAAACTTAGCAATATGACTCCAGAGAAGATATTTTCCATTATTCCACATATATCTTGAACAACGGTTAGATCCAGAGTTGCTCAAACAGTTTCTTGATGTTTTGATAAGATGAGGAGGATCAGAAAAAAACCATATATATCGTTCATCATCGGCATAAATATTTTTTGTGCGATATGTTATACCATTTGCTTTGTTGTCATTATTCATATGCATTTTATAAAATGCATGATTTGGTGAAGCTCCATCGCAAGTCACAGCTAAAACTTTTAATTTACATGTTCTTTCTAATATTGCAACAGCACGCCAAAATATTGGAAAAATCTGGAATGACATAATACTATCAGTAGCAAAACTTGCAAAAGCATAAGAGAAGGGATTCATTGCACTTCTAATAAAAAAAACTAAAATATGTGAAGCTAAAGTATCAGTTTTTTCAAAAGTTGCCTGAGTAAGATCATCATCACCAAGATCAACAAAACCAATTAAATCACCTGTGTGCTTATCCCACACAAGGTCATTTTGAATTTTCATTTCATCAAAAGAATGTATTGTTCATAATGTATTGTTCAAGTGCTGAAAAGTTTGAAACTAATTTAGCAAGCTCCTGAACATATTGACTATTAAAACCCCTTTGTGGTTTGATGTAGTTTCTATAGTCTCTTAAAGTGCGTTGAGAAGGCAAAACAAGTATACCTTTTCCACCTTTTTGTAAACGCAGAAGATCATATGCAGCTGGAGATTTTGCATACAAAGCTAAAGAGTATTTTATTACCATTGGATGGTATCGTGTTTGAGATGGATGTTCTGTTAAATATTTTAACTGTTCTGAAAGGAATAATTTCATGAAAGGCGAAACTTCTCTATTTAAATTTACCTTTTCTGAGAAACTATTGATAATTTTTTGAAGATCTTGATGGATGTTTTCTCCAACTGATACTGCATTTTTTTCAATGGCTTGCCTGATTTCCAAAATTTGCTTTTTTAAATATCTATTTTCAGATCTTTGATTTTGGAGAGTAAGAAGTAATCTCAGGTGCAGTATATTTAACAGGAGCTTTAATACTAGCTGGAGTTTTTAAGATTTTCTTTTTTGCATTAATGGCTTTGCTACTATTTATAGTTAATATTTTACATTCTTTACAAATGCTTGACTCAATTTGTAGAATATTGCATGTAGAAGATCTGAAATACACTGTTTCATTTGTAGGACCATCATCACATTTTTCATCTTCGATTGAAAATAGTTTGCTAACGACATGTCTCTTTACAAGCAAAAAATTTTCTATTTCATTGGATGATATTCCATTGCACAGATAGAAATCACGAATGTGATTGAGAAATTGTGATATCATGGTGTATCGCACAGATCGTAAATTACTCTTATAAATTTGATGGGTGTCTGGTAAAAGCCAACCATAAGCTCGAATAGTATAAGCTAGACTCTCATCCACATGTAGCTCAATTTCTGGTATGAAATGTTTCCCATCAATAACTTTAAATAACACATAGTTTTGTGAAGTTTCAACAGTCCATGTAGTAAATGCTGCTACTTTAATTTTTTTAAGAAACTGTTCAAAATCATTATAAACTAATTTTTTATCTACTTTTTTACTACCGTGTAATGCTAAAGCCATAGCTCGTTTGTCAAGTGCTGTTTTTTTACGATGCACAGTGAGATCTTCAGATAAAGTTTTTTTTGGTAAGTTTTTTGATGGAAGTAGAAATTCTTTTAATTCTTTTTTGTGTTGATCTGAAAAATAATTAAAAAGAATTTGTTAAATAGTATTTGCTTTACTGTCTGTAATTCAACCTATCATAAAATTATAATAAAAGTAATGTATACGCGTACTCAATAAATATCAACACTTATTAAGCACACTTACAGGTGTATATATCTGAATATTCAAAATGCTTTTCACATATATAAACACTATTCTTTTTGATTTGTTTTTTAAAATCAAGGGATACAACTCTATATCTCTTGTGATAATTCTCAATATTTCTTTATTCCAATTTGAGAAAAGTTCGCTTCTATTTGGGTTTGGAAATTTAAAAATACTAACTGTATCTTCTCCTTGTTTTTTATACCTACTACTTCCACAGCCATAAACTGCGCAGTTTGCTCCAGGCATGATAAATCTAGATTCAAACAACTGATTTCAGCTCCACTCTAGTATATTAAACACGTTTAATAAACTAAATTGTAACTGAAATAATATTTTTTTTTTACCTCTAGAAGTTTAAACTTATGACAAAAATTTCAGTCTCTAAAAAGTTAAACCAACGATACAACTAGAATAATGAAAAGAATTTATAAATTGTAACAAGCACGATTATTTGACGCAAAACTAAACTTATCTGAACTTTGTAACAAGAATAGATCTTTCTTGTGACTATGACCTGAACGAGTTTATTTTTATTTCTTTAATGTTTTGCACTTCAAAAGATCTGGGTTCTAGTTTTTTTGGGTACAAAGAGATAATATAATAAGCTATTGTGCGCTTCCAGACTATCTATTCTTGTGACTATGGTCTAACCAAATAAAAAAAACTGTTACTAATTTTATACGGGTAATTAATGTAAAACAATTTTTGAGATAATAAATATTCATAATTTATAAACATTAAATATATGGCGCAATAACAATTTATAGCAACGAGCCAGCATAAAATATTTAAGGTTTTTAATATCTTTTTAAATATTAAAAGTAGAAAAAAAAAAAAAAAAACTAAACAAATAATCATAAAAACTTCGACAAAAAATAAATAAAAATATTTCTAGAGTTTAATTTATTAAAAGTCTACCGTGACGTCAAATACTAAAACTTTTATGAATTAAACGTGCTTTAAAGGAATTGCCAAAGTCTGTAGATTGCGACGCATAATTTGAAGACTCCGAGTAGTTAAAAAAAATGGAGAAGACGAGCTTCGGCAAAAACAACAACATTTGTTTTTCACGGTATGCATTCATTATTTATTTTTAATCAAAAAAATTTGGTTTAAACCTTTTTTTTTAACATTATCTTTAATATGAACACAACATGTGTTGGGAGTTTGGGATCCCTTTAAAGCTTAGTCTAGATATTTTTACCTTAAATGCATTTTGTTGTTGTTACTATTATACCTACAATTTTTTTTGTCCGAACACTTTTTAATGCTTTGATAATATGAGAGTACACAAAAACACAGTAAAAGTTAGGCTTCTTCATAAAATTATGTAAAATATATGAACTTCGATAAAGTTAACCATGTACCGCCCCTCCCCTTTTTATCTAAAGTTTAGCTTTGTAAAAATTTTATTCTAGCCATTCCTATGGAGGTTCTTAACACCTTTACCTAATTTATATACTATGTTACTTCTTAATAAGAAAAAAAAATTGGATGTGGGGAGACATCAAACCTGGCGTTTATTGTGGTTCACTGTGTATTCAATTTGTTATGTTTTTTGTTTTGTGGTAAAATGTGAATTTTTTTAATGTTAATTGTCACTACTTAACGCTTGAGTGCATTAAGTCTAACAAAAGAACTCATTGCATTATTTCAAATTCTATTAGTTCAGAATTTCGATTGGGGGTTAGTCGGTAATCTAGACAGTCGGCAAATTTTGGAAAACGAGGATTATTTTTTTCCTTCTGCAAAAGTTGTAATGGCCCCCCCCCCACGTGACACCTACTCGCGCCGGCCCTGTATATATATATATATGTATATTATTATTATAATAACAATAATGGTAATTATTATTATTATTATACTGTAATATCTGTTAAACACCTACTATATAATACAAGTTTAGTAAATAAAGTTACCCGCACTTAATTGCAAAAATTAAAACTTGGTTTTAATTTTTGCAATTAAGTGCGGGAACTCAAAAGAAAATTCTTTTCTTTTGAGTTCCTGCATTAATTAAAATTCTTTTCGGGAACTTTTTTTTTTAAGACAAAAATTTTAATTTTTTTTTTTGCTTTGCAATATTTCGGCTAGATTTAGTCCATGAATGTTGCACAAAACTTTGACACTTATCTTTTTAAACTATTTTTAAACTTTTTGACACTATGCTTTTTAAACTGTAATTCAACAATAAGTTTAGCTAGTTTTGCTGTACAGTTGTTGCTACCCTGGATAGAAAATAAGGGATGAATATAACTTTTATTGTTTAAAAACGTTAAGAAGCGACTAAATCAAGCTTTTTCATTATTACTTCTTTATACTCTCAAAGCTTCAGTAGTTCAAATTAAATGTGGAACAGAGGTAGAAAGGTGAGTTTTTGTTCTTGTTTGATCGTTTCACTAATAACGAATTCGGTATGTAAGGCTGAGCCTTTTTTAGTAAAGCCAATCTGAAGAGGATGAGCTTTTTTTATTTCTGATTATTAAATCAAGATATTCATTTAATTTTGTAAAGATTAGTATGATGCTTACGATAGTTATTTAGATCAACTAAAGACTTTTTATTTGATTTAGTGGTATCATAAGTGATGTAGACATTAATTTTGGGGTCCGTCCATGATTAATAGAAAAGTTAAAGAATTTTCTGAGCCATTCTGTTAGTGTTTCACAACTCGCATTCTTTTCATTGTTCTTCTAAAATTCCAAAGCAATGTTTTTTCAAGATTCGAAAGACATCCTTGGACTTGATTAATTTTAGGCGAGAAATAGCCGTTTTTATATTTTCATCTGATGTTGTTAACTCGTTAAACTTTGTACACGGTGGAGCTTTAAAATTTGTAGAGTTATGTGTGATTACTTTAGTTTTTAAGGTGGTACTCAGCCAATTTTTTGGTAAAAAATAAAAAAAAAATGAAAAATTTGAAACAATGTTATTTAGACAATTTAACCTTGTAGAATTCAATAGTAAAAATATTTTTTTCAAAATAATTTTAATTGTGTGATTACTTTAGTTTTTAAGTGGTTTTTTAAAACTGTTAGCAAATTCTTTTGTATTTGAGTCTTTATCTTTTTTGCTGTTTATTGTGTAAAGTTATGTTAATTACAGAAATAAACTTTTTAATGCTATCAGAGGCGATTCTACGAATAAAATGAGGGGGTTGAATCCGTAAAAAGTACTTGATTGGCTTCTAAAAATCAAAAAAAAAAAAAAAAAAAAAAGAAAAGAAAAAAAAAAGTCCTCAAACTAAAATTTACCCAATTGGATTGTGTCAAATACCCGACTAAATTCTTAAAAAATACCGACTATAACTTGAAAATTACTTTTTTTTTTTGGAGGTGGAGGAGGAAGGATGAGGGGGGGGGGGAGGTGAAGGGGGTGGAACACCGGTGGAAACCGCTGTTCACTGTAATGTAAAGTTCTGAAACGTTATGTTTTTTTTAAATTAGGAAGTTAATTTATATTTGACGTCAAATATTTTTTACAAAAATACAGTTTTTAGTTTAATAAAGTATATATTTTTATTGTTAAGATAAAAATTTGTTACATGTCATAATAGTTAACAATAAATTAGACAACTGCAAAATCTTCATAAATTTGCTTAAATGCTGCATTTAAATGACGATTCGCTGATTCAAAAATGCATGTATTGCAATCGCATGTTGACAAATGATCCATTGGATAGCTTTAAATTGATTAATAATTCTGATGAAATTTACACAGTAACACAAAACCTTCACGCCGCTGAAAAGATAAGAGAAAGTCAACTTAAGCAAGAAAAAATTGACGAAATAATGAACCGAGTAGAAATTGCTTTAGAACATTCCAATATAAGATTTGAAGATAGTGCCATAAAAAAGGAAAACTTTTTTAGCATCGAAAGAGAAAAAAGTAAACAAGATGAGCGCCAAACTCTGTCAGAGATATTTGGATTTTTGGAAAACTCGAGAGTGTCAAGAAACGTAATAATAAACGATCTACGAAACTGGTTTGTGACGTTTCAAGAGGAAGTAAATCTGCTCAGTGAAAGTACGTTTGACGAAGAAGAAATAGCCGAAGAAAGCTTTGAAAAGCTTAACAAAGCTTTTAGAAATTCCATTTCAAAAATGAATCGTTTAAGTAAACTTATTCAAAATGGTATTTTTATGAAAGATAACAGAAATGCAGAAAACGAACTTTTAACCGAAACAACAATAGAAATATCAAAATCATCTAACTCTTTAGAGCATGGCACAATGGAGACGATCAAAGTCCCTAAAAAGATATATAATGAGAAAGAACTGACGTTTTCTAAAAACTTAGAAGTGGCTATAAAAACAATAAATGCCGTATTAGATAACGCTATTTCTACGTCGTCTACTAAGCACGCTAAAAATAACTTTACCTATTGTTCAAAACAATTTAACTACGTTTCTAGCCATTTGGAACAGAAAAAGAAACATAATGAAGAACTAGTAGAAAAATTGAAGTTGGCTACAGTCGAAGAATCCATTATTAATTCACTTCATGAACAGTCAAAAAAAGATTTGCTTCTAATAAATGATTTACAGAATGAAATTAACGACCATAAAGATAGAATCGATTCATTAGAAAACCAAATAAGATTATCTGATCGAAAAAATGTTATATCAGAATATAGACTAAGAAGTCCTCCAAATGTAGTATTGAATCAAACCGTTGGAGAAGAAACGTCTTTAAAAACAAAACCATCAAATAAACAACTTTCAGGTCAAACCACCACAAATAATGTGGTCGAAAATCGAATACCTGTGGTAGAAAATCGAATTACAGAAGAACCTCCATCTGCATCATATCAAAAATTACCGATTCCTTCAAGTACACCCTCAAAAAGTTTACAAAATACTAAAAACGTAAGTGAAAACATTACCAATCGGTCTACTTCAAATTTGTTAAAAAAAGAAATTGAAACACCTAAAGAAATATATAACGAAGAAAAAAAAACCGAATCAATCAGTAAAATAAAATCAGAACATGAAATGGAATTATTCAACAGTAAAACTAACATAGTTTTACATTCTAGTTCAAAATCAAACATAACTTTACTATCTAGTGCTTCTAAACAGAGAATAGAAAAAATAAATTCAAAACATCAAAATACACATAAGGATGAGAGTGAAAAAAAGCAAAAAGATTTAAAAAATAATATTCGTAAGCGTAAAAAGAAAACATTTGGACAAGCTAATGTAACATATATTTATTCCAACTCTAATGAGCATATAGATTTAATAAAAGAAAAGCACGACCAAAAATTATCTGCTGAGCAATTTGATCGCAATTTTATTAAGACTAAATTACAGTACGAAAAAAAGCTTCAAATATTAAGGAACTTTATCGTTAACGAACAGTATCGATTCGAAGTTCTTTTGCGAAAAACAAACTTAGAGCACAATGTTAAAATTGATCAATTAAAAAACGTCAACTCAAAGATAATTCAAGCACTCATTCATTTTCAGCACATTATTAATCGACTAACAGACTCTAGCGACGAGGATTATAAGATTTCATATGACGATACTTCAGATTTATTTCAATATGATCAAAGTATCGAATGCGAAACTAAAAATGGCCACGAATCTAAAACAGCCGTTGAAATTTTGGTGGATTTAGAACGCAAGATTTGTAATTTGATTTTAAAAAAAAATCAATCTGTCCAAAACGCCAATTCCGATAAACTGCAGTTTTCCAAAGATCTGCAGCATCATCGCTCGTACTTAAAACAAATAATCGAAGCATTTTCGGTACAACAAGAATTTGCAAAAGACGTTGAAATTAAAAATACAATGCTAAGTGAGGAATACAAAAAAGTACTTAAAGAACTGCTTAATTTAGAGAACACCTCTCATGTCTCAGAACCTTTACAACACATTAGTAATACAAGTTTTTATAAGATAACAAACGATTTAATTAATCAAAAAGACGCCAAACCAATTTTTGCGCAAGAAATACCGAGTCAATCATCACAAGAACTTAAATATAAAATGCTTGACTTTTTTGAAAACCATCAGATTGCAAATTCTGAAGCTAGCATTGCTTACGATATTGTCAATTATATACAAGATATAACTAACGAACAGTTTATAGAATTTGTCACCCAATACGTTTCGTTTACAAAAATTCAACAAATGAAGAGAGATATGAAAGATATAGATAAGTCTTTATTGTCAAATTTTGAAAACCACATAGAAAACTTGATAAAGAAGCACTCTGAAAAGTGTGCTGAATGGAAAATAAGACACTGTAAACTTCAAACAAGAAAGAAAACCGCATTATTACTGTTAACAAAATGGTTTCAGCAACTGAATAACACCAAATTCGATGTTCAATCGTTCCCTGTAATACATGTTAAGTCGATTATTGCTCATAGTCGCCAGACCGACGCAAACAGATGCGCTACTAAATCTTACCGCGAAGGTTTTAAAAACGTTATTGTGCGTTTAAATTGTCACAAAAAAAGAAAGCCCGAGGAGTTAGGTGAAATTATAGGAACGAGTTTGAATAACAACAAAGAACCCGATACGCTTTGGAAAATTCCTGATAAAAGTCTAGACCACCTAGTTCACGTTTACACTCCAAAAATACTGGAACTAGATTGCAATAAAAAAGTACTAACTAATAAAGAAGATCCTAGATGTAGTTTTCCAGCAATTGCGACGCTTTACCCGTGAACTGACACTGCTAATTATCTACAACAACTATCAGGTTGTTCAGCAAATTTTTCTATGTAAATTTAGTAATTACAAATTATTAGACGAAACTTCGTCACTCAAAAAATTGTGAGTATTTTATATAACAAGCCTAAAAAATCAGGAAGTTAGAAACATAAGTTTTATATAGGTCGTTACTTATACGTTAAAGTAATAACGACAATCCACTATTATCTGCATAAGGATGTTCTATAATAAAACCAGTCATACAAAACATATTTTTCTAGGTTATGCCCCAAACTTCTTCAAAACCAGAGCAAATTTTGGCACAAGTCAAAGCTGCTGATAACGGATATTCAGAGATAGCTATCTCCTCTTCACCGTAATTTACTTCTACCTAAGTACAACAAAAATAAAAACTTATTTTTTAAAACTATGCAAAGATCCTTAAATAAAAACTATACTATAACCTTTCCATGAGCCATTGCACCAATTACAATTACGACTGATTCATCTTTAGGAATATCTCGAACATTTACACATTTTTTAGCTTGGAAAGTGGCAACTGAAAGTAAAAATATAAAATGTTGCTAAAATATAAAAATATAAAAACTTTTGTAAAAGTAAATATTTTTAATTCTAGTGAGGGCTCTTAATATTAAGACTCTTAATATAATAGAATATATCTTTTATAATAGAATAATATAATAATACAATAGAATATATCTTTAATATAAAGACTCTTAAGGGGTCATCCATAAAGGACGTCACGCCAAGTTTAACTAATGGCAAGAAGTCTGAGAATGTTGGTTCTCGTGTGCAGAGATTTTTAGAATATTATAGAGCTTTATGTTCATTAAAAATCTCCGCGGAAATGAGCCAATAAACTTCTACTTGTGGTTAGTAATAAAATTCTGAATGACGTCCTTTATTGACGACCCCTAAAATTATTTTTTTCAATTTTTAAAAAATTGAATGAAAGATAAAAAAAAAAAAATAATAATAATAATTAAATTGAATAAAACAAATAGTGAGGGTTGCTATGTTAAGCCAAATAATTTTAACATTAGGAGCTAGGACCCATGACGTCAAACTTATTACAATCAAGAAAAAAAATGTATCGTAAATTTAAAAAAAATTTATGCTATACGAAAGAGATGTCATGCAAAACAAAAAATATGTTAAAACCATATACTGAAAACATTTCCTAAGACAAACCACTTTTAAGAATGTATAAAACACAGACCCAGAATTTACAGACTCGCATAAAAAGACTAAAAAAAAATGGTTCTTTCATTCTAGGTTTGCTACATATCAATGATGCATTTTGTTAAAAGAGTTGTCATTGATATCAATTTTCTATTAAAAGCAATTACAGCCCTCGGAATAAGGAAAATTAAGGTTGGTATTAATTTGCCGACCTTAATCAGTGTGGGGTCAACAGAATAAACGTAAAACAAAGGTTTGATCATAAAACATAGAAACGAGGCCGGCGATTTGTTGCTGACCTTAAACACTTCTAGGTCGGCCGTTTGGTCAGCTTTTCCGAATGCCAACCCTAATTCCAAGGGTTGCAATTATCTATTGTATACAATGAATAACAGTTTGTTATACGGGAATTTAAGTTGTTTCGTTTGCATATTTTTTCATTACGAATGTTTTATGCAACTTTTCTCAAAAAGCGAATGATTTTTTTGTTTTTTGTTTAATGAAGTTTATTAAGCATCATCATCTTGATATTTTGGAATTATATAAATAATACATAAGGTAAAAAAACTGATAGGAGAATTTTAAGCCTCTGCCTACCACAGATAAATACAAAATACTAGATCGTTATCAAAAGAAAAGCATTCAGTAGCATCTAACCACAATATGACAAGCAATACCCAGAGAGTAATCATTATTGACGGAATGGCGTTGGTAAACAGAGTTCACAAAGGTGCTGGAATAAAAATGTGGAAGGCAAACCCTTTTTATTCTAAAAGTAACATTATTAAAAAAAGACTTAATAAAATTATTAAAATAATACTTAATAAAACATTTAAACATAAAAGAATTATTTAAGATTTAAACATTAAAAGGAAGATTAGTCATTCTAATTTTTCTTTAGGACTTCGCCAAACATTTTGTTATATCACTATTGAGAATTGCAAACGGTTACAACGAAGTTAGACTTGTATTTGAATGCTGTCTTTTAAAACACGAACAAGATTATCAGTCTTTTAAAACACGAACACGAAGAAAATCAGTCTTTTAAAACACGAACAAGATTAAAGCGAAAATCTGGAAACAATATAAAATACAAGGTTTCTGATAAAGGAGATATTAGCAGTTTGTCATTAAAACATTTGTTATCTAATATAGAAACTAAGCACAACAACTTTAAACCTTTCAGAATATACTTATGATCAAAGAATATACTTTTCAATTATATATGAATTAAAAACAGCTACAAATATCTCCAGTCTTGATATTAAGTTGCTAAGAGAAGAAGTGGACACTCTTCTTGCACTCCTTGCTACTGATATTGCAAGACAAAATCCGTTTTTAAAATGCTGTTTTCTCCCCAGATACAGATGCACTTTAGTTGGCAATGGAAAAACGAAAAAAGTTATATTAGTATCAAGAATTGTTTTGAGGCACTTAGTTTCAAACGTTCAAACGTTTTACTTGTGTTAACAGGATGTGACCAGACCGGCCGCATCTATAAAAATCCAAACTAACATGGTGGAAGTCATTCATGATTGCGGATGACAAGATTCTGTATGCATTACCAATGTTAGACGATACTGAGTCATTGCCGAATCAAGTTACTTTTCAAGGTATTGAGCATTTAGTAATCAACACATTAGTAAATGACCCAGGTTGATATTTGACCAGGGCCGGGCCGGATTTGATAAAATATAGCTGGAGCCGGGTTTGCGACTGGGGCTGCATAAACATTTAAACATCCAAAAATCAGGGTTGCAAAAAAAATGTTTTTTTTTGAAAAAAACTAAAAACAATAGGTTTTTAAAAAAAAAAACAAAAAAAAAAAAACATGTTTTTTTTTGGTTTAAATTAGGTTTTTACTAAAAAATGTGGTATTTAGTTATCCTTTTAAATTAAAAAAAGCATAACGTATTTTATTTGAGTAAACTATATTCTTTATCAATAAACTGTTATATTTCATCAGAATTATTCAATATATCATTGTTTAATGTTCTATATAAAAATACAAGCTTTGCTGCTTTTTCTACCCCATTTGGTTTCTTAACTTAGACCAAAAGTTAAAAAAATTCTTTCGATTCCAGTATTAGAAGCTGGTGCATTTAATAAACTTTCAATATCCATTATGTTATAATCCACAATTTTTAGAGATTTCCACCATTCTATTGGTGATACACTTTTTAAAACAGATTCATTATACAAATAGCTTTTACAGAATGGAGTAGATTTGGCTTTTAAGTTGAATATTTTTGGTAACAAATTCTTGAACTCTTTATATGCGAAATTTTTGGCAACTTCATTTTCATTTTCAGAAAGATTAGATTCAAAATATCTAAGATCTAGTGTGTTTGCCAGGAAACGAGCATCACTGACAGTCTGAAGGTATCTAGATTCAATTTTTTTTTTCGTTTGATAAAAATGATACACTGTTCATCAAATTTTTTAAAATTTCAACAGTGTCACTTATTTTTGTTTGATCTTTTTGCAACTTATCTAGAGCTACTGCAATTAGTTTTAATATTTTCAATAAATCTTCTGTGTTTCGCTTTATCTGTATATCACTTACTTTTTTACCAATCATGGGATCCAAGTCTTTATTTTTTTCAAACATTATAAAAATGATGCTCCTGATGTTGACATTATTTCTCAAGTGAAACACATACAGAATTCTGGCGAGTTTCAGTAGGAAGTGGCAATTTTGTTCCTCTGCTCAATTTATAAATTGCTCCAGCTTGATGATTACTTCTTATATATTTTATTTGTGTAACATGCTTGCTCACATTTTCAATGTTAAGATCATTTGCTAAAAGATACTGCACATGAGCAGCACACCCATAAATTATGATAATATCTCTTTCAGATGACAATACTTGTCTCATTGATTTCATATTAGCTACACTGTCAGTCACAAAGCTTTTTACTGTGCATCCAAATTTACATCTTACAGAATCTATTATTTCTCTTTCTTTTACTTTATTATTCATTATTTACATTTACTCCCAACAAGGCTGCAAGCAACCACTATCAAGTTGGGAGTTACTAGGAAAAAAAAAGAACAGAGTTATAGAGCAAGGAAACGGTTGACAGAAGACTTGAAAAGTTGAAGGTTGTATGAGTCAGGAAAACATGAAGATGGGAGAGAGTTCCAAAGGATTGAAGTGCAGGGAAAAAAACTAAATGAATAAAAGTTTTTAGAGCATGCAGGGACAGATACAGTAAACGAATGAGACTTAGCTGAATGACGAGTAAAACGAGAATGAATTTTAATTGATGGAACTAGAGATAATAACTCCTTTGAGCAGTGACCATGATAGTATTTGTAGAAAAGAGAAAGAGATGCAACTTTACAACGATGGGAAAGAGGTTCAAGCTTAGCAGATAGTCCAGGTCCAACAACATTTACAATGCGTTTTTGGACCTTGTCAAGAAAAGAAAGTGAATCGTTAGAAGAACCAGCCCAAATATGACAACAGTATTCCATACAGGGACGAATAATAGATTTGTAGAGGTAGAGAATGAAATCAGAAGTAAGAAAACGGCGAGCACGATAAAGAGAAGCAACCTTAGCAGAAGCTAATTTAGCAATCGATTGTATATATGGTTTCCATGAAAGGTCAGTAGTAAGCGATAATCCAAGAAGACGTAAAGAGGACGACTCAGTAAGAGGATTGCCATTCATTAATATAGGAATGTTGACCATATTAAGGTAGTTGTTTGCAGTAAGCAACTGGGTTTTTTTAGAGTTGAAATTCACAAGCCACTGTGAACCCCAATCTATTACTGAAGTGAGATCGGATTCAAGATCAGCTGCTTGTTCTAGGCGATCAAAAAGAGAAGACTTTTTGTCAAGACAGGAGTATAAAGTTGAGTCATCAGCAAAAAGAGCTACTTTAGATGAAAGGTTGTCAGGAAGATCGTTTATGTAGATAAGAAACAAAACAGGGCCCAGGATGGAACCTTGGGGAACCCCAGAAGTTACTGGAAATAAAGAAGAGTGTTGGCCTTCAAGAATGACTTTAATAAACCGGTTAGAAAGAAATGATTTGATAATCTCAAAAACTTTCCCAGAAACACCATATGAAGCAAGCTTATGGAGAAGACCAGCATGCCAAACTTTGTCGAACTTTCTCTTGCTAATTGTGTGAGATATTCACCAGTATGTGAATGACCAGAAGTGTTGATTGTTTCTACTAAAATGTTAATTTTATCTGTAATTACAGAGATACAAACTATAGGTTCATTATGTACATTACTACAGCCATCTAAAGACATGGCTACAGTTTTCCCATTCAATACATTACATTTTTCAATTTCTTCTGTGAAGAAATTGAAAAATGTAATGAAGTTGTTGATCTTTAATTGACTCCATAATTGCATGGGGTTGTGATTGCTTGCACTTTTTTATATGTTCATGCATCCTTTGAATTTGACCTTCCGTTTCTTTTCTGCACGCATTACAAACTGCAACATTCCATTTCTTTTCTGCACGCATTACAAACTGCAACATTCCATTTCTTTTCTGCACGCATTACAAACGCATTACACCCCTTTCTTTCTGAAACAGTCACTCATGTATATTTTAACCAAATCATATCGCATTTGCATCCAGTTTTTTGAGACGTTTTTGTGGTATAAATAAATTGTGTTAGAACTACTTATACTTTTGCTCAACATATAAATCTGTTCCTATATATATAATATGGTTAGAATTCAATAAATACACTGCGTACAAACTATTATTATTTTTTAATTTCTGGAACAGTCGCAGTTTATAATACCTGATGACGCTGATCACGATAGATCAGCGAAATGCGGAAATAATTATATATTAAAAAAAGTATATACAGTATTGGACAAAACAAGTGCAACCATATGCTAATTTAGTTTCTTTATATAAAAGTGCAGCATTTTTTCAATTTAGAGAAATAACTATGTAACTGTTTAGAGACAACGCTCTTCAAGTTTTATTCATAAGAAAGTTCATTATTTGTACACAAAAATTAATAATTTAATCGAAAGTATTAAAAAACTCCACAAAATGTTGACCAAGCTGTATTTCGTAGCAAACCTTTTGTTGTCGATCACAGCCTTGCATCTTCAAGGCATAGGTTCGATCAGGTGATCAATGAAACTTTGTGGAATCGCTGCCCAGGCCTTTTGGATTTGTTCAAACAGTTGATTCTTATTATGAACACCTTCATGATTAATTCTGCAGTTGATGATCTCCCACAGGTTCTCGATAGGGTTGAGATCTGAAGATTGAGGCGGCCAATCCATCACTGATAGGTGGTTGTTTTGAAACCGCTGCTTGACTACATTTGCAGTGTGTTTAGATCGTTGTCTTGCTGAAAAACCCATTTTATTGGCATATTCCATATAGCATGAGGTAACATAACATCTTTCAGGATATTTTTATACATGAAACGGTCCATTATTCCGTCGATTCGATGTATTGGACATAGACCGTTAGCAGTAAAACACCCCCAGACCATTACATTGCCTCCACCATGCTTTACAGTCTTATGGCAGTAATGTAAATCGAGGCGTTTTCCAGCCGGTTGATGTAAACGACAAATGTCATCGCTCCCAATGATGTTGAACTTCGATTTATCACTGAACAGGACAGTTAGCCATTTCTGCACATTCCAGTTAATATGAGATGTAGCAAACAGGATTCCTTTCTTCTGGTTCTTTAGTGAAATCAGCAGTTTTTTTGCATGGCGTCGAGAAAACAATCCGGCTTCAACAGCACGTCGTCTGATTGTTCGGTCCGATACAGGCAGCTTTAATTACTTTTGTATCTCAACTGATGATACCCAAGGATCCTTCTTGACAGATCTGATGATCATAGAACCCTCTCTAAAAGCGGTGGAACGCAGTCTTCCACTTTTATGTGACATTCCACTTTTTTGTGATATTCCACTTACATAATCGCCAATAATTTTTTTTCTTAGTTCCAATCCAAGACTGTTGGGAGCCATTTTGCAATTGGAGTCATAAAAATAATAAAAATAATCACGCTTCTCAAGGCTTACCGTATTACATTTACCTTGTGATGATACAATAATGCTCTGTTGAACAAAACATCTTAGTTGGATGTGGACTGTATTGATGTAATGAAACACTTGTTGTATTTCACTTCTTGTATTGATGTTCTTCTATAAAACACTTTGATAAAATTCACTTCGATAAACTGTTTTAATAATACTGACTGATTGACTTCCATATACTGACTGAATTACATGTCGGTTTACATGTCTCTTATATAGTAAAATGAACCTGTGTGAACCTGTTCTGGAAGATTCTAGATGCTTCTTTTCGATGCTTCTGGAAACTTCTGGATGCGTCTGGATGCTTCTAAATGTATCTGGATACTTCTGGATGCTTCCAGATGCTTCTTCTGGAAACTTCTGGAAGCTTCTGCATGCTTCTAGAAACTTCCTTTAATTATTAAAAAACTTCCGTGATGTTGACACAGACCAGACTTAAGAAAATGACACCAACTAAAAAAGTTGCACTTATTTTGTCCGCTGCAAAATGGCATTTGTCAACGAAATTCTGCCTGTGTACTGTCACCTGTCAGCTGATTGCTCATGTCATGGCATGCTATGACTCCAGACTCCTGAACTGTTTGCTGTGGTAGTATAGTTCGTTTCGTTTTTAAGACATGTAAAATTAGGAACACTTTTTTGCATTGTTTGATGTTGGTTGCAAATGTATTGTCCAATACTGTATATTTAAAAAAAGTTTATACGCAGCCGTATTTATTGAATTCTAACCATATATATATATATATATATATATATATATATATATATATATATATATATATATATATATATATATATATATATATATATATATATATAAATATATTGATAAACCTATTGAAGGAGAAACAGCCTGTAGGAGAAAACAGATAAATAAGTGTTATTACTAATTCATTACTGCTCTGTTCTATAAGAACACTGATGACTCTATTCTATGAAATTATATTCTATAAATATATTCTATGAATAAATATATATTAAAGATTAGTTATATTTGTGAACATAATCCTGTTTTAGTTTCCTGTTGTAAGTTCAAATCTTTTTTCATCATCAGGCTATAGCCTTCCTCTTTTATGCTGTTTCTCTAATATAAACAATCTAGAGCATTTTTTTTTTAACTAAAGCTCATACAATATGTAAGGCACTCTCTTTAAGTTTTCTTCTACCATTTTCTACTGAAGCTGCTACCTCACAACCATTTGATCATACTCTCTTTCAGCAAATAATACACTATATAAATACTAAAGTTTATATAACAATGAAAGGGTATTGCATGACAGCATCTAAATAAATAGCAAACATATATGTTTGTATTCATAATATATATGCATAAAGTGCATCATGGAAGCTTTTATTCCTTCTGGAAAAAAAATTTAGAAGCTTTTATGACTTCTCTTCAATTTTAAGTCAAGCCTCATTTTAATCCACATTTTTCACCATCTTGAGCAGTTGCTTTATTAAACAATCATTTTTTTCATCATTTTTACAAGAACATCTCTTTTAAGAACTAATGTCCTTTTATTATTGCAAGAAGCCAATGTAAAAAAGTCCTGTCTGATGTTAAGCTCTGATATTCTCATTTTACTAAACCTTGCATCTTATCTCAGATGTTAGGTTCTAGAGACTTTTGGTTAGTCTTCGACAATATCATTAACTAAATTAAGTCTAACATTTAATTTCTTATTCATGGGTCTGATCCTTTTACTTATATAATCAAAATACAACATTACTCTCAATTTTTCACAAAAAATATTAGAATTCTGACCAAGAAAGTGCTTATAATTAAGACAAATTCCCAATAAACAATCAGAACAGATCATACTATTAAACTATGGTGTTCGTTTTACCTAAAAAAACGTATTTATTTAAAATATCAATTAAATTTGGACAAACAATTGTGATTTTAAGATTTATTTAAAAAAAAAAAATTTTGGGTTTTTTTGCTCAACATTTTTATTTTATGTTATGGCAAAATTTATCATTTTAATTTTTTTTTTTGCTTTTTTGTAATTCACAGACCTGATTATTTAATGGAAATATGTCATAGTCAGCAAAATTTTATAAAGACACTATAATACTTTAAAATCGCCTTAACAACACCGAGTTAGATTCACTTTTTGTATGACAATTGGCAAAGCATGGAGCTGCATAAAGTCCTACATCATGTTCTACAGATTTATATCTTGAATCTTTTTGAATTATATGCAACATACCACACACCTTCTCTGAGCATTTGTCTTTTTTTCAGATGCTGGCACATATGAAGGAAAATGTTGGTCAATTAATCGTAAGGGTTGTTTGACACAAATCTAGAGTGAGATTTTTTTTTTTGCTGTTGACCATATTGTTGAATCATTGATGTGATTAACAGTATTGCAAAGTTTAAATGTGTTATATACTACCCATTTTTTTACAATTATTTTAGCATTGAAGGCTACTTGATTAATCAAATGGGTAATACCTTTTTTTACCACTTCTTTACTTTTTCTCTTTTAACTTCATACAATGTTATCATTTGGTCACTTTTATCAATGCCTCATATTTTGATTGTAATCATCAATAACTAAAGGAACATGATTTTCTTTTCCAGCTCTCAAAGCATTTCTAGTCAAATCAATAATGGAAGTTAACATGGTATATACATCTTTTTCATCTTTTCAATGTAATATTATCAAACTCGTTTTTTTTTCATATTAACTATTCATTCATTTTTTACAACTTTGTTTTGATAGAAATAGGTAAACCAATAAGGTCTTTGCGAATTGTTCCTATAGTATCTGTAGATCTTAGCAATAAAACTGATAAAAGCTCATAAGAAGAGCACCAGTTGTCAATATTGCCAATGTAAAGTTTGTAATCCTGGTCAAGTAAGCTATCCATAAGAAACATTACAACTTTTGTTGCAAAATAGCGATAATCTAAACCTAGATTATTAGTTAGCTCAGATACTGTATTTTAAATTGACTTCCATCCACATCCTGAATCTGGCTCACGCAATGAAAATGTTTTTAATTTCTGGTACTTTTGCTGCAAACACACTGTAGGTCGACTAAAATAGTCAACTTTTTTACAACAAAAGTGACTCATCAATAGATATATATGTAAACACTTCTTGGTATTTATTAGTCAGATATCCATACTCTGCTTATTTTGGATAGAAAATGATGTTCATTTGGTAATGTAGTAGAATCAGCAAAATAGATAAATTTATCAACCAACTTAAACTTGCTATAAGATAACAACAAAGGTAATGTTGGGAAACAAATCAATTGGTCTCATTTATAATAAAATCACATATTTTATCTGTAAAATAAAGTTCAAACAAATAAAGAATCATTTTTGACTATATTCTGGTTGTTCCCAGAAACATCGGTAAATGCTCAAGGTTAAACTGCGTTAATTGGAGGTTCAGACTTGTAATGTCACAAATATTCAGCAACTTAATAAAAAAAGCAATCGTTTAATCGTCTTTCCCATTAAAGTTAAACCATGCTTTAAGTTCAGGTTGTCATGAAAATAACATTTTTATTAAGTTTAGAGTTTTTTATGCTAATTCAATCTATAGCATTTCCTGAAATTACCTCAGAAGTGCAAAATATACTTGAGTTGATTATTTTTGAACTTTTCTGAATGGTTTGAAGAGTATGAAACTTTAATACATAACTGTAGTTAAAATATTTGGTTTATCAGTCGATAAATAATGCATGCTATTACACAACCTATTAATAAATGCCCACAGAGTAGTTAAGTTGCACTACAACGAAGCAGGTCGGATCCCTCAATATAATTAAGTGTTGCCGAATATTAGTGGCATCTTTAGTTCATTCTCTAAGGAACTATCACTAGAACTTAGAGCATCGACCAATGCAGACATTTCTTTTTCTAAACCTAATTCTAACAACTCTGGTTCTGAATTTTTTTTCATCAAAAACATCAGATAAACTATATTTTCTTTCTGAAACATCACTTAACTCTGCTTTCATCAAATATGTAATTTTCTATTTAATTGTGAGAAAATATTTACTTTTTTGATAATGATTTTTGCACTGAAAGAACTTTCTTATCTGGCATATTTAAAATAAAAATTTGTAACAAGAATTTTGTGTATAATAACAGTCTATTAGTATTATAAAGTCAATAATAGAAAATGTTTGTGTTATAAGGTTCCATTGGCAAAAACAAGCAATTAATTATAAGTTTTAACTTAAAGATGGCTGCTCGCAGAGATAAGAAATTGTTTTTGCAAAGTGTTTTAAATGCAATTAATAAAGACTTTATTCAGAATATTTCATTCAACAGTTGTGATTCAAATGATGAAATTTACCATATTGATAACAATAAATCAAAAGAGCAAAGTTTTACTTTGCTCTTTTGATTTATATATATATATATATATATATATATAATTTATATATATATATATATATATATATATATATATATATATAATTATTCACCTGCCCAAGGCCCGAGGAGGCTACTCTTTTTTTTTTTTTTTTTGTTGTTGTAGATCGTGGCACAACCCTCTCTCAACTCTTTAACTCCGAAACACGAACCTTGACAAGCAAGGTCGCTGCGCGGAGAAATTAAGTATATATATATATATATATATATATATATATATATATATATATATATATATATATATATATATATATACATATATATATATATATATATATATATACATATATATATATATATATATACATATATATATATATATATATATATATATATATATATATATATATATATATATATATATATATATACATATATATATATATATATATATACTATATATATATATATATATATATATATATATATATATATATATATATATATATATATATATATATATATATATATATATATATATATATATATATATATATATATATATATATATATATATATATATATATATACAACCCTCGGAATTAGGAAAAATGAGGTCAGCAATAATTTGCCGAACTCAAACACTTTTAGGTCAACATTGCAGAATGCTGACCCTAATTCCAAGGTTTATATATATATATATATATATATATATATATATATATATATATATATATATATATATATATATATATATATATATATATATATATATAACCTTCGGAATTAGGAAAAATGGGTCGGCAATAATTTGCGGAACTCAAACACTTTTAAGTCGGCATTGCCGACCTAAAAGTGTTTGAGTTCGGCAAATTATATATATATATATATATATATATATATATATATATATATATATATATATATATATATATATATATATATATATATATATATATATATATATATATATATATAATTATTCACCTGCCCAAGGCCCGAGGAGGCTACTCTTTTTTTTTTTTTTTTTGTTGTTGTAGATCGTGGCACAACCCTCTCTCAACTCTTTAACTCCGAAACACGAACCTTGACAAGCAAGGTCGCTGCGCGGAGAAATTAAGTATATATATATATATATATATATATATATATATATATATATATATATATATATATATATATATATATATATATATATATATATATATACATATATATATATATATATATACATATATATATATATATATATATATATATATATATATATATACATATATATATATATATATACATACATATATATATATATATATATATATATATATATATATATATATATATATATATATATATATATATATATATATATATATATATATACAACCCTCGGAATTAGGAAAAATGAGGTCAGCAATAATTTGCCGAACTCAAACACTTTTAGGTCAACATTGCAGAATGCTGACCCTAATTCCAAGGTTTATATATATATATATATATATATATATATATATATATATATATATATATATATATATATATATATATATATATATATATATATATATATATATATATATATATATATATATATATATATATATAACCTTCGGAATTAGGAAAAATGGGTCGGCAATAATTTGCGGAACTCAAACACTTTTAAGTCGGCATTGCCGACCTAAAAGTGTTTGAGTTCGGCAAATTATATATATATATATATATATATATATATATATATATATATATATATATATATATATATATATATATATATATATATATATATATATATATATATATATATATATATATATAGTACATTAAGTAGTACTTATTACATTTATGATTAAATTGCCAAAAAAAAGATTCTGCTGCTAGAGACTCCTAAAATCTTTATTTTTATTATTAGGAATTAGGCTTTAGGTTAATGATGTAGTTTGGCAAAAAATAAACTATTAAGTAAAAAGACTAACCTATTTTTCTGCAACCAGCAGGAAAATGATCATCTACTGGATTTTTTATTACCTATAAAATAAAATTTCAAAAAGAGCTATGAAAACTAAACAAAATAATTTTATCAATCTATATTAATTTATAAATATATATAGCAATTTTTCATTTATAGCATAATCTCATGAGAAAAGAGTACATAAAATACTGTTTGTATTATTATTGAATTATCATCAGCAGTAATACATAACATAGAACAACAACAAAAACAAAATAACAACTTACTTTCATTAATTTAACAGGACCATTTGCAGCATGTATACTTAATTTGTGTAACAACTGAACTGAACAAAAAAAAAAATTATATAAAAGAAACATAACTTGGTCAGAAAAACTTTTGAGTCAAAACAAAAAAATAACTTTTAAAGAATTTCCTAAAAGAAAAAGATCTTTTTTAATCTAAAACAAGAAGGCCACGTATACTGAATGTTAACAGGTAATTTAAATTGTAATTGAACTGCAGTTCTATTTCTATAGAAGATTTGGCTACACATTTTAATTCCTTATTGATTTACTGTTGCATATAACTTTTTTTTTCATCAAAGGCATTAAGTTTGTCATGATTAAGTTCACGAAAAACAAATTTAGATCCAAGAAAAAAGCTAAAAAATATTTAATAAATTTTATGCATATTAATTTAATTGTTTAAAAAAATCCATTTTTATAAAATTAAATTGTATAAAGTTAAAAATAAATAACTAAAAAAAATTGTTAAAAGTAAGTTAAATTATAAAAAAATAACTTTTTTTATTATTTAACCAACTCAGTGTAGTTAAGGCGATTTACAAAACATACGAAAACTTTTATTTTGAATTAGCATGATTTTGTCAACATGTCTAATCATTTTGTCAACATGTCTAATCAAGATCTTTAAATGCTATAATTTTTTTGCTCAAAGTTTTTATAATATTTAAAGAAACTTTCTTTTTTTATATATAATTTTATTTTTATATATAATTGTATTTATAATTTTATTTAAATTTATATATAATTTATATATAATCAATTGCGCTCATCGGCATTAATATGAATTTAGTTAAAATCTTTTGAAATTTTTTTTGAAATTAACTACTGATCCTAGTTCTAATCGGTTCTGACGTATATAAACTATATATAGTTGTCAAAACACAATATTTCTATCAATTTTCACAAAAAATACTGGAATTCCAACCAAGAAAGAGCTTATAATTATAAAAAATTGCCAATAAACGATCAGAACAGATCATATTGTTAAACTATAATGTTTATTTCACCTAAAAAACTTGTTGATATAAAATCTTATTTAAATTTGGACGAACGATTGTGATTTTAAGATGATTAAAAAAAAAAAAAAAAGAATCATTGGTCTGGATTTTTTCGCCACAAACATTTATATTTTATGATATTGCAAAATTCATCATATTAAGTTTTTTCGTCTTTTCATAATTCACAGACCAGACCATTTAACGGAAAAATGTCGCAGTCAACAAAATACAGACGCTCTATTATTTTAAAAGTGCCTTAACTACACCAAGAAAGATAATTAAAAGTGAAATATATTTTTCTAAAAGAAAAAGTCAAAAAGATATCACTAATCAAAAACATTTTATTTTTAACATGGGTTAAGCAATTCGAAACTTATTTTTTAACATAGACGATCAGAAACTTTTCTTTTTTAACATTGGGTAAACAATCTATTAAATAGCTATAGTTGCTTTTTCAAAAAAATTTTATTATATTTTAATTACTTAATGAAATGGTTTTAAATTTAGTATATTATTTTATATTCTTTTTTTATCAACTTTAGAACAAAAATTAAACATAATACCTCAATATTCAATCAATTTTTAATTACAGTAGTTACTCTTAAAAAAACAATGCAATTGGTTAAAAAAACAATGAAATACAATTGGTTTTTAAGCACAACTATTTTATCAAATACAAACTTTAAACAAGTTTACAAACTGTAAATGAGATTGAATATGCATTAGGGAGAAAAATTCTATATAATACAGAGATAGACACAGTGTGTTAAACTTTTAAGACTTCCTATAACCATTGTATTTTCTGGCACGAAAACATTATATTTTCAACTTTTTTAAGTTTATTTTATATAGATTTTCTATTTCCTATAGTATTTGTTTCCTTTCTTCAAGTATTGTTGTTTTATTATTTGTAGTTTCTTAAAGCTTTATTTTGCTGCAAATTCTTAAAATACTATATAAAAACATGGTCAAGTTGTCTTAAAAAGTTGTCTTAAATTTTTTCGACGTGGATAAACAAGGTATGCAACCACGAGCTTTCTGGGAAGGCTTGTTAACGATTTTAAAATTTTCACAAAAAATATCTCATTAATTTCCAATCACATAGCTCTTTTTGCCAACTATGTTTCATTGTATAGCAATTTAGTTGCAGATTTTGTTTTTAGATTTTGTCTATTTGTTTATCCGTGCAACAACCTTGTTCATCAAGGTTTGTGTTTCAGAGTTTAAGAATTGAGTGAAGGTTGTAACCAAAATAACATAGCCTCCATGACTGTAGTGATCTTCTGGACCATGGGGAGGTGAATAACAATTTATAAAAAAAAGATATAGTGATGCTTTGTTTTATGAAGCACAAATTGGTGGAAAACTTATTATGAAAATTTGCTTTTTCTTCCACCATTGAAACAAATTGTAGTTCAATTGAAACAAATTGTAGATTGTAAAAATTCATAAAATCATAAAAAACAATTTTATATGTATAAAAAAAACAAAAAAAAAAACTGGTTGCTGAACTTTTTTTTAATTTAATTATATTATTTTCTTCAAGTAATTCCGGAAAGACTCTTTTGTTTGACATCCATTAAGTGTTTGAAACTAAAGAAATTTGGCACCATTTTTGGCACAAGAATAAGAGACATCTTCCATCTGATTAAATGAAGTTTTTAATATGAATTGAGATTGGAACATTTGTTGTCCATATCTAAGTCAAAACATCTATCGTCTATGTTTAATTCGAAACATCTATTGCCTATCGGCAGAAAAGACAGTAGGTAACAGTGATATTTTCTGTTATAACAGAAAATTGAATAGTGGTAATTTAGGTAACAAATTGTTACTTTTAAACATCCCTATTTTAACCACTGCTTTTATCAACCACTTCTGTCTTATTGGATGAACAAGTTTGCACAACTTATGAACCAATCAACTATTTACTATTTCTTGCCCCGTCATTACAGACCCGACTCCTATTTTTTACTTGTCACTTTTTTTTATCTTTGAGATGTCTTTTCAAAGTAGTCTCAAGTAATTAGTATAAGGATTTTATTGATGCACAATAAACTGATAAACTACTTTTTCTAATATCTAATAAAGCTACTTTTATAGTCTTAATAGGATATTTTTTATAACTTGTTTAACTTTATTAGTTTTAATAGTTAACTATATCAATTTGTTGTGGTTGTAAAATATGAAGCGAATAATAAGCTTTAAAATTCTTTAAAAATTCATAAAATAGAAACAACAAGTAAAATACCGAAAATAAAACTTTTTTTTCTGCTATTGAAAATAAAAATTTGAAAATAATAGGAGACTTTCAAAAGCATTTACTTATGCAGCCCTTAGCAATAGAGTCGGCATTCATCAATACCAACCTAAAAGCATCTGAGGTCAGCAAAAAATTGTCGACATAGTTTCTATGTTTTATGGTAACCCCTTTGTGTCAAATTGTTTTTTGCCAACTCTTAACAAATTGAAGTTGACATTTTATTGCCAACCTCATTTTTCCTAATTCCGAGAGTTGCTTAAGTCTATTTAAACTTGAGTAACCCTCGGAAATGCATTCATGTAAAATAAAATTATGGAAATGAAAAAAAAAAAAAAAAAAAAAGGGAGAATATATACTTTCCTATTTTCCAATTCAATTGGAAAGAGTTAAATGATAAAAAGTTTTATCTGGCCATTTAATTGATCAATTACCCTATTTTCTTAAGTTAATTTTTCTTGTCATTCTTAGAATGTTATTATTTTCTCATACGCTTCTAGCTTTTATTTTAACAAATCCACTTATTTTATTTGATCTCTAAAAATTCTAAAAATAAAATTTAAATCACATTTAAAATTTTACTTGATTATAAATTGCATATGCATGATTAATAATTGAAAAAAAAGATCAAAAAATGGAATAATCTCCTCCATATTAGTGAAGAGGTAAATTTATACTACAAAAATTTAAAATTTTTTTATTTAATTTATTATGTATTTTGATTTTATAGTTTATATATAAATATTAGTTGTCTAGTTAATAAAATAATATAGTTAATAAAAATAAGTTACCCATTAATCCAGAAAATCGATTAAAAGTTCTTGGGATTCTTGTCTGCGGGTTAATTTCTATAAGAACATTTTTCTCTGTATGTATATAAACCTGCAAAAGTCCAGCACGATTTAAAGGACTATCCATTAGCATTAGTAAACACTGATGGGTGATGTCGGGCCGAGAATTTGCAGGGTCACGTCCATGCTTTTTTATTATATTTTTATGATCATCGCAATTCATTAACTCAAAGTTCTTTCCACTCTATAATATTTGAATATATATATATATATATATATATATATATATATATATATATATATATATATATATATATATATATATATATATATATATATATATATATGTTGTACAACAACCACATGTTTTTGAAGCAGAAAAATACCCACATGCCAAAAACGTTTTATTAGAATTGCAATATTTTAATCAGATATATATTTTAAATAAAAAACAGTTTAATCAAAGAAGCAGCTATTTTAACAACAGTTGTTATATGAGAAAGCTTTCTCATATAATAACTTCTTTATTTTCATCTTTATTTTTTCATCTTTATTTTTTTTTAAAGGTTTAAAAGATTTTTTAAATGTACAATTTTAAGCCTCAACCATCTGCATTTTGTAACAAATTTAGGTTAGTTTGTAAACTAGTAAACTGACTTTTAAAACAAGTTGTAATCTTGGTAAATACTTTATATGTAGCTTTTAATTCATCAATGATTTGATAATCATAATGATATCCTTGAAACCTCTAAAACTAATTCATTGGAGTGTAATAGTTCTTATAAATCACTTTTTGTTTTTAAAACATTAAATAATATAGCTGTGTCATTAATAGTAGCAGCAAAAGGTTCATAAACATCAATAATGAAAAAATTTACAGTGCATACTACAAAAGGCTTAACTAAATGTTTGTTTTTTTCCCAATGTACAGGTTTAATTGTAAAAATTATTTGAACTTTTATCACAAAATAAATAAGTACCATCGCATAATTTAATACCATCGCATTAATTGCTATATGTTCGTCTTTTAAGTCAAACAAATCTTTGACCATATCAGTGTTATTTAATCGTCAATCTTTCATGATGGTGATTTTGCTCCTAAATCTTTGCCAACAAAATTAGCACTAAGCGTAAATCTTGTCTGATAACAATAATTTGAAACTTTCAACCGACATAACAAACCAAAATAAAAAGCAATTGAATTTTGATAAAGAACAGTCTTTAACCAAATAAAAAACTGCAAGAGGTTGTTCTTTCAAATGTTTTTTTGAACATTTTTTAATGTCAGGTCAGGTTTATTCTGCTACTGGTAACATGTAACCCAGTACAATCTGCTTCATGTCCTGCTGCCTTGTAGGATACAAACTCTGACATAAAACACCCCCTGCCTTGGGGCTCTTGTCTCGATAAAAATACTCATCTTGGGCAGATGTTAAATGCATCTGGCTGCTATCTTGTAGAAGGCCTCCTAGGCAAAGACTTAAGGGGTAAACAGATTTTATCTGTTGACCAGCCTTGCACCTCTTCTTCATCTATTAGGCTGGCACAGATGATTTTTAATACATTGTTTCCAGTTTAGGATGTTGAATGCTGGATCTTCTTGACTCGATGCATGGGTTTTGCTTGTGTCTCTGTTTTTATTATTAGGCCAGCTAGTAGTCAGGTTTCCCTAATTCTGTGGTAGCTCTCAGAGAGGCTGATTCCATCAACAGCTGAAAAATATTCAAGTACTAACAGTGCCATAATGCGCATGGATGGTGTCCCTGTTTGTACTTTTGGTGTGCATTGCCAAGGCCACATTGAAGCCCTTTGTTACGGCTAGGGTTTATTAATAGTAATGAGGCAAGTGCTTGGGCTATAAAACAGTGTACTTAGTACTATCTATTTTTTTCAAGTCAAGTTCTTTAACAAATTTAAAAAAGAATAAAGTAACAAAAACTATAAAACACAAATAAACCACAGTCATCGCTAAACCTATCATTCACTAATACTCGTGGTCTTTGAAGTAACTTTTCTTCTGTTGAGTTTTATTTTAGAACTAATTTTCTCAACTTTAATTGATTTTTTCTAAATAGTTACCAAATTTCATTGTAAAAAATTGGTATTGCAAACACCCCACTTTTACTCACAAAATAGGTATATAATCGTATGCTTTTTTTTTTTGTTATCATTTAAAATGTCTATTCAAATAAAAATATCTAATAAAAAGTCTAGTCACATGCCCCTTTTAAATGCGAACACATGATAATGTGAAACTATTATCACTAAAATGCCATTGACCTAATTTTTGCACTTTTTAATGATAAATAATAATGTAATGTTTAAACAGTTTAAAATTTTTTACACACATACCTAAAGACAGCAGAACATAAAAACTTCATTTTCGTGTTTTCTTTTTTAAACTTAATAAACCTAATAATCATTAGTATTAATTAATATAATTAGATTCTAACTGTATTAATTATTACTAATGACTTATAAAGTTATATCAAGTTTAGAAACATTTTATAAAGTTTTACTTCTAATATAGAAGTAAAAAAATATTCAATTTTCTAAATTAAATGTTTTTTTACTGTTTGGCTCATTTTAAAAATGTTTTTTAATTTTAGCAAACATAAAGTATTATTTTTAATATGTAATTATTTTCAGTACAAACTTTATATGACTCAAAAGGAATCAATTGCTGTGAATCAAATCAATTGCTGTGAACCAAATCAATTGCTGTAAATTGTTTGAACCAAATTAAAAACTCTGAAAAAAGAGAAACTTTACAGAATATTACCTTTACTGTTTCTAATGAGGCGTTTTCTAAAACAACAATAAGTCGTTTTCCTGAATCATTTTGCTTAAGAACCTTTGGAATTTTTGAAGGAGTCGGACCTTCGTCGTCACTGCTCGCGTGGGCCATATTTTTAATTAAATTGGAAACAAACAAAAAGCTTCGCTGAAAAATACTTTCGCAGTTATTTACATATTTTGGAAATTTGGAACGTTTAGGACGTCCATAAATTACGTCTGCAATTTTCGACAATATCGACCCTCGGCCTCCTTCCTATTAACAAATTATTAGGGATGTGCCGGATTGGAAATTTTGGATTTGCCGGAGTTGTTAAAATATATATATATATATATATATATATATATATATATATATATATATATATATATATATATATATATATATATATATATATATATATATATATATATATATATATATATATATATATATATATATATATATATATATATATATATATATATATATATATAGATTATAGTTTCATTTAAATCTAATATTTTGTTTTTTATTTGTTTCTTATAATTTTATTTATTGAAAGTTTTAACCTGCGTAATATTTATATTTAGAATTATTACTTTGTTTTATATTTTTACATTTAGGTTAAAATTAAAATATTTACTGTATTAGACATCCTATACTTTTTAACTATTTGAAAGTTAAGAAACATTAAAACTGAGACTATTCTCAGAGACGGGTAACATTTTTAATGAAAAAAGAGTTTGTTTGTTGCTAAAATGGGGATAGGAACTCTATTTGCAACATTTAGAAATCCTTACATAAGTGATAATTACAAATAAAATTAGGCAAAGCTACAGTTCAGTGGTCTAAAATAATTTTATTTTTTCGCTTGTTGGGCTTTCCTGTGTAGACTAGCTCTAATAGGTAACTTTTTAATATAAACATTAAGAATTTTTTTTATAAGAATTATTACTTTAGCACATTCATCGACTATCTTATAGCCTGGTGCAAAAATGAAGTACTGCTACACCAATTATCTTATAGCCTACCTTTACAAAAGAGTCTTGCTGCATCGATAATCATATAGCTTGCTACTTAAAAGAAGTACTGCTACATCAACTAAGGGTTTCGCATGGGGCAGCAATCTTTTTTCGTTTATTATTTCAGTTAAAACTCCTAATGCCTAAAAAGCCTCCACGCACCAAGCGAAAAAATAAAGTTATTTTCGACCGCTTAACTGCAGCTTTATTTAAAACTACATTGTGTTTGTTAAGAATTTTGTATTTTTTACCGAGGTTTACATATAGTTCTTCAATTATCCAGTACGACAATGATTTTTTGATTTAATTTACACAGTCTGACACAAATCTTAAAAAAATAAATAAATAAATTCCAGCATTCCGGCCATAAAAATTGTAATTACGGCCGAACCGTATTGATTTTTAAACCACAAATTTCAGGCAGAATTCCGGCTGGAACGGAATTCCGGAATTCCGGCTGAAACTTGTGGTTTAAAATCGCTATAAATTATCAAGTTTTTCTGCCCCCACATTTTTACCCCCTTCCCTCTAAAATTGTTTTTATTGTTTTAAATACGATAATTTAATTAATTCAAGTCTTATCATCCAGCCCCGTTGTATCATTTACATTATTGTTATATTAAACAAGTAATAAGCTATCATATTAAAAAAATATTACAATTTCTGTAAAATAATGTTAAATACTTTTAAATAAAAAGTATTTAACATTATATAAAGAAAATACAATATCAAATCTGAATACAATAAAACTTAAAATTGAAGAAAAACTTATTAAATAAAAAATTTAAAGATAAGTAATGATGTAAAGGATGATATCGTTTTTTAACAAAGGGAAAAAATGAAAAATAAAAGAGAATAAAAAATTAAATAGTATTCGAGATACGTCATTATCAAGTAATTATTTGAGACACGTCATTATCAAGTAATTATTTGAGATACGTCATTATCAAGTAATTATTTGAGATACGTCATTATCAAGTGGTTATTTGAGATACGTCATTATCAAGTAATTATTTGAGATACGTCATTATCAAGTAATTATTTGAGATACGTCATTATCAAGTAATTGTTTTTTTAAGACTTTTAAAAGTTTGAATTGAGATTTGCAAAAACCTGATTTAAAAACCTCTGATAGTGCAAGCCTGTTGCAAATGGACCACATTCTAGTATTCTGGAAGAACTTTTTTTAGACCACCGTACAGTGGGCCGGAATTTACTTGACAAAACAAATAAATCGTTATATAAAAAAAGTTTAAGTATTATTTTTGTACTGTTTACTAATTTAAAACTAAGATAAGAATTGAGGTTTTAATGTTGACATTAGTTTTAGTTTTGGATTGCTATGATTACCTAGATTGCTTAGCAACCAACATATTTTATTAACTATAATAAATTAAAACTGGACAAAAGTAATAACTTTATCGCTTATAATTACTGTTGTAATTACCACATTGAGTATTTTTATACTAAAATGTAGTGGTACAATTTCTTATTTGGTTGATAGTGACACCTAAAAAGTCTAGCGACAGTTTATTTTGCATAGTTACTAGCTTAGGTTTCTTAAAACATCAAAGTTAGTCTAATAATAATGTGTCAGTCTGATTGAGAATTGTTTTATGCATATAAAAAATTAAACACATACCAAATTACTAATTTTAGGTGTGTTTATGAAACTGCAACATAATCCATATAAAAAAGGTGGTTATCAGGTAAAAAAATTATTTTTCGATTGCCAACTTAATCATATACCAAAATTAGTTTAAAAGAAATATAATCATTAATATAATCAAAAATGCTCAAAAAAAATTAGTTTCCTTTTCTTTTCTTTTTTTAAAATGCAAAAAAATCAATGAAAAAAGAAACAACATTTTCTCAGCCTCCTTATGACATTCTAAACTAAAACTTATAACATTGATAGATTATAGTGTAATAAACAATAGCTTAGCTAGAGAAACTAAATATAATAGTTATTTTTAAAATGGCACCTTTTTCAGATTTAAAGGAAATAATTGATACAAAAACGTAGAGTAAAATATCAATATATTGAAATGGAAACAAGTTTAAGATTAGCTCTAGTGAGATACTACAGCTCTATCTATAAAGAAACAATCCTGAAAATTTGAACTCATTTGCATATCTCGAAAAAAGATATGAATGATTCGCTTTTTGCAGTCAGGCAAAAAAATACAATAGAGAAATCAAGCTACAAAGTTTAAAAACAATTTATTTATTAAAAAATTTCCTGAAATATAAGAGTCTACTCCCTCTTTTTCTTTCTCCTTATCAATATAACCATTCTTGATACATCTCCTTTTCTTTCTAGACATTTTTTCCTTTGGAGTTGAATTTTTAATCGTGTTTTTTACTCTTGATACGTCCTTCTTCCACGATCCTTGGATTATAAAACATCCCGGCTAGAGTTGCAAATAATCAAAAATTCTTGTGAAACCTCTCAAACCATCTTGTAATTTATTGCAGCTGAAGCAACACCAAAATCTAGTACCTTTTTAGTAACAAAAATGTTTTTTGGACACTTTTTCCAAATTATCTGGTTGAAAGCTTCATTTGGATTTTGTGTTGCGTCATCCAGGCATCTTGATAAAAAATCATCTGACCGTAGTGCCAAGAATATGTCTTTAAGAATACTTTTAATAGCAAGAGGCAAATTAACTGATGGTTTATAATTTTGGTCATTCTGCCAATACTTGCTTCAGCTTCCCTTTGTACGCATACAAAATTGATGTCTCTCTTTGCTGTTGCTTATATTTGAGCAATGTCATAATACAGCCAAAACAGATTTTTTTATGTTGTACAAGGCTATATTACGGTCTCCACTCCATGCTTTTAAGGTATTTTGCCTAATGCTCATGCCATAAAAGTTTTGCGTTTTAGTAATGATCTTATCTGTCAACCTTTCTTTCCCTGATATAATTTTCCCATCTTCTAACTTTTTACCTTTTAAGTCATATCGCATTTGATGTAACCGGGTGCCTAGACGTTTTTGGACATGACCGACGCACTCTATCTTTACTGGGACAAGATCATCTCTATATGGCTTTGCCTTTACAATATTTGTATAGGATTCAGTATCTCCATCTCCTATATAATGAGAATAGCGTACATTGAACTTTGCGAATGATTCCGTAAAAAATGATAAAGCAACTGATTTACATTTACAAGTTCACTTTTAATACAGAATTGTATTGAAAATCCCTTTGCTTTTTTATCGAGATATTCTAGAGCAATATCCTTTGCATCCACCACAGGATCCAATGCTACAAATTAAATCTTTAAACATTGGGAAATAGAAAAAAAAGCGTTGTCGTGTTTTATTAAAGGTTGATCAGTTTTATCTATGGAAATGTTCAACTTTGTTGAAATAGCACATGGCAATATATTCATTCCATCATTGTTTGTATCTTTTGCAGGCTGTTGCAAAAATAATATATCTATTAGCTTGAAAAGCTTGTTTAACTTTGCTATGTTTAAAACTTTTATTCTTTGCTTTTTTACTCTTACCAACTAAAACAATTTTTTTACATTTTTTAATTAATAAACCCATATCATGTTATATATGGTTGAAAAGCCAATTAAATTTTACACAAAGTTGGCTAATAAACTATAAAACACATTTTTTTACAAAAATTGCTGTTTTTACCTGATAACCACCTTAAGGTGAAATCAGGTTAAATCAAAGTAAGAAACAAAGTTTTAAACTAGTCTAATGATAATGTGTCAGTCTGATTGAGAATTGTTTTATGCATAAAAAAAATTAAACACATACCAAATTACTAATTTTAGGTGTTTTTATGAAACTACAACATAATCCATATAAAAAAAAAAATCCTAAAGCTTAAACCATTTTATGTATATAATAATATAAAAGCTTTTGTTTAAAATTATTTTTTAAACTAAATCACATATATTCTGATTGTAAAATAGCTTTAGCTTTTTTTTCTTTACCATCTTGGCGCAAACTACAACCTAGTGCAAACAATAGTTCTAAAGATAAAAAAAGATGCAACTAATGGCGCCTATCTTTCTTTCTTTATTTTACTAGAAGTATCATTATTCCCCTGGGGTCTGGGGCCAAATACTACAGTTGGATAAGAGTTATCTTTATTAATAAAAGTCGTTTTCTTATAATTAATTAATTCTAACGATATTTTCTAAAATCTCTATGAAAATACGCTTCTTTTGAGACCCAGGTTGACATACTTTTGAATAACTTTTTTTGTGTGACCATAATAGGAATTTTACCCCAAATACTAAATATTTAAACCCAAATATCTTTATAACTTGACATGAAGGTGAAAAATGAGCTCCGTAATTGAAATCAAAATGAGAAATATTATGCCAAAAAAAATTTTGTTTGCTTGAAAAAAAATTTTTATTGTTCAACTGTGTTTGATAACACAGTTATCAAACACAGTTCAACAATAAAAAGTTCTAGTAATTTGATTATTCTAAATAAATTTTTTTGAGAAATATTTTGCATTTATACAAAAAAAGGAAAGTTCTTACTCTTTTGGAGTTTTTTTAGCCCTCGCGTATTTTTTTTTTTTTTTTTGACAACTGTTTTAAACCATATTTTAATCATTATGAAATCACAATACAATTTCGAATTGTTTGAGATATAAGTTGAGATATAAAAATTTTTCTCACTTATACAGAGCTCCGTCGTTTTTTAATAATGGCAAGAAATTTTCCAACTATGAATTCATTTATTTTACTATGCTTCAAACCAATAAATGTTTTAAACTATTGCGGTCTTTTTTGAATAATCTGATTTTGAAAAAGTGTTTATCATTATTTTTTACACAACCAAGTTAATGTTGCAAATTTAGTAAACGTAAAATTTTGTATGATCTTTTTACAAACAAAGAAAAATGAGATTTTACTTTCTTTTTGTGCTAAGATATTAGAAAAATGAACTGATTATTTTCTTATATAAACTCTAATCATTGAGACAACACGTTATGGTAGGAGGTTTTTAAATTGATGGTTTATTTTTCTTATTAAATTGCTTTTGAAATAAAAAAACTTGCACCAAATGTAATTTTCTTTTCCAATCTTTCACATTCTTAGTTGTTTTTAAAAAGCAAATCAAAAAATAAAAACATTGAAGTTAAAAAAACTATTTTTTGATTGGATGGCCATATTAGACGACTTGGTCACAAGCTAGCTTTGGTTCATATAAACATTTTACTAAAATAATTTTTAATTTACTAAAAAAGGCTTAAGTAAAAAATACGTCAGGATAGAATTAATATAATTAAATTCTAATAAAATATATTAGAATAGATTCTAATCTTTAATTTAAAGATAAATACGCATTTATTTAAATCAACTTTATCAGGATTTTATGTCGTTCACCGTCAGACTCGTCATTTATTCGTCTTTAAAATAATTTTCGTCGTAAAAATCTTCTAACTGTCCTATTTTTGCATTGCTTTCTTCTTTTCTTATTTGAATAATCAAATAGATTGAGAAAAAAATACATAATACTTCTAAAATTATTATCCAAACACCAAATCCACCAATTATATGTAAGTTTTCTATTAAGTATTTCCGAATGAAGTAATGACAACCGTTCGAATAAATATAGCTTTGATTTTCGGAAATATTTTTGTTACATAACTTCTCATAAGGCATCAAGCAACAACTTTTTGGGACAGTGTTGTTATGAAGATAACCCCAGTTTGTTTTTAGCCAATCTTTGTAAGTGTCACTTCCACAACAGCCGAAACTCTTTTGAAGCGAATCGATAGACTGTGTAAGGCTCTCAAAATTTGGTTCGGCGTATTTGTTTAAAGCGTTGTAAAAACTACTACTTAGTTGTTTTTCAATGTGATCTTTATATATGTTTGTTATTACTAACACAGCTAATTGGGCGGCTAAAGTTATAAGTAATAAAACTGTGTAAGATACAATTATACACAAGTTTGTTCCACGTAAACCACAGAAACCAATTGTTGAAGATAGACACGTTACTATTCCGACTACAATTAGAAATAGTTCTCCATTGAGGTACACACTCAATCCAGTTAAATGAACGTACTCAACAACTCCTAATTTGCGATTAATGTGTAGCCAAATACCAAACGATAACACAGTTCCGCCTACAATGAAGTAAAATGCGTTAAAAATGAAAAAAGCAAATTGAATGCATTTGTACGCACATTCACCGACAATTGTAACAACGTTATTAGAATTAGTGGCTGATTGCAATGGTGCTCCAAATTCACTGTAACTATCAGACATAACAGACGAAAACAGAGGTATATAACCTGTTTAAATGTGGCTACTTTTTTTTGGTTCTTTACTGCATGAACTGGTGAAAAATTGATAGTCAAAGTCTAAATAAAAAATAATTAAAAATGTTTAAAAAGTCGGAAATTATATTTAAACAATATAAATATTAATTTTAGAGCATTCAGTTTAATTTTGGATAAAAGAGAAAGTATAAAGTATAGAGGCCTATTTTTTTTATCATTATACAACATTTAAATCTTGTTTTTATAATTATTATTGTTTTTATTATGTTTTTTATAAATAGCTAAAAAATCGAGATTAAAATTATTTTATACTATCTCCGCCTTTTAAAAAGACCTCAGAAAAAGTAGAGGAGATCGGGGCTAGTTGTCTCTTTTTTTACTTATTAAGCTCTGCTGCCCTAACGATACATATTTTTATAAATACTAAAGTATAGTCTTGAAGAGGATCAGTTTAGGTAACACTTTCAAATTTAAAACATGGAATAGGCATTTAAAAAGTTAGCCCCGTTAAGGAGTGATAATTGTTTTGTGAGTTTGATGATTTAAAAAAATAGTTATAACAATATAAAAGTTTAGAAGATCATTAAATCTTCTGAATCTAAATTCTAACATTATTTTTACATTTATTTTTAAAAAAATTGTTAAAATAAAATTAAGTACTGACCTAAAACGTATAAACTACACAACATCAGCACCTCTTCTGAGACATGCAAGTTTACAGCAACAATATATTCGAATGGTTGCTGATGTATCTTCTTTACAATTTGAAAACTAAATTACCGTTCAGATATCGTAATTATTTTAATTGGATGTTGTTTCACGAGGGCGATATATTTTTATTTTTTCACTTTATTGTTAATTATTTAATGGAAGAAGTCAATCAATACAAATACATAAGACAATTATCTTTAAAAAACAGTTAGAAAAAACCACAATAAATGAAAAATACATCAAAAGCATATCTTTTAATTTAAAATGACATTCTATTAAAAAAACAAAAACAACAACAAAACAGAAAATAACATAAAAACAAACTTCTAAAGTTGCATGTGCAAAATGTGCCTTTTTGATCCGATTTCAGCATTGATTTAATCAAGCGTGCAAATTATCAAAAATAGCTATTATTAAAATTAACATGGCTGCAACAATTAATTAACTAATTTAATTTATTAATATTTAAATAAATATATTGTTATAAATATACACACAGTTGGTATATTAATCTTAAAAAGAATGTATGAGCGACTTAACGATGAAAACACAAACCGACGCGAAGAAAGTCATCATAAAAAGAAGCCGTAAGAAATTTATATTTAAAAAAATCTATTTGTAGTTAAAAAATGAAATGCTATTAAGCATCTTCATACATTAATGTTTGAAATCACTTTTTCATTTGTTCGTTGTCGTCACAAAAATATTTTTATTCATCGCAATTTTTTACTTATATAACTATTTTAGTACCCCCTTTAAGGGGTACCACAGAAAAAAAATTTAAAATAAAGATTCTTTGAAAATGTCGGTTTTTATTATAATGTTATATATAGTCATAGTTTTTCCAATGAAAATTAATTTTAAATATTCCTTAATTATCCATTAGGGTGGAAATAAACTCACAAATAAGGGGGTAGGACTAGTCCTCAAAAGATTTTTTTGATTCATCGTGATTTTTTTCTTATATGATTATTTTAGTACCCCCTTAACTTACTTTAATTAGTATTGATTTTTTAAAAGACCTTAAAGTAATATAAAAATCTATACAAATTCAGTTTAATAATATGGGATAACAAAGTTAATATTAACATGTTCTGGGATAACTATCAAAAAAGAACAATTTAGAAACAACAAAAATATTATTAATTATAAACTATACATCTCAAATATAGATAAATAATCTAAAACAAAAAATTTACTTCCAAAAAAGCATAAATTGGACGTCAAAAGAAATTATACTACAACTGGATCAGCCGTCACTTAAATGCAATGAAAAATACTTTTAAACAAAATGTGTTTAAAATCTTATTGTTACAATTATTACTTGGTTGTTTCACCAACCGTGGTTGTCTGTACTTAAAAATATTTTAACAAATGAACTTGTTTTCAATCATTAAATAACCGTTTAAAATATAAAAAACATTTTTTAAGTTATGGGAATATTTTGATTAACATATTTTATGTCTTTATAAAAAGTGAACTAGGGCATTCTAAAAGTAAGTACGCAGTAAAATCACTGATATAAGACTCCTTTCCCCTTGTACGCACTTGATGCTTTTAACAACCTGTCCCCTCTGTATACGTACACATTATTTTTTTTACAAAATCCCAACCTAAAGTTTTTCAAAACAAAAAACTTTCAGTTAATATAATATTTCTTTATTAAAATTATAACTCTGGTTTTTAAACTCATGAAATTCAATGCTTTTGTTAAAAAAAAAAAAAAATCAAGTTTTAGGAGAGAAAAAGAACGAAAGAAAATCAAACTGCGTACGTACTTGCTATCTTTAATACCAATCAGCAGAGACGTTTCTATTTTGTGTTATTATCCCCCCCCTCCTCCCCTCAAAGAAGGCGATTTTCAAGTTATAGTTAGTTTTTTGAGGAATACAGTCGGCTAGTCTGGTTGATTGTTTTTTGAGGAAATTAGACTCCTTCCCCTTGTACACATTCATACGTTTTTAGGTAACCGTCTCCCCCCATACCTATTTTATGGAAAAGCCAAAGCTGCTACTAAATGACGAGATGTCAATAACAGTTCTATTTTCAGTTGCTTCCACTGTGTAAAATGAAAAAAAGCTGCTTCGATAGAACCAGGTAATCCAGAGTGGTTTAAAATGTAACAGAGCTGCAAATCTTTCAGATTTTGGTGGGGGAAGAGGCGGGGATTGTATAATTTCTCTCTCCCCTCCCCCACTTGGATCCGTCAGTGTTACTAGGTTCTATCTTATCACCCTATACTAGCTTGATAAGAACGAACATATTTACCTTTACTATAAGTAAATCTGGCTTTGATCCCTATTAGGGGTAACTAAATTTTAAATATCTTTTATTATGATTTTCAACTCATCTATTTTGAATAATAATATTTTAGGTAATTAATGTTATATCAATAATAAAAAATAAATAATAGGGCAAGAAAAAGTTGTCAATTTGAAATTAAAGTTGCAATTTCAAATTGGGATTTTTTCTTGCCCTTTTTATTATATACCCAAACAATCTTATTGAATAAGATTGTTTGAATAAATTTGAAATATCTGAAGGGAATATTTCATGATTTGTTTGATGCGATGTTGATTTATGCTTGATTCTGTTGATAATAGGGCCGTCCCGAGGGGAAAGGCGTAGTGGGGTGTCTGGCCTTCTACAAATTTTATTAGTCGGCAAATTGGACACTAAAGTCAGCAAAATTGGATTTATAGTTGGCAGTCAGCAAATGTCGGAAAACGACATGAAAACTGCAGAATTTTTTGCAGTAAGTCTTTATTTCTTGCCTCTTGAGCTTCTTCTAATACATGTCTTATGGAAAGAGTTTATTTATATAACTAACTATATCTATAAATCAATACTTTATGCACAGGTTGAATCATGCATGAAGGAATACATATAAATCCTGATATGCGGATGGCAATAGTAATACTTGAAAACAATGTTTTGGGTATATAGCGCGTATATCTTTTTAAATAGATAAATTACGATTATTTATTTAAACGCATTAAGCCTAGAATACTTTTTCGGGTTACATTATCAAGCTATATAAGTTTATTCTTTTTGTAATATTATTTTGCTGCTGTGATATTTTATTAATAGTTATATAATTTGTGTTTATAAATTAAACAATTTTTTTTTTTTTTTTTTTTTGCCGTTTCATATATTTACTATAAAGACATTACGTTTATAAAAATTGGCCGGAGCAAGAAGAAGACAATGGCAGTCTTATCACCGAGCCCCGTTTACAAATTGTCCGTGTTTATAAACAAATATAATTAAAATATACAAAAAAACGTTAAAGAGTACATAACTTTTGTCAAATAATAAAATGACATTTGTATTAAAAATTTAAAAATAAAGAAAGTTTTGTATACTAATACAAATATATTTGATACATATAAAAAAATATATTTAGTGCTGATGGAAGCGTTTTTTCTATTTTAAAATTACCTTTTAAAAAATATATTTAAAGTCTATTAAATTAAAATCTAATTGAAGTAAGATTCCTTCATTTCAATTGTTTTAGATTTTTCTTCATTTCATTCCTTCACTTCAATTGTTTTAGATTTTTCTAAAGAGTAGTGTTCTTTATTAAAGTTTTTAATAAAATTTTTTCATAAAAAGGTCCCCGATATTGAATTCGACAAGAACTTATTTTCAAATTAATTCTTGGAACAAAAAAGTTATCTTCTGAAAACATTGTTGGATACTTATGAGATATTTCGCTAAAATAAGATTGAAATATAAGTGGAGATATTCCATGTTTCATTTTAAACATGAAAAGTAATTTATAAATAGTTTATAAATAGTTAATAAATAAAATAGTTTATAAATAAACTTTATAGTTTATAAATATAGTTTATAGTTATAAAAATAGTTTATAGTTTATAAATAAATAAATAAACAGTTTATAAATAAAATGAATAAAATAAAAAATATGTTTATAAATAAAATAAATGTTTTTATAAATAAAATAAATTTATAAATAAAAATAATTTTTTTATTGCCTTTGCTCCATGTGTTCATTTGTGTTAAACGCAAAACAACCAATAAACGTGTTATCCATTTAAAAAGATATATTCGCCGTATACCCAAAATGCTGTTTTCAAGTCTTCCGCATATCAGGATATAGTCACTCTTTCCGCTATGCACGGTATTACGTCTCAATCTTTAAATTTAGATATTTATTTAATTTATTTTTAATTATTTTAATAATTATTTATTAATAATTATTTTAAATTATTAATTTAGATAAGTCTCAATCCTTAAATTTAGATTTTACATTATCTTCATAGGATACGAAACCAACCGGCGAAAATTTAAAGATAAGAACTATATCTTTTAGTCACTATAACATATAAGGCTGGGTGAATAAAAAAAAAGCAATTGTTTTCACTTAGTAATTGGACAGTTCTAGGTGAATAAAAACTTTTGAAGTTTTGCTAAAATTTTTATTTACGTAAAGTTAAGCAATTTACTCAGTAAGTGTTCATCTTTACGTAAATAAAAATCTCCTAAAAATTTGTTAAACTTTTGTTTGTGTAAAGCTGACCATTTACTAAGTAAAAGCATTTGCTTTTATTTGTTTACCCGGCCTACAGTCTTAGAATTTTTATTTAGCCAGTTTATTTTATATGCTGAAGATAGTGTTATCAAAAATAATGTAAAAAATGTAAAATCTGAATTTAATGTTTCGATCAATACCATAAAGTTTATCTATTTGTTCATATTGTGCAAAAGCATGCTTGAAGTGTTGTTATCATTGGTTCTTCTAGAAACACCATTTTTTGAAAAATGAACAAGTCCCATTTTGTTCATAAAGTCTAAATCTTCTTTGTTGTAGGTACCTTTTCTTTATAATTTTTAGATCTTGTTTGTCACTTTCCTGTTGTTTTTTTTATATGCAATGTGCAAAATTATCTCTAATAAAAATTATCCAAGCCATGAAGGATAAACCACATGCTTCTCTTTTTTAGAGAGTCATCACAGTGACATATTCAGTGTGTGAATCACACATGATGACATGTGTGATTCACACACTGAACAACATTGGATGAATTGTTGATCCAGATAATATAGTTTGAACCTTTACAAAAATAATTTTTACCTCAATAATGCACTTTACTTCAATTGGAGATTCACAAATGTCTAGTAAAATCATACCCAAGCCTTCTATCTTACTTTTTATGTACTGGTTTTCTTCAATCGCAGATTTTTTCTTGTATGGAACTCTTAAGGGTCTACAGAAGGTTGTGGATGATAACTTTCTTTAAATAAGCACCTTTTCATTACTATTTTCAAAATGCAGCCAAATATAATTAGACTAGAGAGATAATAACAATGCAGGTTCTGATAAAACTTGTCTTGTAACTGCTATGGTTAGTAACACTGTCAAAGACAGCCTTACATGTAAAAGTCATTTTATTATTGCTTCACCTTATGTTATCAAGTCCTTCATCCTAGATTTTGAAATTGCACAGATTCACACAATTTTTATAAGTTTTTCTCGGAGAACCAAAAAAAAAGGATAGTTGTATTTCTAGTAGTAATTAAAAAATTTTAACAGCATATTTTCCCTCTTTATATCTTTAAATGGACATAACATAGAAACATAAAACTATGCCAATTTTTCTTTTAAGTAAGTTATACTTCACCAAGTTGTTTTTTATAATAGTTGTGATAATTTAAACTGTTTATATTTTTTAGTTTAACAACAAAGCAATGGCTGCTTATTCTTCTCACATTTCTTACTGTTCTTGCAGCTGTTTCTGTTGCTGTTACAATAACCTTATACTGCTACAAGCACCCACGCCATTTTCCTGAAATTATAAAATCAGCATTAAATGCAGAATTGTACCAACACGGTGCTGTAGCAGCAGATGCAATAAGATGTTCAATTATAGGTATTAAATATTTAATTTTTTTAAATACTATATATATATATATATATATATATATATATATATATATATATATATATATCTATATCTATATCTATATCTATATATATATATATATATATATATATATATATATATATATATATATATATATATATATATATATATATCTATATATCTATATATATATATCTATATATATATATATATATATATATATATATATATATATATATATATATATATATATATATATATATATATATATATATATCTATATATCTATATATATATATATATATCTATATATATATATATCTATATATATATATATATATATATATATATATATATATATATATATATATATATATATATATATATATATATATATATATATATATATATATATATATATATATATATATATATATATATATATATATATATATATATATATATATATATATATATGAAATAAACCTGATTAAATTATTTTTAATCAGGTTTATTTCATGATTTAGCATATTTTGATAATGTTATTTTGATATGCTAATTTGATAATGCTAGATGGACTTTGATTATTTTGAAAAAGGTTAGTTTACAAAAAACTACATATGTATATATAAATATAAACTTTATTAAATTTATAAAAGGTTTGTTTTGTTTTAAAAAAACATTAAAATGGTTTTAAAGGAAAAGCTTCAATTTTCATGAATTATTGAAAAAAGTAATAGTATAAAATAATAGGAAGAAACAAAACACTATGGTAAAAGTTGTAGTTTCTCTTTTGCTATAAAAGAGAAATAAACTATTAAATTCAATTAAACGACGGCTAAAATAAATCATGGTTTTAATCGCATGTGAATCAAGTACACTAGAGTGTCCCAAAAAACAACATTTTTGAAAATAATCTGCTCTCACCCCCTAAATGTGTTCTATCTAATGCAAAAACACTAGGTTTAAATATTTTTTGAATAAAAAATATTTTAAGGGGTCCCTCAAGACCCTCAAATATTTAATGGGTTCCTAATATTTTCAAAAAAAAAGTTTTTCAAAAATATGTCAACCTGATACTCAAATGAAGCGAAATTATATAAAAATTAAAAAAAAATATTCATTTCAAAACAAAATTATTATTTTTGGTTTTATTACATAAAATTGCGTTTTTTAAGAAAAAATGAAAAAAATGCATTTTTAATGTTTTTTTATAATAATTTCGATAAATAAGTTAAAAATATTACGAATTGAATATTATTTTTGAAATATTTATTTAATTTCGCTTCATTTGAGTACCAGGTTGACATATTTTTGAAAAACTTTTTTTTCAAAAATATTAGGGACCCATTAAATATTTGAGGGTCTTGAGGGGTGAGAGCAGATTATTTTCAAAAATGTTGTTTTTTGGGACACCCTAAAGTACACTTCTACCATTAATTTTGTTAATAGAAAATAAAAATTAATAAACAGAGGAGGGGGAAGGGGGTGGTTTAAATAAGCTTGGATGGATGGGGAAAGTATACAAAAATTCTCGACTCCTGTGGTAAAAGCTTGAAAAATTATTTTTCTATTGCAGTTAGAGATGTGACGCATTTTTTTGGTTCTTGTTTTTTTGGTCGTTTTTTTTGGAAAAAAAACAATGGGTGTCCGTTTTTTTGGTTTTTTTGGGAAATATTCAAAAATTCATTGTTTAAGTTACTAAATTTAACTTTAATGGCAATATCTTAATTCATATTTTAATTTCTGATTTAAATAGGACAATAAATGCTAAAATTTACTGCATTAATTTTTGTTTTGTTATATTAACACGGTAAAGGTTAACACGGTTGAAGCAGTCCTGTATAAAAACCTCTTTGATAATTTTATCTTCCTCAATTTTATCTTTACTGTTTTTAGTGTATATTGACACAATAAACATTATTTATTTACATTTATTATATTTAATAAAATTTAGCAACTAATGAATAAGGCTTAGCATAATAAAGAGTCAAGCGAGAATGAGTTTTTGTTAATGGAACTAGAGATAATAACTCTTTTGAGCAGCCACCATGATAGAATTTGTAGAAAAGAGAAAGAGATGCAACTTTATGACAATGGGAAAGAGGCTCAAGCTTAGCAGATAGAGCTTGTTTAGAAGAAAAAGGGCATCATAAGAGAACCAGCCTAAATATGACAACAACATTCCATACAGGGACAAAAAGATATTTGTAGAGGTAGAGAATGGAATCAAGGGTAAGAAAACAACGATAATGATAAAGGGATGCTAATTTAGCAATCGATTGTATATTTTGTTTACAAGAAAGGTTAGTAGCAAATAATATTCCAAGAAGATGTAAAAAAGAGGACTCAGTAAGAGAGTTACCATTAATATAGGAATGTCAACAGTATTGTGGTAGTTGTTTGCAATAAATAACTGAGTTTTGTAGGAAATAAAAATTTATAAGCTAAAATATGTGAGCCCCAATCTGTGAACAGATTGGGGCTCACATATTTTAGAAGTCTTCTCTTTTTAGTCGCTTAGAACAGGCAGCCAATTTTGTATCAACACATACAAAATTGACTGCCTGTTCTAAGCGATCAAAAAGAGAAGACTTTTTGTCAAGACAGGAGAAAAAACTTGAGTCATCAGCAAAAAGAGCTACTTTAGATGTAGGGTTGTCGGGAAGATCAATAATGTAGATAAGAAACAAAACAGGACCAAGAATAGAACCTTGAGATTCCCCAGAAGTTACTAGAAATAAATAAGTAGGCCTTTGACGATGATTATAATAAAGCAGTTAGAAAGAAATGATATATATTTATATATATATATATATATATATATATATATATATATATATATATATATATATATATATATATATATATATATATATATATATATATATATATATATATATCAGGGTTGGCAAAAAAACTCAACCCAAAAAAACCCAAAAAAACCCACCTTAAAAAAACCCAATAAAACCCAAAAAAACCCAAAATATAATTGGGTTTTTTTAAAAATGACCTATTTTACAACTGATATCTCTGATTTTAACACTTATAAATGCTTTATTATCAGCAAGTGCAACCTTTATACTGTAATTACTCTTGTAAACACTGTATTTATATACATAATGGTCTTTAGAATATACCCAAAATCGATCAATCTGTTTTTGTAGCAAGTTGGTTATTTATTATTTTTTTAAAACATTTAGCAAGTTATTATAAATGTTATTGAAATATGAATTAAAACATTAAATTAGTTAAATACTTATAAAGGAAATAAAAATCATTCTATTAACTAAATTTCAAGACATTACTAGTTATTTAGTATCTTTATTCTCCTCCCGAATGTCTATATTCCTTTATATTGGTATTTGATCTTTTTTTTTTTATGTTGTTAACTGCACACAAAAAAATACAAAGCCACAAGCAAAATACTATATATAAAAATTATTAAACTTTATTTACAGTTTAGAAATGGAAAGTTGTCAGGCAAAAAAAAAATACTACAGTTTACTAGATTTGTCCTTAAGTGCATACAACTTTAAAACTTAAAAAAAAATTAAGTTATGTGCAAGCAAGCTTGCAACATGTTTGCTCATTCAACGAGAGAACATGTTGAAAACTTGTATGCATTTCACAAGGACAAGATTTGTTGGTAAAAATGACACTTGTGCTTATCTGTCTTTTGACAGGTTTTGAATATTTTGCATCAGCTACAAGTTTACAACATGTACCACCAACAGGGGTGACTATGAACAGTGGATTAAAAATTAACATCAGTATCAAGTTGCTAAAAGGTGAAGAAACACACACACAATAGAGCTATATAATGTGTTACTTTGATTCAGTTTGCAATTTGCATTGCAAAACTGAGCCGGTAAAACATCTTCAAGGAAAAAAAAAAAACTTGGTGGCGAAGACACTGTATGGTTCTTAAAAAATTTACTTCCAGGAAGCTGGACAGTATAATGTTCTGATAAAAAAAAATGTTGTGATTAGGCTAGCAGTTTTCTTCTATGATACAAAAATGTTTAAAAAGTGTTCATAGTCATCCTGATTGATAATAACTTATAAGGTTGCAACATCATGTTGCAAACTTGTTGATTACACGTTGTAAACTTGTGCAAAGTAGTTTTTGAAATGATATGTTGAACATGTTAGTAAAAAAAACTAGTTTGCAACATTTATATTGTCTTACCAACTTTGAATAACTCAATTGTCATGATTTTTACACTGATTTTATTTTAGTCAAAAATATTCTGAACATGTTTTTAATTTAGAGCAATTAATTAACATCATTTATAGTTGATGGAGCCCCTTTTTGCACTATAGGTAAAATGTGCTAGTAGACTAGTAGCAAAACATTTGGCTCACAACCAGAAGGTTGGGGTTCAAATTACCTCTGCTGTAATTACTGTCTCAATCTATTTCTCCACACAGCGCCTTTGTTTAAAAATTTTAGTTGTTAATGTTGTTTGTTAGTAAAAATGGTAATGTTAAGGATTGAGAAAAAATATTTTTAAAAAATGAGTTGCTCCCTTGACTAAAATGGTCATTGGAGCAATAGGGAGGTGAATTTATAAAATTAAAAAAAAAAATTATTGTACTCATACAAATTATAAAAATTTGGTATTTTGACTGATTTTTAAAAAAACCCAAAAAACCTATAAAACCCAAAAAAACCCAATAAAACCCAAAAAAACCTATTTAGGTTGGGTTTTTTTAAAAAACCCTGGGTTTTTTCCAACCCTGATATATATATATATATATATATATATATATATATATATATATATATATATATATATATATATATCAGGGTTGGAAAAAACCCAGGGTTTTTTAAAAAAACCCAACCTAAATAAATTGATCAATTTTGGGTATATTCTAAAGACCATTATGTATATAAATACAGTGTTTACAAGAGTAATTACAGTATAAAGGTTGCACTTGCTGATAATAAAGCATTTATAAGTGTTAAAATCAGAGATATCAGTTGTAAAATAGGTCATTTTTAAAAAAACTCAAATATATTTTGGGTTTTTTTGGGTTTTATTGGGTTTTTTTAAGGTGGGTTTTTTTGGGTTTTTTTGGGTTGGGTTTTTTTGCCAACCCAAAATATATATATATATATATATATATATATATATATATATATATATATATATATATATATATATATATATATATATATATATATATATATATATATATATATATATATATATATATATATATATATATATATATATATATATATATATATATATATATATATATATATATATATATATATATATATATATATATATATATATATATATATATATATATATATATATATATATATATAAAAATTAAACAATTTAATCATTATTGTATAACATGATGTAGAAAATAATATAACTAAATCTTACAGTTTTTTAAACGACGATAACTGTTTGATATAATACCAAGCAGTTACCATATTATGTTCAAAATTTAATAACTATTATATTAAATAGGGAAATATACACATGTGATGCACAAGAAGTATCATGTTGTTTTGGTTTTTCAATGTTTATAATAATAACGATAATAAACTAATTATCCATGTATTTCGCTTTTTTCCGATAAACTAGTTTGTCTTACTTTAAAGACATTTAAAGTGATATTTCCGCGTTAACTTCCGCGTTAACTTCACGTTTTTTCATAAAGAGACGGCAGTTTATTTAATATGCCTTTAGTCTCCTGACAATGCTTATGACAGATCAAAGACTGCGTATTAATCACTAAACACTTAACGCTATCTTGGCTTTTAAAATAAATGATCCGAATTTTACCAATAGTGACAGAGAAAATGTTATTGAACGTGTTACTGATGTTTTTTTACAAAAACGACGAACAGCTATTTTTGATCCGATCAGCTTAAGACTTGCTACAAAAGAAAATGACAATAAAGAAGACATAGATTTCATTGAATCAGATTTAAGCAGTGAAAGTGAATTGGAAATATTAGAATCGAGTGGAAGTGAAGAAACTGAGTTAGATTTTGAAATTGAAGAAGTTTTGCCCTAATTTTTGTGAAACAATTGTTAATAAATAAAATATAACTATACACGTTTCCTTTTTTTATCCTATGTATAAAAAAATAAAAATACATTTGTCTTCATATTTTCTTTGTTATACTAACACTATTTAACACATTTGAATTCAATATAAATATATTTTACAACAATAAATCTGGTATCTATAATAAAACTGAATTCAAGCTTGTTGGATAAAAGTCAACAAGCGGTTGAGTTCAATCTTTTTTTCATTTATATAACGCTTATATACATGCTTATATTGTATATAAAGTAACGGAAGCCCCGGTATCTTAAGAAATTATTAGTACTTCTAAATAAAAACTTATTTTATTAAAAGAAATTAGATTTCAAATTTTTTATTTACGTATCAGAATAACTATTTCCGATCAGGATAGGCATAGGTAAAGCAAAGTTATAAAAATATAAATAACAGTTTAAGTTTTTAATTTGCACGCCCAATAGAATGCAAGAGTATATAAATAATTGAATTTGAAAAATAACATAGTTACGTATCATATTACCAAGCTAATACCAAACAATTCTAAAACTATCGAGCTCATTGATTCAAGGTTAAAAAAAAAAGATTTCAAACTATTTGGTGAATAATTAAAAAAGTTAGATTTTGAAAATATTATGTAATATTTTTATTCACAAAGAATAAGAGAAACGAATGAACTAAAAAAGCACGATAAAAACCTGTATAATTTAATCGAATACTTGAATAAAACAATAATATATAAATATACTCAAAAAGACTTCGGTAAAAAAACACGTTAGTGTTTTTTTACCTTGAATAAGGAAACGTGATGAAACGCCATGGTTGTTTCGAGGATTTTTCCCGTCATTTTCCCGTTCATTTGTTTGACTATATCTGCCAGATATTATCTGGAATAAAGATTAAAAAAAAAACATAAAAAACTGAATAAAGTTCCTTTGAGTAAGAAATCTAAACAAAAGCAACCATAAACAACTAACCCACGTGAAACGAAATTAGATCTGTGCAAGTGAAAACTTTGAAAAACAATTATTGAAATCTTAGTTTTAAAGATTATCCAACTCATTTACTGCAGTGTTTTAATTACTTAAGTAATTAAGCATTTTAAACAGTTAATCGCTTTCTAACATATTATTTTAGTGCAATTCACAAAATGTTTAATATTCAATGGCATTTTCATTCAAAAAGAAGAAGAGAAATTAACAAATTTAAAAAAAAAAAAGTTCAAACTTTAGAATTTTTTTTAAAGTTTGAAAAAGCCCGTGCAAGACTATCTAGACGGGCGGCCCTCATAGCCCGCCAAGTCTATTTAAGACGGGCTTTTCATAGCCCGTACGGTTTTTAATCCTGCCGAAGCCTGTATATATATATATAAAGAGAAAGGATATCTTTAAATTATTAAGTGAATTTTTTTTTCTTATTGGTAATCAACAGGAAGAACAAAAAGAATTATGATTGGGCTCTCCATACAGGGGGCAGAAATAAAGCCTTAGTCACTCATTTATTTAAACCTCTGAACCAAATTAGTAAAATGGAAAAAGATAAACAATTCTTTTGCCATAAGATTATGTCTAAAAAGTCTGATATTAAATTTGCATGGTATTATATATTAATATATTTACATTATCAAAATTAAAATGGTAACTTTTTTATAGAATAAGA